>WBMZ01011997.1:0-138056 GCA_013400975.1 Atrichornis clamosus | reverse complement strand
CCCGGCCCCGCTCCCCGGCCCCGGCGCCCTCCCTGTGGGTAGCAGGAGGCTGCCCTGGGAAGGCCCGAGCGAGCTGGAGGGGGAGGCGGGGGCGGAGAGGGCGCTCGGCGTCTCGGTGGCTGTGGGTCGAGCTGCGAGTCAGTAATGCCCCTTTTTGTTTCGGTGTTGTAGGGCAGGATGGCTTCGGTTGAAAGGGAGACATTGTCCCAAGAGGAACTCCGGAAAAGGCTGTATCAGACTTTTAAGAACCGAGGCGTACTGGACACACTTAAGGTGTGCTTTACTTTCTGCAGGTGCTACCTGTGATCCGCCGTACTGCTTTAACATTGAGGGCAGTGAAAGCCGTGCCGAGTACAAGTGTCCCGCACTCTCCACAAATGTATTGTTTTTGCCACAGCCTAATCAGTATTCGGGGAAGGGGGTTATGTTTGTTTGGATTTTTTTTACCACATACGAGTTTCTCCCTAAACAGAATGGCTTTTCATTATGCATCGATCTCATGGTATTTTTCAGATAGGTTAAAAGCCTATATTAGGTCTTTGAAAATATCCATGCTTGAAAAAAAAGCAAGGGAGAGAACAATAAATTAGAATATAAAATCGGAAAGGATCTCTTAGGCCACAGGGTGTGTTTATTACCTACTATAAGTAAGCATGCTATATGATTCATACTTCTAAAATATTCCAATTCTGTTTTAAAACTATTAGAGCTGTTTTGTCCCTGTCTGTTCAGTCTAAGAAGAATATTTTAAAAGTATCATTGATAATCCTATAGCCAAGAATTTCCTGTGCAGGACAATTTGTTTCTGCCTTACTAATTCCCATACAAGCTTGGAATGCTTGAACCATTTATCATTTGACTTAACTAATAGTCTATCAGATGATTTCCTGCTTTATTTTCCTTGTCTAGAAAGTTATTTCTGCTTTCCTTTTCCATACTTGGGATTGGGATTTAGCCCTGTACTTTCCATCTGCCACAAGATATGTAAGAGCTCACTGTTCTTGGTTGTTTTTGAGACAACGTCACCTCTGTTAAAGTTGATTGAAACTGGACAAATTCAGAAATTAATAAGGAAAACATTTCAGTTGTCTTGAAGAGTTATACTCAATGATCCTTTCCAACTCAGAATATCCTGTAGTTCTGTAATTGTATTGTCAGCCTAATTTCTCTTGAAAATCATGCTAAAATATCAAGCTAGTCTGGTAATGTGGCTTTGTTAAGTTTCAGTAAGTATTTTGTTGCATTTTTGGTAACATACTGCCTCTTTATTCAGTTGTGTCACTGTTGCATACCTGCTGCTGAAAGCTTAAAGCACTATTTCTGTCATGATCTTTTAGTATGCTATAAACAATTTGTATGACTATGTAATGAAAATTATTATTTAGGCCTTTTACAGAAGGGAGATTTTCTGATTTTAGGTTACTTTTTTCTCTATTGTAACTCATAGAATGCAAGTAAATAATGCAAAAATGCAGTTTAGTTATTAATAATGCCTGTAGGCTTTTTTGGTTAGTACTCTTTTGCTTCCCTACAAAATAATTTATATTAAAGACATTGAATCTTTTGTTTATTTTTCCATCTATTTTAGTGGTGGCATCAGCAGCTTCTTGATCTGAGATTTGAAAGAGGACCAGTGAGGGTTCCAAGAACACCTGAAATTGAGGCCACATCAGGCAGGCTTTAAGCCAGAGGGAAGGAGAACAGGAAAGCAGTGATCTGAAAATGAAGCTGGGGTACTGGAGTGATGTTCATGTGAACTCTTGACTAAGAACTACTTCTTTTTGGTCTTAAATTTGATACACTTTGAGGGAAAGTCAGAGATCACTGACCATTAGAGGGTTTTGAAGAAAGGAATGGTGTCCCAAGTACACTTCTAGATTTTGCTAAAATTAGTCTGCCCTCTTCTGTTATGTAGGTTTTACAAATAAAATGAGGCTCCCTATGGATTTTGAAAAATGAAAACTTTCATTAAATAATATGTAAACTGATAATACAGTGCTTTTTTCTGTATCAGACACAGCTCCGAAACCAGCTAATCCATGAACTAATGCACCCAATTTTGAGTGGAGAACTTCAGCCACAGATGGTTCCAAGTGAAGACAGTTCACTTTTGACCACTGCTTCCAACAGTTTGGTGGCAGATCATCTACAGAGATGTGGCTACGAGTATTCACTTTCTGTTTTCTTTCCAGAAAGTGGATTAGAGAAGAAGAAGGTAAGTGCAGCAATTTGCCTATTCCACAATGTCTAGGAGCTTTGCTTTCTGGGGATTGACATATTCCAAGAATTGAAAAAATCTCTTTTTGTGATAGCAAATACTAACAGAAGAACAGTTCTGATCATCTCCATAAAACATTTCATTGTTCAGGGTCATTTTGATGAATATTTTAAATTGACAATAAGCTAATGATGCTGTTCTGGAAAGGTGCAGCCACAATCTGGCTGAGCACTTGGGAACTGATCCAGATAAAAGCTTGTTTGGCCATTCAATTCCCTGAGAGTGTGGTTCCTGGTCAGTTCAAGCTGTTCTAACTACAAAGTGTGGCTGAAAAGGCAGTCCTTGCCTTCTCTTTTTTCCTCCTCTATAAGTGTGTGTTGGGGTGAAGTTGTTTCTAACTGAAAACTAATGTTTTGACCTAGTGAGTAGTTAGTCATCATTTGGGTTAGTGAGCTCACCTGATTTGTATGATAAATCAAGCAAAGAGGCATGGAAAGTAGCAAGAGCAGGGACTGACGGTGGGGAGGAAACAAAACTCTCTTCTCACAGCTTCAGCTGATGATAAGTTACATGCTGGCTGCCATATGTCTTAAGTAGTGGAAATAAGTAAATGTAGTACTAGAACAACAGGCCTCTGAGAATGATTTTACAAGGTGATAAATAGGTCTTCTGCAAATGGAAAACATTTACAACTGTAAAATAGTGTCTGTTACATACTTGAAATTATTTTAAGTTAGTTAACCTTTTGCAACTGATCTTTCTTTTCCCCAAAGCTGTGGACTATGCAAGATCTTCTTCAGTTAATGAGGATCAATCCAAAATCCAGTCTTTATAAATCACTGGTAAAGTTTCTTTGATTTTGAAAATAACCTTAAATTACAGTGGTGATGAAAATAGAATGGCTAAAACTTCTTTTCTTTCTTACAGACTTCAGGAACTCGGAAGGAAAATAAAGGTACAAGATGTTTACATGATACAGACAAAGATAATTGTGTTAGCTTCATTTTTAGGATGCAGGCAATAAAAAATCAGATTTCTTGAGTGTGTGTTATTGAGTAATATGGATTGAGTAACATGGATTTTGAAACTTGCAGTACACCAGGATGATGAATGTTCTATTTCAGGATTATCCAACTCCTATTTGTGGTGTGGATTAACTGTTAACATTCACTTACAAAATAAATGACTTGTACATTAGAAATATGAGAAAAATCTGTAATCAGGTATTAAATATAATGCTCTTTGGAAGCTTTCATGCTAACTTTGGCAAACTCAGGCTTTGGGTTGTGTTTATAACACTGCATTAGCTTGCAGACTAGACTTCAAACGTTAGTTACAGATTTAACTGACTTTCCATTGTTTTATATAATAAGTAAATCTAATGTCTGCATGATGTAACTTAGCTATACTGTATAACCTAAAGGAACTTGATCTTCAAAACCCCTGTTGCCTAAAGGCCTCATAGTTAAGTAGTTATAATATTTACTCTCAACTGACATTAGGAGTCAGATAGACATGGATGGAAGGAAAGTTGCAAAAGGACAGCTTTTGCTGACTGAGATGGACTGGATTGCGCTTATAATAAAACTGTAATAGTGTACTAGTATTGGGTTTTACTGAAATGCTTGTTCTTTCTGTAAATCTAGTAGGTTTCTTGAACATAGAAAATTGCTTCATTAATTACAGGCTCAGCTTCTGTTCCAGTATGAAATCAGAACTAACAAATCTCTTGGATCTTAATAGGTTTTCTTATGCAGATTTTAATTGGACTTACAGAGCATTATCTAAGCAAGGAAACTCATAACACAGAAACTCAGACCACCTCAGTGCCTCCTTACAGAGAATCTCTCGGTAAGTACAACCTGTGCAAGCAAGTCTCCCCAGATATTTTCATATTGATATATGGTATGGATTTATATATGTTGTAGGAATGGTATTCTTTCGTTATTTACTCAAATGCAGCTTAAAGTAATAATCAATAAAGGTCATGTTTGTCACTAGTACATGGAATTTCTGAATTTTCTTAAAATAAGGCAAAATCTTGTTAAGATTTTTTTTTTTTAATCACTCAGGTGTTTTCTTAGGCATTTAGCTAAGACCTGTGACAAATGGACTGTAAATGTTCTGTGCTGAAGTATGTTCTGGAGAACATAATTTAAATGTGTGCTCTCTTTCTGTGAGCAAGTTAGGCACAGATGGGGAGTTCTTGAGTTTATAATATGCATGCTGCTATTAATACACTAATACAAAAAAGCTAAAAGTTGCATACAAAAGGAAATTCTTGTCCACCCATGGCAAAGAGGATGAATGACTGTGTAATACCACACACAGTGCCTAAACAGCCAAGTGCCTCCTCCTAGGTTTATGTTGTGTGGCATAAAGCAGATAAATGGCATTTCTGTGCTGCCTCTGCTTTTGTACCACACAAGTCTTTCTAGAATACTGCTGCTTGGATAAGCTGAGGAACATCCTGCAGAGAGATAGGTTCCTACAGTCTTTGGTAAAATAACTGTGGTGAGTGTTTTTAAATTATGATGGTTATGTTGCTTTTTTATAGCTGAGAAGCTTCAGTTGATTGATGAGCAGTTTGCAGACTCTTACCCTCAGCATCAGAAATACGAATCTTTAGAAGTAAAATTTAATGAATATAGAAAAGAAATAGAGAAGCAGCTTCAAGAAGAAATGCATCAAAAGGTATAACTCTGGTTTGTGAGTTTGAGGGAGACATTTGTTAATTTGATTCTACATGTTGCAAGCTTTTAACACTTAAGGTAAATTGAAAGAAAAGATTAATACTTAGTTACAACAAGCACAAAAGGCTAAATTGATCCAATATCTATTGTTAATTTGATGATATAGCGTGTGTATTTGTCATCTCCTTTTTTGTTAAATGTGCTCAAAATGTTAAGCTTTGTACTCTGATGTTAAGTTGTAACTCAACATTTACTTACTCTGGTTGTCTTAATTTGGTAAATTTTATTTGCTCTTTGATTATTTTGCTTTAGGGAGAAATGTTTACTCTGCTTAGTCATGTTATTAATTTTTCTTCCTAGTTAAGATTTTGATGCTTGAATTTCAATATGATGCATAGCAACCGAGAGGTGTGAGTTGCTGTTGTGTAGCTTGACAGATAGTTAATTTTTAATCCTGGTGGGAATTTGCATACTATTTCAAAGCATTGCACAGAAACACTAAAGTCATAACAGACATTACTATTAATTATTTCTGGGGGTTTTTTTTTCCTGTAATTGAAGACAACTCTTCTAGAGATTTTTTCTTCATTTTGGGAATAAGATTAGAATTTTGTCACACAATCCTTTGATAATCCTTGTGTCTGAAAAATGGAGCAGAGGGAATATACTGCAGTTCATTTAAACACCTTTTTTTTCTTTTCCATAAATTTCTGTCAAGATAATCAGTTTATTTGAATAGAAACAAATTAAATTAACTGTATTTCATTTAAATATTTTTCATTAGTTTATTTCAAGATCATTAGTTTATTGGGATACAAAACTGATAATCTAATAATCAGAATTCTTCCCCACACTTTAAAGGCACTCAGCTGCATATAAACTGTTTGAGGAAATCATGCAGTCATATTTATTCAGCTAGACAAGTGGAAGGATGGAGAGTTAAAGCTCTCTTTTACTTCATTCTTCCTTTAGTCTTTGTTCCCCAACTGGATCTGTCTTTTTTAGTATGTAAAATATGTTAACTTGTGTGTTGTTAAGTTTGTATCAGTTTAATCAAACCAGTTGAAACAAAGAAGATTGCAATATTAACCAGATGTAAATCTCTTCTAAATTCAATTAGCTTTACAGGAATTCCTTAGCAACATGACATGAATTACTGTAAGACATTTATAATCAAATTAGTATACATACAAGTGCTGCTGTACTGTCTGTTTCTTTAATTTTTCACAAAATGAATGTCCACAGACCTGAATTCCTTGATCAGACATTCCTACTGTGCTTTTTCTACTCCTTAATCTTTCCTCCAGTCTCACAATTTTCCTATCGTTCTCTTTTGCTCATTTTTAACTCACATTTTTTCATCTTGTATGCTTGCTTTCCATGTTCTTCCGAACTTTTATTGTAATTCTTTATAATCCCATTTCTTCTCGCATATATTGTACTTCACACACTGTATGGAGTCATGTTCCCTGTGATTCTTCTGTGCAGTTGCAAGATTTGTGCTTTCCTTGTTTGTGTGCATTTACTTTTTTTCAGTTGTGCTTAAAAGTCAGTGAATCAGGACTTCTCTTTCTATAACTCTATATGAAGTTAGATGCTTTGCATTTTTTTTACATTTCTGGCACTTTTTTTTATGACCAGGGGAATTTCTGTGGTTCCTGAGTAATTCAGGATGGGTCTGCTTCTGCTCTTTCTTGAGTCGTTAGTCAAAAGTGGTTCTTTGGGAAAGGTACAAGAATAGAGGATGGTGTCAGAGTAGGAATTAGAGTGTGGCTATTCCTTAATTCCAAGCAGAGTAACATTCCTGTAGTGTGTTTTTCTTCATAAACATCGGTTTTGCTCTTATGTAAAGCTGATAGTGTAGGATCTGCTTTGAGATGCCAGATAAACATATGAAAACCATGTGAGGCATGCAAATAGATGGTGCTGCTAAGATACCTTCATCACTACAATTAGTTTTTATCAAATTATCATTCCCTAACCAGACTTTCTAGGTGAAATTTTGAATTGTCTTGGGAGGGGTGGTTTTCAATTTGGAGATGGCCCTACTTAACCCTCTCTTCTTCCTTTATGTAAAAGCTTGAACATTTTAAAGAAGTTGAAATAGCAAAGATTAAAATGGAGGAGAAAGTGCAGACCCAGAAAGAAATCTCTGAGCTGCGCCATGAGTTAGAGAGGACACATCAAGCAAAGTCTGAAGCCTTGATTTCTCGTGAAAAGAATGCTATTGAGAGGCTTCAAAAGCAACAAGAGGTAAAGTTACAAATATCTTTTTATTAATCTATTACAAAACAATTTAGTGAGTTGATTAGACTGTTCTTTTATCTTTGGGAGATTTACCTTCAGATCTTACTTGACTTACTAGGGAAAACTTTGAATTCACTTTTGTTCTCATGAATAGGGGAACGCATTTAGCAACTGCAGGAATGAGTATGATTAAGTATCTACATAGAGGTGGCTTGAAAATGAACAGATCTGCAAGTGGGGATTGAAGGATCTAAATGTAATACTTTTAAATCTTTTTTTATAATGCTGCTGAGTTCAGATCACTGGTTTATTTTTTTCACAGAAAGTTGAACATAGCTTTTAGTTACGCTCTAAGTTCTTTTAGCTGTTAAGTACTCTAACCTAAATGGAATACATAGCTTGTATGGTACAGATATGCTGTTTCTGTTTGTCTTTATGTGTTGAATATTATGAAAAGCCACTATCTTTACTGTATCAAGCACCTTGTTTCATTTCTTTGAACACTTTTGTGTTGAAGAGTTACTCCTTTGGGCTGTTCTTGGTGTATTGCCAGGGTAGTAACTGTTACTACAGCACACAATAATTTGCATGTAGTTCTCAACTGCTTATCCCAATCTCTGTTACTTCTCAGTTTTTGAAAGAATAGTTTGTTTGCTCTTCTGTTGCCTTTTTGCCTAGCCACTTCCCTGTGTCTGCAGTAGACCTTCATTTTTGTCCACAAATGCTTACCATATTTTTGCTTTGGTGTGGTGGTTTTATGGTTTTGTTTGTCTTGGTTTTTTCCCTGAGAACACGTGGTATTGGTTAACAAAGCAGTTGTACAGGTCTCTATATAAATTATTAGATTATTAAACATTTTATCACTATGCTACAAATATATTTCATGGTGATGCCCTTAGAAGCTTACAAGAAAACATCTATATTATGCTATCAGTCTTCTGTGGGTGTGAAATTAATTCAGTTAAATAAACTCCTACCAGTGACTAGATCAACATAGCTGTCAAGTATCGTGTATGAATATTTGACTTCTCTTGTCAGCTTCTGCACTCACTGAGAACTATGTGTTTCATTTACCTGGGGATTCTTTTAACAGAGTTTGGGTATGTTTACATTAAAGATGTCAGGTCACTTAACCCTTTACTATGATAACTTTATGTCCAGGAAATGTGGCTTGAGAACCTGCTCTATTTTTTTGTACCAGGAAGAGCAGCTGAATCTGTCAGGACTGTCAAATGCACGTGGCTTTCAAATTTGATATAAGGGTCCGTATGGCAAAATCATAATTTTCTTCTTAGACATGTATTATTTCTTTGGAGACAAATAGTGTCTTTTGTGCTTAAGGGCAAGAAAAGCCATTTTAATCAATAGGAAGATATGTAACTTTTGACATTAACATACTCATCACCTGGAGAATCCCATTTACAATTTTTTATGAGTTCTATAAGTTAAACTGCAAAAAATGAAAGGCTATTGGTTTACTCAGTTTCAGTTTTAAGTCATGTTTTGTCAGTGGGTTTTGGTATTTCTTTCTTCAATTACGTTTTTGTGAAGAACATACAAAACTATTGTTTATTTTTAAAAGTCAAGTGTTTGAACATGTTTTTTCTGTAAGATTTTAAAACAATTTTTCCTTTTACATGGGTTTTAATTAGTGCTATTTCTTGAAGGAAAAGTGTTTATGTGTAGCCAGTAGTGACTTCATTTAGAACATTTTTACTCAAAGTAGAAAGGGAAGAAAAAAAAGATGCTTAAGATTGATTCTGGATGTTATTTCTTATTATAACTATATAAATAGTATTTATGGGAGTAAGATCAGTCAGTCCTTGAAGAAGACCCTTGTAAGTTTGAATGTGTTAAACAGTAAATACCTGTATAAAGTGTGAAGTAAAACTAAGTATATTATTTTGTGATTCAGATAGAAGCAAAGGAAGTGTATGCTCAGAGACAAAGTCTACTGAAAGATATTGAAGCCATAAGGACCAGGGAGGCAGAACTGAAGCAAAGGATGGAGGCATTTGAAATGTAAGTTGCTGAAGGATGTGTCCAATGCTAAAATGTCTCAAGATGTTTCTCCTTCTATGATGTTGAAGTAGATTATATGTCCCAGAAGTTATGTTTTACATTTTGAGCACTATTGTATACTGTCTCTATTAGCAGGGATACCTCATACAAAAAGACGTTTCTGGGTTTTTTTCTATTCACCTCATCCAACCAAAACAGTTCAGCATTGCTTTGGAGGCAGGGAACCAGATGTTTGCTTTCAAATGCTTAAATTAAAAAAACCCAGCCCCCAAACAACACAGTAAGTAACATTAACACTCGTGAGGCACATATATGAGTATTTTGCCTCATGAGTCCTATATTTAGGGTCTGGGTTGTTTTTGTTTTATTTTTTTTTAATTTGTCCTTAATAAGATCATTTTAGTTAAATAAAAAAATAACCATTTTTGGCCAAACTTTCAATACTACTTAATATTGTTATTTTGTCATCTCTTTTTAAGAGCAAAATCAGTATCCTGCTAACAAAAACTTGGGGTTTTTTATCAACCCAGCAGAGGGTGCTGATAGAATAGCATGCTCAGGACTCTCTCCTCTGAAGTGTTTCTGGTGTGGGAAACTGAGCCAGGGTTAACCCGGGATAGCTGCATAATTGATTGGTTCTGAATTTTAAATAGGGCAATTTACTTTGTGTCACATCTCCATGTTCTTAATGAACTGCAATGAGAGAGCCTGATGATAATTTCAAATTGCTATAGTATTCTAAGCAAGAACATTACCCTTTGATGTCTATAACTGTTATTGTAACAAAACCCCCAAAACTAAAGTTTTGACTTTATAACTGGTCATTGTCTGTAAATTTCTGGATATTTCAGCACCCAGAAAGTTCAGGAGGAGAAAAATAAAGCTCTAGATGATGCACTTCGGCGTCGTGAGGTTGCTGTGAAGAACATAGAGGAGACATACGATCAAAAGCTGAAGACAGAACTCTTAAAGTAAATTTTTCATTTGTCTCTAATAGGACACGATATTTCCTATGAAAACAGAATAATAAATATTTTAGGATTTCTTTTGAAAAGCATAGTAAAGCAAGGACTTTGAAAATGTGCACTTACATATTTGTTTTAGTCAGATTGAAGTTTTTACATTACTGCTTAACTATTTGCTAGTAAGCTTGATCTAGAAAATAATTCTCTTTTGGTTATAGGTTATAATATTGTTGTAGTTTATATTCTGGGTTGATATCTGGAGATCTGACATTAGTTTGTTTATTTAGACAAAAGGATCTGAAGCTGTATTAGTTACTTCCTTTGACCACAGTTGACAGAACTGACCATTTTATGAATGCCGAAGAGGCATGAAGGGGAAATCAGCTTTAAAGAGATGTTACAAGTTTCTTGGAGAAAGGGTGAGAGACACTCTAGTCCATTGTACAGACAGACTGGCTCTTACCTTCACCCTTTCACATTTTTGAAAAGGGATTTTCTGATACATATGTCCCTCCTTTATTGACTACCTTCTGCTTGAACCTGATTTTAAGGAATTTGCAGTCATCTGTGACTGCTTTTGGGGTGTTGCAGTGGGTATTTCCTAACTTTGCTATTTTACATTCTTGGGGTACCTAGGTCACTTGAAAGGTTCCTTGATACTTCAATGCAGACAAGTGCTATTGGCACGTCATGAACCTGTCTCAGGCAATTAAACCAAATGACTGACATATCATTACTTTTTATTACAAGCCATTGAACACTGTTATCTGTGTTAGCAGGTATTTAAATTACAGAGGAAAGCTGTCGAAAGTAGGTTTTAGTAAAAATAATGCCTTAACATTTTAGGGTTTTGTTAAGAGTACAGTGAAGTGCAACTAATTGACTCACCTTGGTATCTTTATGTAGTCTCTAACAGCTAGATACAAATAGTGTTTGCAAAGTCCTTTTGGTTCATGAGGAGAAGGAAAGTATTTTAAGGGTAAACTGCTGCTTGGCTTATTTTATCAACATACAAAATATTCTAAGGCATTCTGCAAGTGCTCAGAAAGACAAGATCCATGTCCTTTTGTCCCAAATCATTGATGAAAAGTATTAAAGAACTACTGTGTATGGTACAGAAATAGTGATGCTTGCTAGAAAATGAATCTTTTTTATTTTTGCGGTAAATGTTAAATACCATATTTGGGAGAAGGATCTGAGTAGTCTGGACCATTTGCAGAAATGCAGGAGGGTGGATATGCCTACCTCTGAAACCATTTAAAATTATGTCCCAGTCATGTAAAATGCAGAGCTTTCTCAGCTCCTGTAAATTCCAGTGAAATGGAATGGCACAGTGGGATGACTGCTGGGCTATGAATAGTGGTGTACCTGGGCAGTGCTCAGCGTCTGGCTGGTGACTGGTGCTGAGCAGAGAACCCCTGGGGCCACTACTGGGGCCCGTATTGTCCAACAACTTCATCTGGATGTTGGCACAGGGCATCCTCAACTTTGAGGCTTAATTAAGAGGAATCGTTTCCACAACAAATGGCAGAGTTTCAGTTCAGACAGACTTTGACAAGGTTGGGGATTGTGCCAGTGCAAATCATAGGAATTTTAACAAGGAAAACTGCAAAGCTCTGTGCTCCGGGCAGAACAGGCTTATGAGGTAGTATAAATGGGGAAGAGGAATTGACTGAGGAGATGCCTCTCTGAAGAGGGGGTGGATGAGTTACAGTGAATGCCAGGTTGATTATGAGCCAGCAGCATGCTCTGGCAAACGAGGCAAACAGTATGATGGGTAAGATTGGTAGCAGCATGGTCAGCAGACTGAGGGAACTTACTGTCCCCTTAAGTTATTGGGGAAGACTGTGCTTGGAATACCATGCCCAGGTTTGGGATCCCCAATTCAAAAAAGTCATGGAGAAACTGAAAAGGGCCTAGTAAAGTCTGTCAGGATAGTTATTGGAATCTCAAATGGGACCTCTGAGTTCATATGGCAGAGGTTGTAAATTGTGGCTTGGGAGATGTAGCTTGGACATAAGTTAAAAATCCACTGGGAGAGTAGCGCAGCATTGACACAGATCATCCAGGAAAGTGGTGGAATATTTGTTCTTCAAAGTTTTCAAGACTTGGCTAGGAAGAGCCACAGCTGCCCCGCTATAGAGGTGGCGATAGTCTGGCTTTTTGAGCAGGTGGTTGAATGAGATGATTGGCAGGGCCCTTTCCAACCATTTTGGTGGCTCTGCAATAGTTAATTTTGTCAGTAAATAATTGTGTCATTATAGTGTCATTTAGTCTGGGAAAGACTGGAATTTACACAAATGCCTGTACATTTTTGCTCATATGTCCTTTGGGAATACATAATTTTTTTTGCTTCTAGATATCAGCTTGAATTAAAAGAAGAATACCTAACCAGAACCAATAAAGTTACTGAAGATGAGAAAAAAAATAAAGGTAACTATCTGTCTTGAGATTGTTAAAGTACCTGTTTAGAGCTTGTGCTATCAGATACCAAACCACTATTGTTACTGAACAGTCCTGGTCTTCAGTGGTATGAGGGACAGAAAAGCCATCACAACAGATGACAGTTCAGCACCTCCTTGCTTTTCAGAATGCAGTGGGAACTGTAAACTGCTGCTTTGCACAGAGGCTGCAAAGCATTCCTGGTTTTTCAGTTTCCCATCTCCTTCTGAAGTCCTACTAGCTCATTCAGGCTTTAACTGAACTCTGGTACCCTACCCTGGAACAGTTGCCAGTTTCTACATTTATTGTGCACAAGATGTTTAATTGGAGCTTCAGGAAGAGGGCTTAGACTTTTAAGATAGTGGCATGTGTAAGAAATGATATATCACAAGCATGTGAATTTGATTTACTTAATTCTAGATGTGTATATGCATATGTATATGTTTAAACAAACAGGGTGATTTACTTAATTTTGAAGGACTGTGTATAACATTCAGTCATTTTTATGTCTTGAATTAAATTGGATTTTGGGCTTGGCAGCTTAAAACTTTTTTTTGCTGATAGAGTTTTTTACTGTAATACTCTACTCATTTTAATTCAGCATTTGTAATCCTCCCTGCAGAGAAAGCTATGCTTTTGCATGAAGAAGCCATTGCTGTTAATTCAAAAAAGGAGGAACTTAAGCAAGCTGTATCACGCACCAAAGAGCTTGAGGTAACTGTAAATATGAATTTAAAGAAGCTATATTCTAATTGGTGCAGCTGAGGTATGTTACTGAAAGAAAAGACAATGTGAAATAAAAGTAATTGTTAACTAGCACAGCAGTTCATAAGCTTCTAAACTGTTCTTTATCTGCAGCTGGATTTGGAGTCAGTGAAGGCCCAGGTTCTGTTGGTAAATAAACAGAATCAGTTGTTGACAGAAAAACTGAAAGAGGTATCAGACTATCCTTTGCTAAAGGAGGAGAAATTGGAGCTTCAGGTGCAGAATAAACTACTTAGGCAACAGTTGGATGAGACTCGCAGTGAGAACCAGCATCTTCGAGACAGTCAGTGTGAAGATTTAGTAATTTTTTTTGTTTATGTTTCTCTACAAGTATTTGTTTAGAAGTAAATTTTCATTGGAACGCTTTCTTTGTTGTATGTTTGCTAGTAGTTTGCATGAAGCCCTGACTAATGTTTGCGTGTAATTAAACAGTCCTTGACATAAGGACATACTTATTTTCTTTTATATGTCTGTATGGGAGAAATCCTGAATTAAATGGTAGCTATAATATGAAGGATATCCCTTTCACCCTCTGAAGAAAGCAGTGCAGTATTTCTAACCATAGCATTAGTATAGTTAATAATGGTAAACGAACACGGCATTAATATATAAGTTCTTGCCTGATTGTAGTTATAAATACAAAGTATTTTTAATGTGCATTTGAGATTACAGGAGAGTAGAGATGTATGCCCAGTTATATAAAGTAAAGATATGTATTTTTCTTCCAGTATAGGACAGTCTGGGTCTAGTTCTTAAAGGATTACACCAACAAAGATTTTGGTCCTTTTTAAAAGGAAGAAGAAAAAAAATCCCCAAGTAGTATATTCAGACAAAGCCCTGTTATGTTCCTAAAATCAAATCAGCTTTACATTTTCATGGGGTATCATGTAGAAAAGTGCATACTCATTGTTCTATGGCTGAGTGTCCAGTGTTTCTCTTTTGGGGTAGAGCTGTCCCAGCCCTCGGCGGAGTACCTGGCCTGCCAAGTGGAGCTGAGGAGAGTGGAGCATTCTAGGAAGCTGGTGCTGGATGAATTTGAAAGTCATAAACAGATTTTGGAAAAGCAGCTACAGAGTGAGGTATGTTATTATTTCTAAGAGATTTGTATCTTTTCTTCTTCCTGTCATCTATTTCACATTCATCCATTTACCTGTGCAGGCTGTTTGGCATTGTACTGTGTTTATTTTTATGTAAACATCTCGAAAGAAAACAAAACATCACCACACCAAAAAACTACCGAAAATAAAACCCACCCAACATAAGCAAAGTAAATCCTTCCAAGTCAACAGGTTGTTAGTGCTGACTTTTGGTAGGATACTATGTATATATAGTCTGACTGGACCTGAAAAACATTTAGAAACCAAGTATTGGTTCAGTTGAGATTATTCTTTTTGTTTGAATTACTCTGGTTTTTGTTTTTCTCTTGATCTCCTATAGGTTGAACGTTGTGCCCAGTTAAAGACCCAACTGTTAGACTCTGAAGCTACTGTCAGGAAGTTAAATGTGCAGGTTGAAGAACTGAAACTGCAAGTGAAACAAACACAGGCAGGTTTGTATCTTACACCAGAGCAGTCCTTTATGAGGGGCAAGTGTAAGAATTTCCAAAAGCTTTAAAAACTCTGCAGTTGCATGGAACTAGTACATCACCAGGAAGTAGATTTTAAGTTTAAAATCAAAATCTATTTAAAAGCCCAGTTTAAAAAGCAGACTCATTGCAACTTCCTTTCAGAAAAAACACCACATAGGAGGAAGGGAAAACATTCCTCCCTGAGCACTTGCATATTTTTGTCAGTTTTTCCTCAGAAGGAAGACATTAATGTTTGCTGATAACATAAACAGCATTTTCAGCAGGCAACTTGTGTTTTCATACACATTGATTCTTGAATGTTCATAATAAGAATAATCAATTTGAAATAGTATTGTGTACCTCAAAAATTTAAGTCTAACTCTTAGCCTTTGTCAAGTCTAATAACTTTTGCCTAACCTATGCTTAACTTCTCTTAGAAACATTAGAAACAGAGGCATTTAAATAAAGCAATTCAATCTGCTGAAGAAATGCAGTTCTAAAAATGCCTATCTGTCAATTTGCTATTATCAAGTATTATAAATAAAAGTTTTGGTATGTATATTTAGTGTAAAAATATGGAATTGAATTCTGCAGTGATTAGACATTACATACAATTTGTGTTGCATCATAGTTCAGTATATGCAATGTTTTATATTATTCACTATACTGATATGTACCTGTTCTTTTATGGTACAAGTATTGGTACCATTTGGAATTGGAAATTTGTTAGTATCAAAATAGCAAATATGTATTTTAATTAAATGACTGAAAGTACTGTATGGAGTTTTATTTTACCTCAGAGCTAAGTCATTGAAGAGCCATTTATGTAGAATAAAAACAAGGTTGTAAATTTGCTGACAAAGATATAGCCCTATAGATTGATCTTTTGAATGTGTTGAAGCATGCAAGTGTAAGGAAGCAGACAGACCCAAAACACTCAATTCAACTCACAATTTTAGAGTATTTTTAATGAAAAAACCCCCAAAACATTCTCTATGAGCTATGTTGTTTTTCTCCAAAGTTCTTTTTTGGTCTAAATAAAAGGAAGCTGTTAGGACCTTGTGGCATGCCCTGTGTCCCTCAGCCTTTAACAGCATGATTAGATATAATGTGTTTAAAGAGGTATGTTTTGATGTTTATTTATTTCTTTAAACGTGATTTAAAAAATAACATTGTAGAGTACATACTTAAGGTAATTTTATGTGGAAGGCTCATATATTAAAAAAAATAACAGTGGTAGTTTGTCGCTTTGGAGCTGCATTAAAAATACATTTAAATCAATTTAAATGAAACCATTAAATTCTCAAAATGTAGGCCAATTCCATGGAAAAATCATTTTGATCAAATTGGAATTTAAATGCCATGTTTTGCTACTTCTGTCTTGCTGTGGGTCTCCCTCTGTCTCTCTTTAGTGTCACTCACTTCCTCTTGTTACCATTCAGCTCTGGAAAATGAGGTGTATCGGAACCCAAAGCCTTCGCTTGTTGATCGCTCTGTGCTTGACTTCACCGGTGACAGAATTGTACCCCATGACATTTACGTGGATGGTGCATTCCTGAGGAATCAGGTTCTGACTGATGTGGTGAAGGTGAATGCCGTGCCAGGAGTTGGCTATCGACCGCAGCCGCAGCCACGCAGCGCTTCCCCGGATTCGGACCTGGAGTGTATCGCGCAGGCCCGGGCGAGGGTGAAGGAACTAGAGAAGGAGGCCGAGTACTTGGAAGAAGCCTACAGGAATTACCAACACAGAATCATGCAGAATGCAGCTGCCAGCAGAACACCAAGAAAGATGCACTCTCCTTCAATTCTACAGTGTCCTCTTAGTAGACCCCCTTTGACTACCCAGCGTGAACTTCTAGGGGATAGTCCCAGTTCCCCGCATTCCCCTCTGAGCAATCCAAGAGGTGAAGAACACATCAAAACAATTGAGCAGATTGATATCTTTAAAAATCCCATAACACCACCACACAGAGGAGCTGCTTCAAGACGCCTTTCTTCTACTCCCATTTCCAAATTGAAGAGAGATCTCAGTAACAAAATTCCAGATGGTAAGTCACGATTGTTAGTGGAGTGGGGTGTTGGAGTTTTACTTACTGTTCCTCTTCTGCTCTGGGAACAGAAAGATTTAGTGGTGTTAGTCTTTCATTTATTTGTTATTTGCAAAGATGCAGGAGAAATCAGGAGATGGGGTTTTGCAGGGGAGAAGATATTCTAGCTGCTTGGAATATTGTTTTCAAGAGAAGACTATGCCATATAAATGACTACAGGTGTAATGTTACGATATGCAGAGTTTATTCAAAACTTGCTATTAAGTATAGCTACTTTGCAACATTAATTGTAATTTCTTAACCCTCCTTCTGTATTTCTGACCTTTCATTTAACTGATGTAGTTAATGTGCGTGACAGAAGACTTCATAGGCTTCTCTTAAATTGAGCTTTCCAGTCTGGAAGGTCCAGATTTGCTTTTGTTTGTTCTTTTTGCTGTGACATCTTTATCAAATATTCCTGACCAATTGGAAAATTTTAATTTGCTATTAATTTCACAGTTTCTAGTAATTGCTTAGTCTTTTTTTTTTTTTTTAAGGACAGTACTCAGAAAAGGAAGCAAAATAGAAAAGAAATGAAAATTAAAAAAAAAATTCGTTATTTCAAATCTGCAGTACATCTGCTTCTTGAGTAATGCAATTCTTGTCACCCTGTCTCAAAGTGGTTTTAATCGGATGAAAAAAAGAGGTAGTAACAAGAAAAAAGATAATGATCAGCTTCTCCATGAAGGAAGGTTAAATACAAGGACAGCTTAGTTTGGAAGAGAGTTGGCTGAGATGTGCTATGGGAAATCTGGAAAACAATGAGTGATGTGGAAAAGGTGAAAAGAGATCAATTGATTACTGCTTCACAGACCCCAGAATCCTGTGACATTGAAAGGAAATAAAATGAAGTGCTTCTTCATATCATGAGTATGTTGTGTAATTTATTGCTTCTGTGGGAACAAGACAGGAGTAAAGCTTCTCTGTCAGGAGGATCCAAAAATGTATTGATTGAAGAGAGATCAGGGTGGTGTTGCCAGAAGTAAGATATGGGTATTCTCCTTTTTCAGTTTTAGTTTAGTTTTGTTTAGTGATAGACACTGTTAGAAACAGGTTACAAACACCCTCATTGATTGTGGCTGTCCCTGTGCTTCTCTATGTAGAATATCATACTCTGTTACTGAAAACATATTTAAAACTTGAACCTCCAAAGCAATCTTTTATGTTGTAAGTTCTCTCTGTCAGCTGTATAAACTACCCACAGACTATTTCTTTAGCATTGCACACAAACAAAATTTTTTGCAATACTAGGGTTTCGTTGAAAAATTAGGGAGTATTAAAACTAGAGGTTTGTGCATAACCTTAACAATCCTTCCTGTCGTTGTACTTTTCAGAAGCTAGTTACAGGATGGTAGATCTCTATTTTGCGTTGGATCTGTTCTTTGCTTAATGCACAAACCAGGCTGGTTCTGGAGAGGAATGAGATGAAAAACAAAGGAGTGCCTTACCTGACCTAGGAATTATAGAAATGGAGTGGTATGTAGTGTAGGAAACCAGACTGCAGCTGGGTGATAGGATCATAAGGTGAGCTGATGTGGTACGTGCCCCAGTGAGCGCAGGAGCTTCAGTGTTCCCGTTCTGTTAGTGTGATTTGTCAGCTTCCAGTTAGATTGCTTCCCCACTGAGATGGCACTTCTCTTTCATGAGTCTTCTGAGAAGGAGTGCTTTTATACTGGTGTATATATTATCCTGTTCTGCTAGAGATGGCTGAAGCACCAGATGTGGTTTTGCTAGAAAACAGTAAATCATTTTGGAAGCTTCTGTGGAGCTTTTCGATGCTGTTGAAAATACTAGTCTGAAAAACTCAAGGTAAATTTCAAGAGGTAAAAGATACCATGCATATGAATCTGAGATTTATTTTTCCTTTAAGTGAGGTTAAGTGCAGTCAGTGCAGCACCTGTCTTCAGAGCATGAATGGAAGAAGTATGTCCTCCTCTAAATACTGCAGTTGGCAGATCTAACAGCTGCTTTACTGCATAATCTGCCAGTGGAAAGGTTATGCAGGTTTTTTTCTTTTCCTTTAAATTAGCTCGTGCATTTGACTGTTTTTCTTCCCAAGCCCATGCACATTGGACCAGTAATGCATGTGTTGTACAACCAGCCTTGTCTGAGAAATGCCAGGACAAATAAGTGATACAAATTGTGGGATTTTTGCAGACATCAAGAGCTCATCCCTTACCTCTTCACAGCGGAGTGTTGACCAGGTGCTTTCTCCTATTTCAAAGCCATATTTGCTTTCATCTTCTGAGTCTGTTCCTTCCTCACCATCCAGTCATGGCCAGAAAATCAGGTAACCTTGTTTACAAAGCAACATTTTAAACCTGTTTTTTAAAGAAACATTTATCTAACTGTTCAGGGTGATAGCTGCTTTTACAGATCAAGCAAGACATTAATTTTATAAGTGAAAACTATTCTAAAGATGGATAAGGATTTCCATTTTTGGATAAGGATTTCCATTTTTGAATATCGTGCCTCAAGAGGAACGTAGTTATAAGAAAACCCGAACACTTTGGTTTGCTTCGAGCAAAGCTATGTCTCTTTAATTGTGTGTCTGTTTTTCACATCTGTGACCTGACTGATGAGCTTTTGCTGATTGAAGCATTTGAGTTTCTGCTGTCTGTTTGAGAATTTAAATCAAGGTAGTTGACCATTCTCACTTCATTCATTAACAAGCTGTAATGCTAAATTTATTACTTCTTTTTTTCTCTCTGAAGAACTTGTTCACATGCCTGTTTTCAAAATAGGATTTTCCAGTCTCCTTTGCATGTGGGAATGGGATGGCTAGCACAACTTTTCTTTTTTCCTTTGTTGTTTTTTTAAGATCTTTTTAAGGTACATTAATAACTTGACAAAATTAAACTGCATAAAAATGACTTTCTTCTCTGTATCTCCTGTTTTCAAGTATGAAGTTCTTCTGCTCTTTATGGCCACTGTTGCCTCTGCTCTCCAAAACTAAGGGTCCTGAATATGTGTCTTCATAAAAAGCTGAAGTATTTAACTTTTTTTTTTCCTAAGAAGAGACAATTGAATTGTCTTTAACCTGCTAGCCATCATTCCTGATTTGATGGTTGCGAAAAGACATTTTGTCCTGGGGCAGCTCTAGCAGGCATTTGTAGGGCTTTCTTGTTTTGTTGTTATCAAGGCATCAACATACGTTTGATGTAGAGAGGGTCTCTTATGTGGTTAGAATTTTGGGAGAGCCTTTATGATTTTTGTCTTCAAAATGAGCTGTTGGGATTTTTTGGGACTGTGAGGTTAGTTTCCTGTAAGCATTCCTTTAAGGCTGTCTCTCCTTTCCCTACTCATTCACATTTTCTATGGTATGTCTCAGGTTCCCTGTGTTTCTCTTGACAGCCCTTAAAAAGTGAAGGTTGAATGTTAACCTGCATGTTAAGATGTGGGAAAATACTCTAATCCTGTGAGGACTGTATTTCTTTGAAGGATTTTGTAGACTCCATCCCACTTGAGGAGTGAACAGTAAAAACAAGTTGTGTTACAGAGGACAGACCTGGGTCTGGAAAGGCAGCTATGGTTTGTTGTTGCCTTCTTGTGTTTCTTATGACAAAGCAAGGGTATAAGGTCCCAATAATTGTCTTGAACTCGCTGCTTTCCCAAGACTTTCTTACAGGAAAAACATTCTTTTGTTGCGTTTTTTTAATTTCATGTGCCTTGGACTGTTTTCTGTTACATAAAATATTTGAGAAATGCATGTGTGGGCTTTTCCAGTTATTTACTCTCATTATTAGGCAAATGCCACATCATTGATGTGTATTGTGGGATTAGTTTATGACCTGTAGATTTTAAGTGGCAATGGGAACTTCTTTGGAAAGAAAATATGATGCTGTAACATCCGTTACAAGCTGTTAGAAGTCAGACTTCTATCAGTGGGGAAGAACAATTGCTTCTGTGCCTACAGGAGCTCCTTGTTTATTTATGTTCCAAGATATGAGTGGTATGAAGGAAGCCAATAAACACAGACAGGAAAACTAGAGTGATAAGGCAGATTATTACCTAATTTCTTGTTTGTTTGTTTGTTTAGGCCTGAAGAAACCAATTGAGGGTTGTTACTGAGGCAGTTGGTTCTCTGTCTTTCTAGCAGTGTTGCAGGACACAGTATTGAAGAAAGTGGCATGCATTTTCTTGAACCTTGCATCCTTAAGAATTATTTAGCACTTAACCATTTCTGTGAAGGAGAGACACAAAACATGAAATAGACTTCCAAAACCTTGCAATTCCATGTACTCTGTCCTATTTAATTTGCAGGGTGTTTTTCCCCACTGATACCACTGTACTGTCCTTCTGACAATGCAAATTTATTTGTTTGTGCCCAGATTTACTTTTTTTTGTGAACTAATCTCATTATGGGGGTATATTTTCTTTGTTCTCCACTTTTGCCCCATGGAAAACCTGTATTCCTTAGAAATTGCAAGCTTAAACATATGTAGGCTGTGATGAAGAGCACCAGCTGGTGTGAAATAAGCTCCTTTATGAAGTGCTGCTGCAGAATTTCATTAGTGACCTGCACTCCTTTTGCTGTTCTGGTTCTGGTCAGAGTTTAGTAGCTGGGTCACGTGGGAGACATTGTTCTTTCCCATTATCTTTCTGATGAGATAAACGGGGATTTAGAATGAGGGCACTAACCCCATTTTTGACAGAACCCAGATTTTCACTCCTGCATCTCTGTTTTGCCAGACATCTAATCCTAATACATTTCAAACACATCTGTTAAGATGACATCAAAAAGGGAATTAAACTGTAACACAGAACCTAAAAGGCAAATTTATTAATTTCAGTTGACTGTCACAATTCGTTGTATTTCTCCTTTTTTTGTTGTTTTTTCTTACTCCTTTGTATGCCTTTTGAGAGTGTGTTTTGTTTTAATGTAATGACTTTATGTCTCATAAAGACCTTGGGTAAAAGCTGCAGGGAAATGGAGTGGACTTTAGGGTAGAAGTTAGAGAACTGGATTTAAATACCCTAAATCTGAGTCAGAAAGTTCCAGCATTTCAGTTTCATGGATTTTAGATTTGCTTTAGTGTGTTGCTTAGCATGTGGGTAAATTTCAGATTACTATTTGCTTAAAAGGTCAGCATTTATATTTATTAAATTATTTATGCTCTTTCTTTTTTTATTCAGACTTCAGAGTCAGCAAACAGATAAACAAGGTTTCAGTGATATCCCCAAACCAGAGAAACTAAGGTATGAGGATCTTGAAGAACACATTTATACTCTTGAAGGTAAGGTTTAGTGCATTTCAGACAGTTTGTTTAGCACCTTAGGGCTTAACAGTTAAAGGACAATTCTCTTCATAGCTTTAAGACTGTAGTTGGAAAAAAAAAATTCTCACTGATTTTGGAAATAAGGAAAACAACCATCTCAGATGATGAGGGATTAATTATCTTCATTCTTGCATCTTTAGGTAAGGGTATGTAGTAATAAGTAGACATTAAATTGTGTTCGTTCTGAAGTTTGTAACATAGTTTTGTTCAGAAATCTTTCATAGCCTTGTTGTGATTAACAGTGTAGGTCTGGCAGTTGTTTTGGGATGTTTTAAAATTGTGTAGAATTTATTTTTTAAACAGAAAAGGATACTAGTACATAAACTAAATTGAAACTTTATTGTATTTGCTGCACAAAGTAGAACTTCAAGGAGTGTTCATCATGGACCAATGTCTAAAAAGTATTACCAGATTTAAATTCTAAAGATAAGTTTTTGCAGCTATTGCATGCACTCTTGATTTTTCCTTCAGTAACTGAGGCTTAAATAGTATTATGAATGAGAAATTGCTTTAGGATGTGTGTAAATGTGTGAAGAACTCTTGCAATTATGCTGTCATTAATCAGCATCTCTGAGTAGTTTTGGAGCATGTGGTTCAGTTATTGAAACCAGAATTGTATCCTAATTTTTTTTCCTCTGAGGTCAGCATTTTATTTATTTGCATTTCTGTTCTTTGTTGATTGCATGCTGTAGAATGTTTCCTTCTCTGTATATGCTGCAGGGTCAGTTTTCAAACATTTTTGATGTAACTAAGATTCTATAGAAAGAATAGGATAATAAAATTTAATGTAATTAATAGCCATTTGTATATGGAGTGAGAAATAGAAGCACAGTTACTGGCTTTATTTCCTAGTTTATCAGCATTTGACTGACGTCCTAATATTGAACCTGAGCAGGTTATGCTCCCATGAAACTTAAAGTAAGTGAAATTGTCAGTGAGAAAGATGTGAACAGCAAGCTAAATACTGTTTCCAAATTTTGTAGGTCTGCAAAGTCTTGAGACTGGTGGAGATGTGGCGTTGTGTGGTATAACTAAACTCAAAATGGGTGAAGAGATTGTAATTGTTGTATGGGAGAGTTAGGGATATTTTCTTTGAAACCAGTGATTCCAACTGGTGTGTTTTGCTGGGTCCCAGACTGGCTAATTCTTTTGGTTGTGCTTAGGTCATATGGAAAATAGAGTGAAGCCCTTGCTCACTCTCCTGACCCTGTGAGAATACAGCTTTCAGTATTTTAAAAGGAACCAACCAAAAAAAAGATGTTTGTTTAAACAGCAGATGTGCTGATAGTGTTTAGTGATAACTAGCAGAAGATAATGCCTCATCTGTGCATTTCTCTGTGAAGCTTTACTCATTACTTGGTTGGGTTTATTTATCTCACCTAGTTTCCTTTTTCTAAGCTTTAAATGCATTATTTGAATGTGAACCAAGCCTGTAGCCACTAATGGTTTCTACTCATCTCACATTTTAATTAGACTTATATTTATTTGTTTAATTTTGTTTGAGAGATTTTTGGGAATACATTACATATTTCACTTTTATTTTATTACATATGACAACAGACTGGCATTTTCTTGGCAATTAGAGCTGAGTAGATGCCGTGCCCAAGTAAGGTACTGCTGTATCATTTAGTGATGTGTGGTAGTCAATAATTTTAAGAGTTCTCATATGCTGATGATTTCTCAATCAACAATACTGTAGTTGGGTCAGACTGCATGAAAAGACAATCTCAGAATGTAGGAGGAAATCAGAATGGCTAAAAAGGGGAAGAGGTAACTCAGGAGGAATTGCAAGGAGAGGTGGGACAGGAAAGTAAAATCTAAGAAGTAAATACAGAAATAGATGTATTGAAGAAAGAAGCTGATAAGAGTAGAAAAAACAATGAATTAAAGGGGATACCAGAAAATGCAGAAATCTTTTAGTCTACTGTAAGTGAGTTCTAGCAAGGAAAGATCAGGAGATTCTGTTGGCAGTAACGGATTTTAGTTGATGTGCTTGTCTTGAGGGAACAACGCATCTCTTGCTGTCCACCCTTAAAAAGGGAGTGAAAGTGTACAAAGAGAGTTACCTTTTTTTTCCCCTCTGCAGAGTCGTTCATTTTAAGATGTTTTGTGCTGTGATGGTTTTGGTTTGGGTTTCTTTGTTTATGTGGTTAGCAGACATTTTGAAGTTAGATGTAATATTTAACAGGGACCAATTTATGAAAGGATTTTTTTTGTGATTTAAATATTAGATACCCTGATGCTTATTCGTGCCTTGTGGAAATAATGCTATTGTTGATAGCTTTATAATTTAAAGGTAAAGAGAGAGCAACAAAATAGAATAGATTTTGAGTGTTATACCCCATTATTTTGGTCTTACCAAAAAAAAACATGTATAGAATTTATTTTCCTAGGTGAAGCTGGTAGGAATTCCTCTTGCTTTTGTAAGAAACTGAAAACATGCTGCTAACTTAGTTAGACTGACAGTTTGACAGAAATTTTCTGTTATGCTTTCATCTATAGTTCCTTTAAAAGGATTTTAATTTAAAGAAATTCAAACCATTCAGAGAGAGAGAAAGGCTGATCAGTTTGGTTGTCTTGTTTTTCTTCATGCAAAATATTTCAGTTTTATTATAATGTGGAAAGGAAAGATGCTTTAGACATTGATAGTATTTCAAAGATGAAAAATGGATGTTTTGTACACCTCGACCCAAAACCGAAAGAGATATATAAGGTGTCTGTGCTATGTTACACTAAATGCTTGGGAGAACAGTCCTGTGTATTTCAAGTTGGCTACCTAGAAGTAATGGCCACATCCATTTTTTATCTCTTTTTTTCTGTCTCCCATAAAATTGCAGTCTGCATACTGCAAATAAATAATTAAGAAGCAGTTGAGTATCATAACAGTGATCAAAGAGGAAGGACAGTAATTGTGTTTTTGTGAATTCAGAGCCACTTTGCACAGGGAAAAGATAGTGTAATGTAGAATAGCTGAGTTAGCAGCATCCATCCTGTGCACTGAAGGAGGCAAGGTTCCTAATAAAGAGTGTGTGATCAAATAGTTAAAGATTGTTTTTATATGCATAGAAAAGATGAGCTAAGCTTGGACATGCAATTTTTCTGTGACCTGTATCTTGATTATGTAAAGAAATGAAAACATTTGGGATTTCTGTTGTATATTTCTTTAGGTTTCACTTTATAAACAGATGTGTTCCAACAGTTAATTTCAAAACTAACAATTCTGTAATTAAGGAAGCAAGTACAGCCTATGATAATTCTTGGTTCTCAGGGAGATGGTCAAGTTGAAGGGAAAATGCTCAATTAGTGGTGATATTTATGTGTTCTAATTCAGCCATTCCCACACTCTGTGTCCATTGCCGTGCTCCACTTTTGCAATTACAAAATAATGAAGCCATTGTTCAAATTTCTTCTCCAGATCAGGGGAACATGCCAAAGGAGTGTGAAAGTGATGTCTTGCATCCATCAGAGGACATGGTCAATGGAAACCGTGTCACAACCCCTGTGCCTGCAACAGCCACTTCAGTGCAGGACTTAAGTGAGTTCTCAGCTCAGACACAAAAGAAAGTACCCTTTAAAATGTCAAATGTGTAACACAGAAAGCCAAATATTTAACAGTCTGTACGTATGTAGGCTGGTGTGATTGAAAAATTTTCCAAAAGTGCCAATTCTGTAAAAAAGAGGAAAGTGTTTTCTTTTGCTCTTATACCTAACTTCTTTCATCCTGGTTTTAATTTAGACATTCTTGCCACCCATCCCACCCCCCTGTCCAGCTTCTGGAGAGATGATTTGATTTTTTTCTTTAGGATAATTATTAGATGTAATTTCTACTCTTGATAGAAATGAGACATGAAATGTTTTGGTTTAAAGTATTTTATGTACTGCTTGTCTGGATTTTTAAAAATTTATTCTTCACTCTGTAGGTGAACGATATTATCACAAAGCAGTTTTAATTCTTTGGGTAGATGATGATTTCAGTCAGCATATGCTGCTTTTCTAATTGTTCTAGATGGAAGCATTATGGTTGTTTTTATTTAGAGAAGAACTTTCTAGCTTCTCATGATTCTCAGTACTTAGTTTGCCCATCTCATTGCTATCTGATGCTATTCTTTGTAGACAGCTCTTTAAATACGCTGGTCACATCAGAGGTGTGTCCGGCAATAATTTCCAAAGGGGTTTTAAGTACTTTTCTTTATAAATATAAAGAATTGTATCCAACCACATTGGAATATATTAACATGGACTTTGGGATAACAAAGGTTTAATGAGAATGCACATGAAAGGAATAAGGAGTAGCTAGATCTGTAAAATCTCAGGCCTCTACTTTGGCTCTACTGCTTAACTCTTGGCGAGTCATATATTAGACAAAAAATGTTTAGAGGTGGGAAAAAACATTACCTGATACCCAAGAATAATTTTGGTGTATATATAAATCTATCCAGTTGTTTTTTATCTACTATTAATGTTATACAGGAACCTGGTACTTATTTGTATGCTCTTGTAGTGATTACTGAACTACATAAACCAAATGACAGATGTTGACATAATTTTTCACAGCGGTGCTGGATCAAAGGCAGATTGAAGAACAGAACAGAGAAGCTGAGGAAAACTTAGAAGAAAGGAAAGGAAGAGAAGAAAGGAGAGAGAGAGAACAACCGGAAGCTCTGGAAAGCGAGCAAAAAGAAGCGGAAAAACTTAACGAAGAAGTGGTAATTTAATTAATTTCTGACAGTAATGCAGCTTTGTAGTGCCTTGCATTTTAGAATTGCTGTATGTGTTACTTGGTTAAAAACAGATTTTATTCCATGTAGTGAAAGTAGTAGAGACTAAATTATTTTATGTACTTGTGTGATTAACCAGAGTCTTTATGCCAAGTAACTTTTTCACTGGAAACAGATGCTTTTCCTTCCATGCTTCGTGTAACTGGAAGCGACACTTTCATGGCCAGAGCTTGGAAGGCCACTGTCACCATGCTGTCAGGACAAGCTGACCATTTGCTGTCTCTGTGGTGGGGACCACTGCACCACCAGAACACATTAATGTCCATCTGTTGTTAGCCTCTGTCAGGGTATCTAGGGTGCTCTCTTGGAGGGAGTTTGCATAAATCCCTTTGAGCTTCAACACTACATGTTTAAGTAGTGTTCTGAATTTCTAGGTCCTGTTTAATGCTGTTTAGACTGATGTGTTTTACTGAGGTTAACATGAAATCCTGCATGTAATGCAGGCATTAAGGTGCAAATGTATTTTTATAATCAGGATTTAATTTTGATTTTTGTGTCTTCAAGTATATCCAAGACTCGATGAAAACAGATGAAGGAAAAGAAGATAAGGTGGGAGTACAATCTGAGAATGGTAATTCTGGTGCTGAAAATGATGTAAAGGATCCTCCTTCAAATCCATTAGAAAAATACATGAAAATAATTCAGCAGAGCAGAGAGCAGGAACTGGCAAACAAGGTGATTATTCTCAAAACATGTCCCCAAAATATTATTGATTGAATTTGTGTCTTGCTAGTCATATTTAGAAGGAAAACAATATCCACATTTTACTTTTTTCTTCATTTAGAAGCTTTATATAACAACCTGCAGAGCAAAGTGTTTGGATTTGTATTGGAAAAGTTTGATGATTCAAAAGAAAAAACACTGAAGCCTTTCTTCTATAATGGTTGCTGGTGTCCTCTGGATGAGGGTTTTGTTAGTTTTGGTTTTTTGGGTACTAGTACATATTTAAATGTCCTCAATTTTTAGCTTGAACTGTGTTTAAATACAGTTTGAATCTACATAGGTCAGTTTGTGTTCCACTAACACAACTGATAGAATTTATTCTGGCAAGATGGAAAATTGCATTTTTAGAGAAGAGGTGTGGGTGAACATTACTTCAGTGAAGGAATGCAGGATGCTTTTGTTCAGATATGATCCCAAGCTGAATTTACAAAGTGTTATTATTCTAGATTCAATGTCGCATTTCTAGAAACTTCAGAACATTTTTATTTTCTGTTATGTCCCTTAAAAATACAGATACTATTATTAGAGTCACTTAAACTTTGGCTTTAGAACCAGTTCAAGAAAGTGTATTTTCCTCTTGGTTGCCAGAATTCAAAAAAAGAAGAAATAGGAGAAGTATCACTTTCAGAGGGACTTCTGTCTAGTGAGAAGGATGACAGGTAAGGCTCATGTATAACTCTCTTCTATTACTCCATATTAACAAGTAATATTTAATAATAATAATTAATAACAATTCTAAATATATCATTTTGATATGAATTAGGAGACATCTGCCTCCTCAAAAAGCAAATTAAATTTCAAAAGCAAAATCAAAAGCATGTTGGAAAAATTGAGGATCCTTCCGATTCTTACACATGCAAGTTAAGCACTGTATGGAATTCACATCTGGGAGCTGCATTCAATGATCTGTTTCAGTAGCTGTGGCAGTTACAATTTTTTATCTGCAGTTGATCAGCATCTGAATTCCTTCACAGAGAGCTGGAGTTTGAGGGGTTCTTGGTGGGTGGTGATCCCTGTGTGAAGGTTTGTCTGTGCCGCACCTCGCCCACAGTCTGTTTTATTAGATTGACTCTAACTTTATCATCAGTAGCATTATGGACTTTTAACATGCTTTTTTTCCGAGATTTTGTCTGTCTGTGCGTTACAACAGCCCAGGCATTTCCTCTGGTTCCCTCCAGGCATTGATAAATAAGGATATGTAGGTTTTAGTTGCTTGCAAGGGAAAAAACCAAACAACCCTCCATGAAATCTTTCAGTTTATTTGAAGATGTAGACTTAAAAATAAGCAAAAAATGTGAAGCAGTTAAAAAAGCCCCTAAAGGCTCACCATAACCATAGTAATGATTCAATATTATCTGTGCCTTTAAAGTGTTGTTGAACATAGCAGACCCTCCCCTGGTGCTCCTGAATTGACCCCAGTAGTGCTGTTTTCACTGCGGTAGGGAAGCAGCAGATAGATGGTTCTGCTTTTTGAGAGACAGGTGATGGCTTTCAGTTAATGAAGGCTCAAATCCTCCTCCTTAAGGGCTGCCTTACTGCCAGCAGTTCACTGAAACAGCAAGAGAACTGCAGCAGTCAGTCTCTTAACGTCCTTTTTAAAATTGGTATTAAGATTTAAGATAAAGTACTTTGGACTCATACCACTTCCTTTTCTTCCCTCCTATTATCAATACAGTGTTGCAGACATTTCTCATGGAGATGTGGATGAAAGCTTCTGGTGAACAATAGCTACTGATCTTTTAATTTTTATTATTATAAGAAAGATGTTTTTAAAGCAGCTTTCTGCCTGTAATAAATGTTGGGCACCAACATTGCAGGCTGTGTAATTATAAATTAATAAAGCTGATTTTGAGCTGTTTCATCAGTTCAGTCATTGACTTCAGTGAGTCCTGATGTGTTACTAATCCAGGGGGAAGCTCTTGGGTGGGGTGAGAGAAAGGACAAAACTGAACAGAAATTGATCCGTATGT
This sequence comes from Atrichornis clamosus, assembly GCA_013400975.1. Classification (NCBI taxonomy): domain Eukaryota; kingdom Metazoa; phylum Chordata; class Aves; order Passeriformes; family Menuridae; genus Atrichornis; species Atrichornis clamosus. Next base: position 108,300 of record WBMZ01011997.1, on the reverse strand, counting down.
TTGGGGAGATTTGTTTTGGCACTGAATTCCTATGAACTTCGACAACCCCGAGTCCCCAACCCCTTCCCCAAACAGTACAGAGTGTGGGTGAGAGTAACAAAAAATTCCATCATCATCACCTGCTTTTTCAAGGTGTCCTGTGGAGGCACTTGGCTCGCACAGTTTCAGAGTGTGAAGCGTGACAGACCCAAACTAAGGTGCCCCTTCTGCTGCTACAGCAGGGGCAGGAGCCACTTTCAGAAGCTCTGATGCATCACCTCGTTGGTATTAACCAGCCCAGAACGGAGAGATTAAAATAAAAATGCTATTTAACTCATCTTTATTTAAGCTTTGTATTTTGTAGGTAGATTATAGGCAAGATCATTAAACTTTATTTACAGTATAAAATACAGTAGTTTTTATCAATGAAGTAATTTTGGGTGGCAGCATATATTACAACTTGCACTGCATTTGAGGCTGCTCATCTTGACCTAACTACAAGAACATGAAGCCAAGTTTGACAGAATTTAGGGGCAAAAAACAAAGTTCTGTCTTGAATTCACTGGATGTTGAAACACAACGTACCAAAACCGTGACAGATACAAACTTTGCTTTTTGAAATGAAGCTAAAATGTGATGTGGTGGCTACTCTAAGATTACATGCTGCTTCATCTGCTGTTGCAGCCACTCCGGCCTTCACAGAATTTCTGAGAGGCTGCTCCTGCGGGATGCTGGGAGCGGGTAGTGCTTGTTGCATTATGCTGGCCTGGAACAGCTACCACTACTGCATGCTGCACACAGCTGCAGCCGCACCTGCAGCGGGACGGGGGAGCTGGGGAACGGGACACCTTTCACCTCAGATAGGGACATCAAGCCTAGAGATGCACTGCCATGGAGTAGCTGTAGGTCTGGTTTCAAATAAGCATACACAAGTGTTGTCTATTATCTACAAATATTTATTTTAACACTTGGATGTAACTACAGGAAGCCCTTGGCACTGATAGAAAATATTGATTCACTGTTAGGTTACAAAAATTTATACATAGCAAAATTTAATGCTCTTTACATAAAAATATTAGACTACTTAAACAAAACTTCAAAAACTCCCAGTAATAGCTACACTGAATTAGAAAAGAATTAGGCTTTAAGACACTGCCTCCATTATTACCCTTATGCAAACACTGGGCTAGAACATCACCTGCATTGCTGTAGAAATGTCTCCTTCATGCAACAGGTAAGAACATACACTAGGCTATTTTGTCATATTTGCTCTACATCAATCAACTTTGCCCCTTTTTTGAAACTGTCAAATTAGACTTCAGTATTTAACAAAAAAAATTATATTTGAAGTTAATACCCCCCCCAAAAATGCCTTTCTCTTAATACTGATTTGAAGGAATTTGTGCTTCCTTTGATGTATATTCAGCAAACAGTCAAAACTACCAAACCACACGTCAGCTTAGCAGGGGTATGACTTGAATATTTAATTTTTTCAAATGAATGATGCATTTTTTATTTTCCCCCCCAACATTTATATATATATATATCATATAGAACAAACACCAAATATACCATCACTAATACTCAAGATATCACTGAATGCTTCTGAAAAAAAACATTAATTAGAAGGCAGACTTCTATGGGAAATGACTTTTAAATGGCACCAGTTTGTTTTTGTGTTTTTTTTTCTGAACACCACGTTTTCTTAGTGTGCTAATTAATTTGTAAAAAGGAAAACACATAAGCACTGACTATAAATTTGCTAAGCACCAAGATAGAGAAAGGTGGACATCCTGTATTAATTTTTATGGCTGCAGTTTTTATTGTTTGTGTAAAACTCTGCAAACTTTCTCATCTGCTCATTTTTAATAGTCAGATCAGTGTCATTTTAATAAGGTAACACTTTCACTTAAAATGTAGGATAATGGTCTCCTGCCACTATATAAATGATAAGACATTTATAGAAAATAAATATTAAGGCAAAGCTGACATTTATTTTCAAAGAAGGGGATCATTATCCAGATCCAGGAATCTACATTCCATTGAGTAGTTAATAAAAAGATTAAAACTTGGGACATCTGCTGGACAGTCAGGTGAGCACAGGGCCGTAAGGGCTTCATCATGGAAGGGTGTGGCACAACCACGGAGCACTCCTCCCTGGCCCAGGGACAGCGCGTTCCCACACGGCCTCCCCACAGCCTGCGAGGTGCTGCAGCTGTGCCCCGGCCCAGGCTCAGGGCAGAAATCCCAGCCGGGCACTGCTTCCTCTGGGAGATGCTCAGTCACACGCCCTGCACGTGCCTGTGCCTGAGGTCTGCACAGACCTACTGCCTGCTGGCTGGGGGTTTGGGCAGGGCCTCGTGCTGTTGAACAAGTCAAATATTAAATACTAAAAGTCTCAAAGTAGAATAATTTGGTCACTTCTTGTAAAGTGTTGCCTTTTAAAATGCCTGGAATAAACCCTCCATTCTCTGTTTGAAAGGATGGAAGATTGCCCATGGGAAGATTTCCCTATCAAAGTTTTCCAGGAGCTGGAATGTGAAGCTTTTGCACTTGTCTCTAATTTTGTTTGGTAGACACACATCTGTACTGCAGAGCAGCTATCTGCTGATTTGTCAGAGCTACAGAACTCTTCTGCTGAATTACTGTGGCAAACATTTATGTGTAAGAATTGAGTTGCTCTTTTGACCGAGACTGGATATCCTGAAGCTCCTGCTCTTCTTTTGCTTTGATATCTTGGTAGGCCTGCATTTTGCTTGCATCCTTTAAGTAGGCCCAGTTAGAAGACAGTATCATGAGGAAGTGGATCTGGAAGAGAAGGGTGAGCATGATGGCGAGTGAGCATGTCAAGAGGCAAAGCAAGCTGCTAGTTAGATTAATAGACGCTCTTTAAAACAACGACCAAAAAAACGTTATTCTACGTTAATAAGCATTCTGTTATTAAAACAAGCACAGAGGCTATTTTTCAAAGATCTCTAGAATTTGGCATGCTAACAATTCAGTTGATTATTCACAATTTAGAGAAAGTTAGTATAACAATATTAAAATGAGCTACAGAGTTGTACGGATCAATTAAAATGTGGAATGGAGGGAAGCAGGAAAACAGTTTTGTATGTGGCAATATACGTAATCTGTAAACTACGAGGTGCTCAGAAGAACTGCTTTCTAAGGTCGTGGTGTTTATGCATATCCAAGCCCAGAGCCTGGTAGGTCTTTTCACCCAACAAGCAGATGAGAATTCCACCCTCCCCCTGGAAAAAAAACCTGAAACTGTGAACCGTTTTATTTACGTGAACAAGGCTACATTAACACATTGAAAAATTAAACACCAAAACATGAGTCCAAAACTAAGCAAAAGCATGCAATCTCTGCATTAAGAAGTTTTAATCCTGTATTTTTATAACTACATTTTAAACTTCCATTGTCCAACCTCAAGTGAAGAGTTTTATATTGTATATAACAAACTGTTCTCTTTTTTAAATTATTATGTGGTTTTTTAAATAGTTTGTGCATTCGTCTCTTGCCAACTTCTTTTTCCCGTACTTCACGCAAAAACATCTACATCTGAAAACACTGATTTGCTTCTCCTTCTTTTTTCCCCCCACAACAGTGAAAAAAGGTCCCTGTGATCTATGCATGGTTTTGCTTCCCGTGCAGTCATACTTACATTTTTGAGATCTGGCTACTGAGAAATCAGTTACTAAAGTGCAGCCGTACAAGAGCAGAAGCTATTTATATGCTGTTTCTTACTAGTTCAGGGTCCAAAAGAAAGAATGTGATTGCTTTACGCAGAGCTAAGACAAGGATATATTTTCTTAGAGAAAGAGTATCATTCGGCAATTACTTGGAGTAAGAGAAAATAATTGATTTCATCATCCATGGAATCACTTGGAAATACAAATTAATTCATAATACCTGGGCTTCTGATCTCTGCCAAAAAAGACTGGCACTACTTTATTATTCCTTTTCTTTTGCACCATAAATATTTTGTATGCCTGGGGCTATTTGTATTTGGTGTTCATGGTGAAGAACAAATTTATACTTCTGACCTTGAACTGTTCCAGTATTTGTTTGAGATGACTGTTAGAAAGCAAGTGGAGACTTGAAATGAAAACATCCCCTTTTCAGAAGGATGCTTTATAAACACCCCTACAGTAACTGAATCCTCTCAACATGAAAAAATAGCCAGATCTCATCCACATCATAGTTCATATACAAGAAGTCATTTCATTAATCTGATAAGCTAAATGATGCTTACTGAAGCTATTTACAATTACTGTAACAAAATTCAGAAAGCTAGACTTTTAGTCTAGGGTGTCAGTGGTATTTCAAGCTACGCAATGCAGCTTTTTACTGGGCTTATACAATTTAGAATTTAGTGCAGCAATCTTCCCGACTCTTAAACTTCAAAACAGCATAGTTATATGTAGTAGCCATCATGTAGATCAGCTGGTGGAAGAGAACAAAATACAGGAGAGTAAGATACAACAAGGTGACGGCTCAAGCCCACTTGGGCAACTGTCGATACTTTTACAACAGATGTTATTCTGAGCTCCTTCCAGGGTGAAGATGCAAGATAAATAACCTGCCATTTATCCGGGCAGGATAACCCAGTACAAACCCTAGGGCTATTTTGTCAACCAGTTGTGAGTATTACACCAGGCTTTGGCTGGCACAAGGTTAGAAGCTGGCCACTAAAGGAAGCGTTAGACATAGGAAACAAGGCATCTTGTTAACATCCCTTTTCCCAACTGCTACCTGGAACTGGCACTGCAGGGTTGGACCAGTCAATCTGCCTGGGTCCAGATAAAAAAACCAAGAGGTTACAAGTAGCTGATCAAATAAACTACAAAAATGAAAATAAATAGTGGAAATAAAAGCAGAAATAGTGGATAGAAGTAGGATTTTCGAAGGACATGCAAATAATTTTTTGCTAAGTATGTGGGAGATGGGTTAAGATGACTTCTTAAAGCAGAAGTTGGGGACCTACTGACTTGTGATGACCAAATCATAGCAGCAAATCTGGTGATTACAGCTCACCCTACTTAATGTCCAGTATCACTATTTTTAATACAAAATTTAATCTTAAATCATCTTAAGCCTAAAATTAACATTTTACATAATAAAACAAAAAAAATACCCACCAATGCTATGACAGTGGCACCAGCTCCAGCACAAGCCACAATGAACAGGTGATAAGACATGTAGAACTAGAGAAAAAAACATGTTGAAAACATTGAAGTAATTAATAGGGAATAGTATAAAATGCATTTCAAGTGTTCTAGAGAATAAGGATAATAAAATCATCTTTGTAGCAAGGTAGCAAAGCTATAGAAAATAAAAATGTTCTGAAAATAATTTTCCTTTTCTTTTGGGTGACGTAACAATTACTTCAGTGTCGTTTTTAAAACAATCTCTTTATACTACTAGTATAAGTCCCCTCCAAAAACTTTCATCAAGTATTTATTACACGGTGCCCAAGTGACTTGTAGGCAAAAGCTGCACACAGGCTACGTTTCTGTACCTCATTCGTGTTGCAGATGTTCTCTAGAATTGGGCCACAGGCTTTGCCAGGTACAGCATTCCATGGGATAATACCTGAAATACCACAGAAAAGAAACCACTAATTTTAGCGATCAACACCCACTTTCTATTCCTCTCTCATGTTTTCCACCCCCTTGCCAGTTGCGTTCCCATTCTGGGCGTCCGTGCATTGACCAGTACAGCTCTGAGCTGGCAGGAGGAATTGAAACAACTCCCTCAAGTTATGCTTTCTCCTTACACTGAGGGTTGCTGCCAAGGCATATTCTCAGATGTGGTTTTCCCATCTGGCAGCCAAACAGTTGGTTGGGTTTTTGCACTTGGGGTCCAGTTGCACACTCTGCCTACACCCCCACTCAGCACTGAAGGGAGAATCTGCATCTCAGAGGTACTTGGCACCTTTCAGGATAGCACTTACTAGATGAGGTTCTACTTGAACGAGTAACTACTGCAGAAGAGTGTGAATATGGAGCTGGAGGGAAGAATTACAGAGTTTTTTTCTGGTTTAGTTCCAATAGGTAAAAAGCATCAAAAGAACACGGCTACAAGAAAATTCAGTCTGCTGCACTTCATCTAGTCCCAGTTACTTTTCTTACAGGATTGAAAGTCAAAAGTCAACAGGATCTAGCAGATTTAAAATGACCTAAACTTTGAGATCTGTAACAGATGTAAAGCTTAAGCAAAACCCATTTGAATTAGGAGAAAATCAGTTTGTTTCCCCATACAACTTTGCATTTTAACCCAGCTAGTTGAATTAGCAATTTTATAAGCAGCAGGTCACTGAAATTATCTCAGGATGGAAGGGTCCTCAAAAAGATTTTATAGGATTTACTTCCAAGTCAGCTACTTTTCTGCAACTGCAATACACAATTCAAGCCTTTTAGCTACTGCTTCCACCCAAAAATGTGAGGGAAGTTCAGTGACACAAGATGCCTGTTAAGGAGCAGCTCCCTCCCATCACACATTGAAACCCAAATGATTTTACTCATCAAAGGAACAATACAGTCCTATACAGCACTAATACAGCTGCAAAACAACCAGGAGAAGCAGGAAGGTGGAGGAGCACATCTCCCTTCACTCCTAGACTTTGCTGCTGAAGAAAACATCTTCCCAGCCTCTTGCTGTCAGCTGCTAAAATAGATTGCAAATGTTTAACTGATTTGAAGATTTTTGCTTTCAAAATTAGTATATCTTTTCTTTACTGGACTTACCCAGACAGGAGAGCAAAACCAAGCTTTCTTATTTTTTCAATTCTGAATCCATTTTCTCAGCTTTGAATGACTTAGTCCAAAGAAAGAAACATTCCTAGAAAATGCTAGCTAAAATTAAGCCAAAAGTAATGGTAACAAAAGATCTTCTGTACAAGGGAAGCTGAAAAGATTAACTTCAGGAAAAACTCACCTTAAAAGAAAGAAAAGCCTGACCCTATTTTAAGTTATTGTCCCAGCTCCCTCAGATTTTTGTGTGTTATCAGAAAGCAGTATTAATTTACTATTAGTTAAGGCAGACTTTTAATTGCAGGGGTTTGTTATTTTAACTGAAAGTCATTGTCAGAACAACATAGAGGCATTAACTTCATCTTTAAAAGTAAAACAGCTTTCTGAAAGGACAGAATATATGCATATGGGTTCAAAAACCACAATCTGATTATCTATTTCTCAGCACTGTTTCCAAGCAGTTTATTTTGAGGCTGATCTTTTTTCAAACTTAATATTACAGTATTGAAAACTGCTACAAAATCATTTTAGATAAGTGACCCACCAGTTCAGTTAAATTGATTGCATCTGGAAAGAGATCAGTGTCATGTGAATTAATTAGAAAAGTAATAGCACAGGCAGAGATAGAAGATGCTTTTGCATTTGATTCATCTGATAAGGCTGAGCCAAAACTACCGAAGACAGACCGAGGAGAAAGGATGAAGCATTCAATCAGGATTAAACGAGTACCGTATTGCCTGATGTCCACGCAGATCTGGTCCCCTGGAACCGTCACGTTTGTCTGCAGAAATTTGATGACTTCACAAGTTGACCATATGTTATAGAACATAAAGACAGGCACAGCAGAGAAGCCAAAGACCCCGAGCCAGGCCACTCCAAGCACATAGGTGAGGAAAACAAACTGGGCAGAGAAAACACAAATACTCTGTGTTTATTCTTTGAAAAGACCAGGTGAATTTTCCTCAAAAATGCTTCAAAATAATCTTTAAGCATACTTGCAGAATTCAAATAAGAAAACATTTGATTTCCAAGCACACAAAACCAGTATTCTCATTACTTACAAATACTTTGGTAGTTTAAGTGCTACTGAGAAAGTAATTCAGACATTTCCTTTCTCATTGGCCTGCTTAAGTAAAGAGATTGCCCTCATGAAAGAGCAGCCCATTGATCTATCAAAATTCTCAGCTAAGCAGGGATGCTGGTTGTAGGCTAAAACCAATAAATTAAAAAAAAATCAATTTTTTTTTTTTAAATTTACTATAACATACTAGCATTTCTATACAACTTGCAAATCAAAACCACACAGTGAATCAATGCTCACAGAGCTCCCCATACTCCCTGATTTATTGAAATCAATTTGAAATGTAACTTTTGAAAATGCCTATTTTTGCAAACATACCGTGACAGTTAACGGCATATCAGAAGGATTCCATTGATCTAACACACATTGCCAAGCAGAAAATGAATTACTTCACCTTAGAGAATAATGGATTTGTCCACTGAAATTTGCTGGTTTGGGTTTGCTCTTTAAAAAACCCCAAAACATTACATGCATTTTCTTTGGTAAGATTTTAAGATGTGGCACTGATTGCCTTGGAAATCTACAGCTTCCTCCTCCCACTGAGCCCCTTCCCTTTTCCCTCCTCTTCTAAGTGTCATGGCGAAACAGTAGCTCTGGCAAGAGTTCCTAGCTCCCTCCTCCTGGTGAGACTAGGATTTGGATCCTACTTGGAAAGCGGGGGAAGGCGGTGACATCTTGGTGTTCTCTCTTCACCGTTAGCTGTAGCTGTTCTCTCCTAGCTGCAGGTGGACTGGAAAAGCTTTCGTTCCAGTAAAGCACTGGTGCCCTACTATCTCACTTAAAACTTGTGTGCCAGAGGACAACAGCAAGGATGGGAAAGGCTCTCGGGGGGAGGCTGTCTCAGTCTGACCCAGAACCAAGAGACTGAACTACTGCTGCAGTGGTGGAAGTTTGCATCCCCATAGGTTTGCTTCCAGACGTGCTGAATAACCCTGCAAGCGTTAGAGCAAAAACTGAACAACTGGTTAGGTTTCAGTCAACAGAGGTGGTGTGTGGGGAGGTGCAAGTGCTTGCTAAACTATGGCCCATAAAACCCCAGCTAGACTTTAATTTACAGACAACACCACTGAAATACCCTATTTTGTATTATATCTAATATACCAGATATAATACCAGATACCAGATCATGTTTTGTGTGAGAATTGAGAACCCTCGCTTGGGATTTTGGGAAGGACCAAGTGGACCAAGTTAAAGGATTTCTATAGACACACTATAAATAAACACACACGTAAATAAAACATAACTTTGCATACGTGTATGTGCAAACGTGCATGAGAGGAAGTGCACAAAGCCTTTAACTCCTAAAATAGACAGGAAAAAATACACTCACTCTCACATTTAATGTGATAACTGTGGGAAATGGCTATTCTGCATTACCAGAGCCAAGACAAATAATTTAGGGAAGCTGGAAGTCTGTCTTCTCTAATAACCTCATGCAAGATGGGACTGTCTTTCAGGACCTCGCTTGGTCATGTAACGAAGGAAGAAGTGGAGGAGCTCTTGATCAATGAGGCAAAAGAAAAGATCACTGTATGTCCACAAGCTTGTTGCCTGTACCCAGCTGCAGTCACTAGTCTGTTAAAGATTCTGTTTCGTCACAAACCTTGTTCTAGCCCTAAGGTTTTACACAGCAGCACACAGGCACTTTTCGTGTCACCACCAAACACTAATAGGTCTTACCAGAGCTCCAAGCCATTATTCAGCTGGTAGATTCTCTCCTTCATTGTGTGGAGAAATATGGGCAAACATGAAAACACATTTTTCTGTCATATTTCCATGTGTCACACTGTGTTTGTATAAGGAGCTGACAACCATGTGCCTGCAACTACTCAACTGCACAAGCAATTGTCTGCACTGATGAGATGCACGTATGTGTATGTTTCTACTTTATTTTGAATCTTTTGAAAACACTGCTTTAGGTCTAATTTTACTCCTTGGTGAAGACCATACTTGCTAGAAAAAGAGCAAGCAAATAGCTGCTTAACTGGAAAATTATCAGATGCCTTATTTTTATTAGCACTTGAAAAATTCAGTGAGTGTCCAACAGAACAGTGGAAAATTGCTAACTCTCGTGAAATAAACATGCATCTCTTTTGTATTTAACCAGCTGAAAGTACATATTTTTAAAGTAGAGGATATAGACTGTATATTAAAATGCAACAATCACATCAAAAGCCTCTTCTCTTTTCACCCACACTTTCCCGTGGGCGATCTGTCATACTGCTTAGCTTCCTCCATAACCACGAGCTTTGAATTCAGATTTTCAGTAATAGCTTTGAAATCCTCTCTCAGAAACATAGTTATGGCTGTTCTTGCAGAGTGTGCCCTTGGGGACAACGTGGGTGAGAATCTGAAGTTTTATTTTTAGTTAAACTTTGCTTACAATTTTGTTCAAATACAGAAGTATGCTGAAGGGAATATGGCTGGTAACTTTAAGGCTTTAAGTGTTTCAGCTTTGCGAAAAAGCCTCACTATTCTATCTGTCTGCCTTTTGCCATCTGCAAATCAATACTTGATTCAAGTGCAAAGATGCTGCGAAGCTTCACTCATTCATTACTGTTTGTTTGAAGGATACAGACACTCAAGTGCAATTGACTATGGAAGTCAGAGCCATTACAGTTTGATATTTAAATAGCTCTGCAAACCACAGCCATTTTACAGTCTGCCTTTGAGCATCACTCAAGTGTTCCATGTTTAAAAGCACAAATTTCATTTTGGCTCACACTGAGTGTTTTAAAATTAGCAGTCTCCCCAGTTTAGTTTAGACCAGTGGGTTCAGCTTTATGACAGGGGAGGCCACAGCAGCCCCCAACAGCCCATCTGCAGAATTTTGATCTGACCAAGCACCCTTGAAGTTCAAAGAAGGACCAAGAGCATGGATTGACCCTGACCACTCAGAAGGAGTTAAACAAAGAAGGCAGCAATATCCTGTTGTTCAAAATCCAGGAGTCAAACTGAGCCCAACAGGTTTTAGCCAGCAAAGACTGCTGTTCCCATTTCTGATCCTACTCACCATTCCACTGATGCAGCGGCCACAGGCTGTTGTTTTGAACTCTCCATGCAGCTCCTTCACAGCACTTGTTGTATAAAAACCTTCTGCCAAAAGGATTATTCCATATAAGAAGAAAAATGATGCAATGCCATAAATTACATACTGCATTAGCTGTATTCTAAAATGAAAAAGAAAAAAAGATATAATTAGATTTCAATCCTACAAAAACAAAGTCAGTCCTCCCAAATCATAATAAATGAGAGAGAACTCCTAGAAGCAAAGTTCAAGTCCCTTAGCATTTTAAGCAAGCAGGCTGCAGGAGAGCACTGGTACGACTGTCCCCCTTCCCAGGCAGGCACTGCTGATGTGCATTAGTCCTGCACCCACCTGAGCATCCCCTGTTTGTGCTGCAGTCCTCACACTGCCTGCTATTAGTCACCAGGTTAAAGAGGCAATTTCACGCCTCCACTGTGGAGGTTGTCTTTTTCCTCTTACTGATCCTGACACCTAACTCGGGAACGTCTGACAGGGAAAACGCAGGGCTTTGAAATGGCAAAGTCTGGAGCCCAACTCCTGGCTGAACAACAACCAGGCTCCGTGGTGATTCCTTTGGCTTAGGGAAAGGAAGCAGTCCCTGACATTCACCATTTCCACCCGTGAAATCCAATTAATGTAAGTTTGCAAAAATTTCTAAATCCAGCAATACTTGTCTGATATAAAACTCAGCAGGCATGCAGTGACCTCTCCTGAGGAGGAATGGTTTGCTCTACAGCCTAGAAGGTACTTCCAAGTGTGCAGGTATTTTCAGTGCCTTAAGTCACAGCACCATTGAGCTCCCCAAAAGGTTAATAAATGTTATAAAAATGAAAGAGTTATTTAGGAAATGCTTCCATTTTAGGTGCTGTGGAACCAACCAGAGGAAGATCATCTCAGGGCACATGGTATAAGCACTTCTCTCAGATACTATTTGAGAAAGTTTTCGATTCCTCAAAAATCTACCATCTGCAATGACACTCGTACAGTAATTTTCCTTTAGACAGAATTGGTAAATGGAAAGAATAATTTCTAAATATTATCAATCAGATTCCATATCTGAAGCTAATTGTTTTGGAGGACTAGAATGCTGGATCTTCCATACATGTCTGGCCAGAAGTCCTATTTTGTTATTAGTATGACTTCCACAGAACTTCCTAAAACTAGTTTGATTGTTGGGATGGTTGTATTGGATGAAGCTATTTACAGAAATGAGAGGTTAATTTTAGACATTCACAATAGTTTTCTAAGGATAAATATGTTTTTGTCAGATTTTTTTTCCAATTCTTGCCACTCTCCACTAAGTAGTTGCTGGTATAGATCTCCAATGAGCATCTGCATGTTTTAGAGCTTAAAGAAAATTGATGACTACCATTTACATAGTTAAATGTTATCTTTATATCAAAGTAGGATATTGCTCATTTAAAATTTTATGTGGGAGTGTTATGTTTGCTTTTCAAACTGATTAAAAATAACAGGATAAATCTGTTGCACCTGTGCTGTAAAGCATGAAAAAATTAACTCAAGATTTGAGAGAGTATAGAGGAATTCATTTCACCATCATTAATAGTTCAGGAGAGACTCAATGCATGCTACCAGAAATTAGTAATAGGAGAACTGGTTAAAGAAGTCTATTCCAAAGAGTGTCTTAGTAACATATTTTTCTGGGGTTTTTTTACATCTCTGTAGCCTTTAATTATTTGCCCCTTTCTTACACTTCTTCTCCCTTGCCACCTCCTCGGCTCCACAGAGCTGAGCCCTGAGCTGCTTTGGTAGAAATTATGCATTTCCCCAGCTGCTGATGCTGACTTGACAAGAAACGTTGTCAACAACTCTCCAAAACATAAAACTTGCTGCCTGTTACTGCTGCTTTTGCAATTTCTTCTATCTTGCTCAAATGAAGTCTGATGCAAGCACAGGGTGTTTTGTTACCCAGTTGCTGAAGAACAGCTGCTTACACTTTGTCACTAAATGTTGTGTCTAACTGCAGGGTCCTCGTGGCTCGTGCCCTGGACCCGGGGACACACTGCCCAGCCACAGCCAGAGACCGAGTGTGGGCACTGCTGGGAGGGGGACCCCAGCTGGGAGCAGTTCCAGAGCAGGTCTGGGCACCCAGGGTCCCATGGAGGGGCCCCAAAATGGTGCTGTGGCACTGACACCAGTGATCAGAGGGCATGCAGCAAACTGGCAGGTTTATACCTGCGAGCAAATAAAGGGAGTCAGTGACAACAGAAATTAAAAGGAAAATATGTATGAAGTGTGTTGCATAAGGCCCTGATACCAAAGCCTTCAAATATCACCCTAAAAGGTGGGTCTGGCCCGCTGCCCAAGCACCCCTGCGTGTGCCATGCCCACAGTGCTTGCCACGGGCCCCTCGTCACAGCCACGTGTGGCCGGCACGCTGGTGGGGCTGGCTGCTGGACACGGGTCTTGGGGCAGCACTCCAGGCCTTCCTCTGGCCTCACAGAGAAGCCTCAGGAACATAAAAACCCCAAATATTTCACCAGTGGTTATGCTCAAAGGCTATGTTTGCAGTTCTCTCCATTTTTTCTCTTTCGTTTTTCTCATATAGCAGTCCAGCTTCTCCTGAGGAGAAACGGACAGAATCATCTTTCCCTGTTATTCCTGGTATTACCTTCCAACTTTATGTCATCAACAAAAGCTAAATCTACTCTCAGAATAAAATTGTTGGCCACTGCTCTGTCACAACAGGCCCTGATAAATGTCCCTCTCCCACTCTCTTGTAGGTCCCTTTTGGTGTTGGAGGGCTGCTATAAGGTCTCCCCACAGCTTTCTCTTTTCCAGGCTGAATAGCACCAACTCTCTTGGCCTGTCTTTATGGGAGAGGTGTTCCAGTCCTTGGATCATCTTGGTGACCTCCTTTGGAGTCAATCCAACAGGTCCACATCTTTCCTGTGTTGAGGACCTCAGAGCTAAATGCAGCATTCCTGGTGGGATCTCACCAGAGTAGAGTGGCAGAATCACCTCCCTCGACTTGCTTGTCACACTGCTTTTGACGCAGCCCAGGGTATAATTGGCTTTCTGGACTGCAAGTGCACATTACCAGCTCAAGTTCAGCTTTTCATCCACCAGCACCCCAAGTCCTTTTCACCAGGCTGCTCTCAATCCCTTCATCTGTCAGCACGTATCGATACTGGGCATTGACTGCCCTGACCCATGTGCAGCACCTGGCACTTGGCTCTGGTGAACATCATGAAGTTCACACCGTCCCACTTCTCAAGGCTTTCAGAGTCCCTCTGGATAACATCCTTTCTCTCAGGCAAACAAAGTGCACCATTCAGCTTGGTGTCATCTGCCAATCTGCTGAGAGTGCACTCAATTCTACTGTCTATGATACTTATGAAGATATTAAACAGTACTGGTCCCAATATTAAGAGGCTTAGCAGGATACACGCTGCGGTTCTTTGTATGCGAACACCAATAACTGTTGAGTGTTGTTACAAAAACAAGCGACCTAATACTCAGGGATGGAGACTGAGGCTTGAATCCATCTCTACCCATTTAGCATGAGGGTGTCATGATGAATAATGGAAATGGGAGGCATACTTACACTTCACTCAGCAAAGCATGGTCACTGGCAGTCGTGGAGAAGTGCTGCTCGAGGATGGACACGGTTCCCGTGAGCGCCACGTGGCCACAGCCACAAAATAACGCTACCCCCGAGAAGCAGAGAATGGTTGCCACGAGTGAAGCATATGGCACTCCTCCTAGGCACTTAATGCAACATTCAAAGCAACCTAAGCAGAAGAGAGAAAGCAAAAGAAACGTCATGAGCCAAAAGCAAATTATGAGGAAAAGAATATTCGTCCTCCACTTGGTAAAAGCCACAGGGATTAAAAGGCCCAGGCATTGACATGCTAAGCAGAAAATCCATAGGTGGTACAAGACAGCATCACCCTCTAAAGCAGTGACCTACAGATCTGTTGGTATGGACTCAAAGCCCAGAAAGTGCGCTGAGTGCTCCTGTCTTTACAGGATCAAGAGGAGATCGATGAGGCAGCCTATGAAATGGAAAAAGCAAAAAAATCACTGTCTAAAGTGATCCATTGCGATTCAGCTGCTATCCAGAGCTCAACACGTTTCAGCATTACTAACGGCAGGAGCACCAGCTATGCTGGCAGCATTCTGGGAGCCAGAGAGGCAAATACGCAAGACAATGAAGCCTTTTGGAAAAGAGATATTTTGCACTTTCACTGTAAGAGGAATACATTTAGGTCTGCAAAACTTACCTACCCCCCACTCTCCCATGACTCCCAAGTTATCTTTTTATGTAAATCCTTATGAGATTATAGGGATACAAATATTTTAACAACTGAAAAATTGAATGGGGTCCAAAGAATAACAGTTTTTGTTGAGGGCAGCTGTATGAAGCTGTATTATACAGACAGATACATTGTCAGCTTTATGGGATACACTGGATTTACAGTGATCCCTGAATACAGTTTGCAGAAGCATAATCAACTGAAATGCATCATTTAACTGGTCTGAGTTAACAAAACACCCCCCCAGAGCTGCTGTTTGCATGAACACTGTAATAAGGAGGTTGCAGCTGAATTGCCAGGTTCCTTCCAACTGCGTGGCCTGAAAACCCATCTGCTTACAAAGCTGGGAAATGTAAATCGGAAACAAACACAGCTTTTAACTGCGCTATAATGGTAATGGCAATCCATACCAATTCATTACTTCAGGGTGATGGCATTAAGCTGTCTCCATTAATGTGCATTTCATACAACTGCACAAAACACAAGCCATTAAGACAACGCTTAATGGAGTGACCAGCGTCGCAGTCGCAGGAACAGCCGCCGCGGCTGCGGCAAGGCGCTCCATGGACAAAGCATTTGAAGGCAAGGAGACAGCTGGAGAATGAGTACATCACATCTTCCCACCCAAAACATTCCTAAAGATCAGCAAGTCTCCAGCCACCACATGAAGCAAGTTTATTTTTATCTGCTTCCCTTTCCCACTAATGAATGAGTTGCAGAGCAGGCACTTCCGTGAAGCACTGGGGAATAATATGCATCTGATAATTGAAAGACTTCCTATTTCATAAGTGAGAAACTCTTCTTTCAGAGAGTCACTGGCAAGTGCCCTAGTCCGGTCTAAGCAGTTATCACCATCGAAATGACTTATGAAACGACACTTCACTAACTGCAGACAAGAGTTGAGTGTATAGAAACAAGCCTGGGAAGCTCTTATAGTCTAGCCCACAGCTTGAGTTCACTCAGTAGGAACTATCTTCATGACAAAAATACTGCCAAATGAACAAACACTGCAGCTCGGCAGTGACGGGGCAAACAAAATCCAAATGCACGCAATCAGAGGAAATCATCTCTGGGCTTCATTTTATCTCACAGGTCCAGAGCTGAGTTCAGATAGCAGACCCTGCAGAGCAATCCTCTGCTTTGGGGAATCTGCCTGAGAGCAGCTCACACGCAACAGCAGCCATACACGTGAGGCTGGCTCACCTCCACAGCATCTGCTCCCGGGTCAGGCCCAAACCTCCCAGAGTTAATCCAAGAAATGCATGCACCTGGTGCAGGATTAGCCACGAAGGATTATCCCATAGTAACCACGCTCTGAACCAGCAAACAACACACATGTGGTCACAGCCCAGCACAAACAAATCACATTTCGGGCCACACGCCTAAAGCAGAAGATGACCAAATGCCAGATCACTGCACATTGTGGAGGAGATGGATCATCTATATCTTGCTGATCCCACAGACTGCTTCGCAGAAGGATCTCATCAAAGACAGGAAATAAAAACAGCTGAAAGCAAAACCAAGGTACTGACAAGATCCAAAAGAAAAGCTGATGGTTTCAGAAAATGGGAGCAGCCTGACAAAACTGAAAACTGATGTAGACCCAGGGTAGATATTTAATACCCCACCCTGCACAACCAGGTTTCCAGGCCACTGGCAGAACATTTGCCCTGAGGAGTTTGTTGAATCCCTTACCCAAACACATGACAATATTTGCCACTAATCCACAGACCCTCAAACACGAGCCAACAGTGGCAGACTCACTCTCACCTCTCATGACTGGCAGCTGCACAGATCATCTTTGTGGCCATGCATTTTGTCTTCCTCTATAGTCCAAGTAAAAAAGGCATCACTGAATTTGGGTGGTCTTCATTTTATCAGTGCAGAACAAAGCCAAGGGATGCCCTAAGAGGTGTCTGAAGCAACCACATCATTTTGAGCAAGGCAGAGAAAGCTGCCCAACTGCAGGAACTACTCACCTTCACCCCAAGACTAAAGCAGAGACTTTGGAACACCTGGAAATAGCACACAGCCAGCTTGCAAGCACATGAAGCATCCCAAACCAGCATGCTTCCAAGAGACAGCATCCATCCATACGTAGTCATTCTGCACCCAAACTGACAGCAGAGCTGCACAGCCTCCTGCCAGAGGGTAACAAACTGCGGGGTACAACCTCACCACAGTGCCCGGGCTGCCAGACCTCCTCACCAGATCCCACTGTGAACACTCTTTATGAGCAGATTAAAGCCATGCCCAGCCTGAGCAATATAGATGAATTTGTAATTTTAACACAAGCCTAAAACAGTACTGCTAAGAGCAGCTTTCAAAGCCAGCTACACTTTGAACCTCATCAAGTACTAAGATATGCTTTCCAAGCTCCCCAAACAAGCACTGAAGCAAAGCAGAGGATTTCTGAAAAAATTAGAAAGCTTTCCAGGAAACCTTTGTGTTCTCTCTGTAACTCCAAGTCAGCAACTAGCTTCAGACAGTACAACTGAAAACCCATGAAGATGTTTGCCTAGTTCATGTTCACAAAATAACTTGCTAATGCGCTGATGACAACTGCAGGAAAAAGGCCTGTGAATTCAAGCTGACAAAAATAAGTAGTATTAAAATAAGTTCAGTTCCAATTTTCTGCTAGTTTTTACTTTCCATATGGCAAAAATGCTGAACTGTTCAACTGTATATCCACTTCCAATGAAACAGTGTAAAACAATTTAAATATGAAACTGTACAGCACAAACACACATCACTGCACCTCCCCTTTCAATGGCCATTTTGTGCAAGGCATCACTAGAACCTTTTGTGCAACTCAGCAGAATAAAAACATTTTTTGTCCTCAGGCTGGCGAGCAGCAGTTGCCATGGAGGCAGGTTAATAACAGCCCAATGATTTGCCCAGAGCTGCCTGTGATCTTGGCTACAGATTTAACACACTCTCAGAAGGAGGCCAGCTAAAACAAAGACTGAGATTATTCTCTAGGGAATGAATGCTATTAAACACACACACACACACACACAAATATTCTTGCTAAAGGACAAAAATAAAGAGAAGAGAAAGAAACAGGAACCGGCTATTCTTTTGATCTCCTGGAAGCTATCAGTCACAGGAAATTGGGAAAGGATGAACCTACATATGTACATAACTTGGCAATTGGTTGCTCAATGTATGAAGAACAATTATACAATCTGCCCAGCAGTGTACAGGCTATTGCATATATGCAGGGGCTTAGCCATTCAATTTCCCATCCCAAATGGAGATTGTGTGGCTAAACCTCCTTTGGCACTTTAAATACCGCTTTAAGACTTAAACTCAGAACGGCAAGGTACTAGAGAATTATGGAAAGTGCTCTTTAAATAAAATTAAAAAGAAAAAGAGGCAGTTCTCAGACTCTTAACTCATCCTACTAAGGCCAAATCTGTGCTTTGGAAATGACAAAAGACAGTGCAGTGGGATCAGGTAGCTTCCTTGCGTATTCTTAGGGCTTGCTCTAGGCAGATCACACATCACTTTTTGAAGCTCAGACTTGAAAAGCTGAGACAGACAGATGGTCATAAAGCCATCCCTCAAAGCACGGAAAGCATGATGTGCAGGAAGAATCCACACCTCCTGGACAGAATACCAGCCTATCCTCTAATGTCCCAAGCTCCTCCTAGGCTGAACTAGTGCCTCAGTGTCTCTCAGGTACTAACCACTGGCCCATAGTCAAGGTTCCTATGGAACAAAAAAACAAGGAACCAGGAAAACCTGAAAGGAGCTTTGTAAAGCATTTCATTTCAGGGAGCTAAACCTCCACAATCCTCTGGCTGTCTTCTGAGTTAGTTCCCACTCTCTTTTCCTTGGAAGTTTAGTTTCTTCCCTTCCCATGAAAGATAAAGGAATCGGCACCATTTTCTCCTCATCATTTACTTCCTGTAATCATGTAATGCACTTTTAGAAATCCTGGCATATTAGACACCAGTCCAGTTAATATATGGGAGAAATTACACATCATGTTCCACCACAGAACCACAATCTCTGTTGGCTTCAGCACCACAGCTCAGGGAGCACATGGGGAGGAACTGTTTTAACAAAAAGAAGGTTGCAAGAAATCCAAGGAAAGAAAATGCACCAGATAACATCTTAAATGAAAGCTCTAGATAGCAACTTCAATGCAGCCATTGCATGTAAATCAGGCTCATTATTGCACATCCACAGGAGCCCAGTGTGGATAGTATTACTCCCAATTCACAAATAAAAGTAAGAGGAGAACTCAGTACTTGACATTCACCTCCTGCTTCCCCAGTGCTGGAGATTACCCAATACCAAGAATGAATAATGTCACTGGAGTCCTAAACCACTATGAATTTTTGTCAGAAAATGAACCTTATGTCAGTGAAAGCAAATGCCAATTTTACTGTCTACCACCCACCGTATTTTTTTAAATTTCCATTCTGAATGGCTTATGCATGCTAGGATGTACATTTTCCTGCCTTACAGCATGATTGGAGCCACGGGAGAAGTAGTGAGGGATGTGAGAATACACTAATACCTCAGAAGCAAAATTGGAATTTACCTCTTTCTTCTTTGTGTGAGACTAAGCCAGTACCTGGTAATAAGATAACTTTAGTTCTCACATCTGTCACCCACACCTGCAGCCAAGGGTCAGGCAACAACACAGTAAGATACAACATTTAACCTTACAAGGGTAAGTTTAAAGCACGTAACAAATTTCTCTCCACGCTTTAGTATGGGCACTGAAAGAAAAAGACCGTGTTAAATCACTTGGAAGTCTGTGTTCAAGCTCTATTTTTACCCATTTCTGTTCATCCTAAATTTTGCTGATTTACAGAACATGACACAAAGCTAAAACTGCTGTTACTACTTACAATAAATGTTCACTCACCACACTTCTGGATTAACATTAAACAGACTAAATAAGTGATGAGCTCAAATAGAGAAAATCCTTTCTTCTCCTCCCATAAACCTCTTATGGCTCTTCTACAGAAAACTTCCTTTCAAGTTCACTATTTTCTAATTTTGCCTTTTTGTCCTACCCAAATTAGAAGTTGTGAAATTAACGTATACTGAAAATTAGCTCATGAGAGCCAGAAAATGTAATGCAAGTGCACTTTAGTCTAGCCAGATTGATAATCTCCCCACTGTATTTGCATCCCCCTCTTCCAGGGTTGTTAATCAGTAACTCCTTCCTGGCCAGCAGAGTACCTGTGATGGAGGAGACATGACCTTTGCAGAACACAGCTGCCAGGGCTGCCACAAAGGATCAGACCTGAACTGCAGCAAGACCACCTCTGTTATTCTTCACAGTGGCCAGCGCAAGATGCTTCATTCAAGGGAGATCTGTGGCAGTCTGATCCATCCAGTAAATCTCATCCCAATATCTGGTATTTAAGAGGTTCCTGAAGAACAAGTAGCTCCTTTCTGAAGGTCATCAGCATTAACTGCAACTTCTCCAGTTATTCTTGATACAGATACAAGGTATTTGGTTTCGGCACTGTCATACAGCTAGTTCCCCCCTTCTGAGAAGGTATTTATCCTCTGTTATCAGTTAGAGGCTTCCATATTCTTGTGCAGCAGAGAACTACAAGTCCTTGCCCACACCTCCTGTTCTGGAAGCCAACACAGAGAAAGCAGGTGAACTGGTGCACACACTAAGAACAAGCACCTCACAGCCTGGAAGAACCATTAGCAGACCCCTTTTCAAATCCACAGAGCACCAAGTATCTCTGTGGTACTGTATTGGTAACGATACTCAGTGGCTCCTGAATACATCAGCAAAAATACAGTAAGTACAGGTTTAAAATCAACCACATCTTTTCTACTGTGATTTAAAAAACCAACCAAACAAACACAAAAAAACCCCAAAAAGCTCAAATAAGCCAAAGAGCCTTGCAGAGGTCATCAATGTTCGTTCACAGCAAAAGTTAATTTTTTTTTCTTTCACAAAAAGAAAAATGATATTCAAATTGGAGAAAAGGCTGTTTTACCAAGGCAAGACTTGTTTCTTCTGGATGGTGTTAAATGATGCAGAGAAGACTCTAAGAACTGACAGCAGTAATCATAACCTTCTATTTTTTTTCTCCAAATCTCTTCTTCCCACATCAGCACTTCTTGTAGGAAAAAAATCGCATTCTCACTGCAGGAACCAAACCTGTTTCATGCCAAGACAGATGATCTGGATGGTTGTTTTACACGCCTTATCTAGTTTTCCTTCTTCAAATTTAGTGAAATACACACACTCCTCATCTATATCATTCCAGCCTCTGCAAGGCTCATTAAGCTCACAGGTGTTCTGAAGTCATCTTTTTCAGACAGTGGAATCTACAGAACAGGAGTCACTACATCCATACTTATTGTAAGTGCCCATCCCAGGTGTTTGCTGTGTGAGAGAAAGGAGCCAGACCTGCACAGGAAGAACACTTTTACCCCACGAGATGGTGGGATGAGAGAACTGCTCCTGTCCAGCTTTATTGCTCTTGGGCAAAGGTCAGGCAGAACTTTATTTTAATTCATGTCTTCTCTGTTTTACTTTTGGCCTATGAAACAGTGGAATTCATAGCAGAAGAAAAATACTTAATTTATACTTTGGAAAAGACCTTACTTTAAACAGGTGTCAATGGGAATTCTTGAGGAGGGATATTTCATAGCTCTAAGCTACTTCTGCGGGAAAATAATTAAGCTGGTGATTTAAAAAGAAACTTCTCACATAAGAGTCAGATCAGGCATTATTGATATAAGCTTTGGCATTATTTCTCCTGGAGACTTGTTCTAGTATTTTACTATCCAAAATAACCCCTGGGATTCAGCGCAGCCTGAGCATGTGGAAGCGCTCACTGGCATGCAGAGCTCAAAGTTCAAACACACTGCACAGCAAGGGCAGCTGCTGGTCCAAACTGGGGCTGTAACTCTCAGCTGACACATCAACCACTCACTGCTCAACATGCCTGAAGACCCTCCTTCCTTTCTGCCCTTACCCTGACCTCACTGTCCTTGCTTCACCTATTTTTGTCTTCTTGGAGAAACAGTAGGGTCAACATGCAAGAACTGCTGCTTCAATAGGTGCCCATGTGATAATTTTGGACAAACTCAAGGTAGAGAGGTAAAAGAGATGAAGCGATGGGCAGACTGCCAAAGATAGTCAAATGCCTGAAGGTCTAGACAAGCTCAGTGGGGAAATATAAAAGCACTTCAGCATTTCAGTTCCATGGGCGACGTCTGCAGTTCTGTGAAAATCTGTAAGGACATTTGGGTTTCCTTGATCCAACAATCCTCCAGACCCACCTGTAACTTGGCTGGCATGATTTTTAAAGCTGACTTTTACTTTAATCAAAGGTGAATATCTTACCTGTATGACTGGAGTTGAAACTCTTAGGTCCACCTTTCTGCTAGCTGTAACTCACCTCACCCTCCATCAGCCTTCAGCACTCAGCAGGAGAGCAAGACTTTGGCCACACTGGATTTCAGGCACCGCTATCGACCGCTTCCCCAGTTGACTCCTCCCTAAGCTATAAAGAAGCAAACAAGAAACACAACCTCTCTCTCCCTAGAGCTGAGGGCCAAAACCAGGGTTTGTGTGTGTATTCCAGTCTGACAGGTCTGAGACTCAGAAAGTATATTCTCAATTTAGGGGCTATCTGAAGATGCAAAGATCTTCCCAGACATCTACCCAACTATGAGTTGGTTACAAGAGGAGTGATAAGAAACCTGAACTGTAGAAGTCCTTTGCCCTGGAACAGCTTTCATGCATGTATTTCCACTGCTGAGTCCCCACCACATCATTTCCAAAACTTGAGCTTGCTTCAGCAAGGGAGCCGTAAGGTTGTTTCAGTGAGATACTCCACATTCACATGCCCTTATGTGGTCACAAACAGCTGAAACACCTCCCAGCATCTGGAGGAAGCAAGTTAAAAAAAAAAAAAAAAAAATTTCCCATAAAGCAAACAACACCCACCCAACCTGGAATAGTGCCTGCAGCTAAGCTTATGTCAAACAACTATTGCAAGTTTCTCTTTCTAAAGAAAAGATGGTACTTTGCTTCCTGGGAAAAAAAATTGTTTTAGGCATTTTGAAAGGCTCATTAAGCTTGCAGGTGTTCTGGGGATGTCTTGGCTCCAGCACTGCGGTGAATCTCCCACACTGACTCTTCCCTTGTTGCTCAAGTGCTGGATTCAAGCTTAAGTTAGGGAAGGAAGATCGTGTTGTGCATGGAGACCCAGGGAGAAGAGATGGATGCCATGAGGACTGCCACAGAGGTGCTCTCACAGCGATGCCATTTGGACACTCACAGAGGAGGCAAAGGCACCGAAGAAATAATGTGGCTTGTCAAAGGAGCAGAGAAGTTACCTCAGCACAGCTGTGGGGAGCCATAGGCCAGCGCTGAGGGGAGGCATGTTATAGCAGGGACTTGTGTTGTGACTGAAGAGACATTTTCCCTCCAATCTAAGGGAAAGGAGCAAAGTATATTCCTCATGGCTAATCCATCACTGGCAGGTTGGTTTTAATCAAGACCTGTTTAGAGAGGTTTCATTGCTGCCTAAAAGAATTTTAATTTCTTTAAGTGCAGCCATCAAATATCTTCCCTTGACCCAGGATTTTTGGGCTTTGTGGGTGGATGTTTTTTTACCCCATCAGCAAGAAGCCTTTCATCAACTTCTCCACGGCAGGCACCACATTTACCTACATGTTAATTCCCAAGATTCCCAAGGCAGACTGAAGAGGGTTCAGTTGCCTAAACAAGGGTTTCTAGCACCATTTTAGGTGCCAGACTCCCAGCTGCTGTAACAGAAGGCTGTTCATCTCCATGTCCTGGCTCATCTGTGCCAGCACATATGGACATGTCTCATCACTGGGGACAGCTGAAGGGGCACAAGACCCTGATAACCAGGCATCCAGCCTGCTTCTTCCATGTCCTTCACAGCCCAGGGAGGCAGCATTCATAATCTATCACTCCTTCCCAAAGCACTGTGTGTAAAATATCCCATGTGCACTGATCTGAAGTTTGGGCATGCCTTCTGGCAGCCCCAACTCTGTCACTCAGGTAATTTGTCATAAAATATGATCAAAATGAAAATTTATACTGAAGATGAATATCATAATTTGTGATCTAAGTATATGGGAGGAAAAAAGAGCCATTTGAAATACAAAAACATTTGAATCCTAAAGCACAAACCTGTGAAAATACGATGGAAAGGGGATAGATGAGGAAGCAAGCTTTGGCGAATATTTCCCTGCGTCGCTATTAAAGTCTCCGATGCGGAGGCAGGCGTCTCCAGCAAACAAGCTGTCAAGCAGGCTTCAGTCAATCAGCTCCATAAAGAGAAGAGGATTCTGGATAGAGCTAGCTGCAAATGCTATCTCTGAGCTTATATATCCCTTGCTGTGCTATCCGTCAGTCAGACTGGAATTTTCCAATGCAATCAATCACAGACTTGATTTCAGGAGCCTTTCTGAGATGCTTCAAAACTAAATTCCCTCACAGACCCTTAAAACAAAGCTTCAGGAAAACAAAATAGGATCTTTTTGAGGTCTCTAGCCAGACACTGAAAATACAGGCATGTAGAATCACCAAACCATTTTTAAAGCCTCACCTGAAATCCTCCTTTAGACACTGACATACACACCCTTAGTGCTCTAGCAAGGGAAAAATGCAAACAAAACCCCAGAATATTGTCTAGGAAGCATATTGTAGGATACCAGTGAGTCAAATGTGCTCTCTCTGCTTTAGTATCATTTCTGCATTTGTGGCTGATGGGTCTGAGAGATTCATCCACATAAACCCCCATACTATTTCATCTCATCTGTGAACAGTTTTGAAGCTATTGGGCAACACATTTAAAAGGAAGCTGTCCCTCAACACCCATTATTGTCTTTGAAGCAATAACAACAGAATTTAAATTTATGTCAAGTATTCATACAAAAGAAGTAGACTCCTTACAGCCTTAACAAACAAAACAAGAAAAACAGAGGAATGTTTATCTCAAATTGTTAAGACTAGTGCAAAGCATTAAGTTTATGCTACTACCATTTCTGAACTCTTCATTTCCCTTTCACCCAGCCCTTTATTTACCTTGAATCCCCAAAGGACTAATATTGCCTCTCAATGCTGGCACATGATGGTACCGGTGTGGCCTTGAACTCCTGTACATCCAGTGGTACCTGCCAATTTCCATTTCTGGTCTGGTGATCACTGCCAATTTTAGGTGGTAAAAAGTCAGTGTCACCAGCAAGTTTTAGTTCAGTACTTTCAGTCATTTAACTTTAAAAACAAGAGCCCAAAAAAACACACTGTAGTTTCAGGACTGAAACAACATAACCTTACAGACCAAGGGAGGGATTAGGAGGGACGATCAATGGGGAAATGCTCACAGAGGTGTTAAGAAAGGTTGAATAGCTGAAACTCCACCTGGCATTTGAGTTAAAACATGTAAGGAAGGACTCTCTATTCCTTTTCCCCACCCACCCCCAAGTCTCCCTCTCTTTGTCCATGGCAATAAGCTCTGCTCCAGAAGTAAAGGAAGGCAAAGTCAGAGAAAACAATATTACCTTTTTTTTTAGAAAGACTCTAATGCTGTCAAAGAAAAGGGTTATTGCTTTATGCAAAGATAGGGCAAACACAAATGTTTGCACCGTACTTTCTTACATTAAAAAAATAAAAATATGTGGACTTTATTTCACACAGGCTCTGCTCACACCCAAAAATCTGGCCCAAGTGTGTTAAAACAGATTTGTTCCATGTTTATGATCAAGAAGAGCAGTCATGCTTCTCCTTGTCTTTTCAGATGAATCTCAGCAATAAGAACCCACACACAGTAACAAACCTCACCCACTCGCACACTCATTGCACACTCACTGGCACAGGGTTTCTGAGCCCCCTTAAAGAGGCCACTTTGGCACCACTGTGGCATTGTCAAAGCTGTCAGGATGAGACCTACAGATCTTTACTCCAAATGCACCAGTGGCTAAATGAGAAAGCTACCATCATCTCTGGCTGAATTAAATCCAATTCAGCAGTGTTTGGGCATGTGGAGAAAGTAAAGGTGATGATGATGAAAATCCCATCTACTGTAGACTAGGTGAGAGACAAATGTTAGGGGGCAAGAGAGGTAGAAAATCCATAAATTTCTAGCCTGTGAGGGGCTCGGAAGGTCCTGGACCTGGTCCCTCTCTCATGTGGTTTTGCTGCTCGTGCAATGAGGAGTTTGGCACAGCTACATTTGCATATGTCAAGAAGAGAAAAAATCTTGGTCTTGAATCCAAGTGCTGGATCTAGAGGTTTAAAACAAGAATTTATTTGTCTTCTTTATCAGCAAATGAACTCCAGTATTAAAATGGTCTTTGGGGTTTTGGATATAAATTTACTATCAATGGCTCTTTAAAGGATACTTTGTGGCTTGGTAATTTCCCCCCCTCTGCATCTCACACACAAACCAGCAAGCAGGTACCAGCTAGTGAATCTTCCACAGAATACATTATTCCATGTTGCATGGCTTACCCTTCCTTTTAGGAAAGACAAATTCTGCATCTTATGAGCATAGCAAAATTTAAAATGTGTTGAAAGTATTGTTCCAAAATGACTGCACACACTCAGGATGATATAACCTCCTTCTGCTTACAGAGGAACAATCCTGCTTGTGAGATCACAAGGAATGCCATAGTAATTGAATTCAATACAAAATGGAAAACAACAAAATTCTTTGCTAGTACTGCACACCTCCTCTCCTCTACCTCGCCAGTGTGTGCTCCCTGCGTTTTTGAAGCTACTTACTGGACAGTGGTAACAGATTCAGATTTTTTTTTTAAATTAAAAATTTAAAATAATCAGCTGCAAAAACTTCCAACAAAGAAAGAATTCTTCATTTGCACTGCAGCAGCATCTAAACCAAACCCTTGACACCAAGAAGATTTTATGCTACCAGGCTTAAGCCCACAGTTTAAGATTTCTCCTGTGGTGGCTCCAAAAAGCACTTGCTCAGAGCAGCAGAGCAGGCAGCTCCTTTTCTCACTTAGCCTGGGGGAACACTGGTGAAGTCACCTGTCTGCTGTGGTACGAACATCAAGCCCTGCAACACAGAGACAGCATGTAAACTTTTAGCATCATTTATGCAAATAAAAATATTCTGTGGAGTTGGTTTTTTTAATTAGCAATTTCCAGTTTTGCAGTAACCGGGCTCCTTTCATTAGGAGGCAATTCAAACTCCAGAAGGAATCTCAGTTTTATCACTGCTCTGCAAAGAGCCACTCAGCAATGGCTGTTAGGTAGCCCTTACTGCACGCCTGGCACAACCTCTGAAGCTGAAGAGCATCTCTGGCTGACTGTGCTGGGACTCACCCAGGCCCACTCAGGTAAAATCACCACCAGGTCAAAAGCTGCCCAGGCTTCAGTGGCATCACACTACTGCATGCAGTCCATATCAATTGGAATTTAACTCTGTACCCAGAATAGTTAGGAAAGGAAACAGGTTTAAATGGTTTCGCTACCTTTTGCTTTTTAAGGAACTAATTGCATTCCCTGGTCCAGGTTACAATACCCTCCACCCACAGCCAAGCTCCCGCAGCCCGAGGCCTCCTGCCAGAACCAGGTTGTCCTCAATCCTGCACAGACACAGCACCCACAGAACTGACAATGTTTTCATGTCACACCATGCAGGCACACAGGTGGGAACTGTGGTGTTCAATATTCATTGGAATGAATCATCTTTTATTATGCCTGTAATAAAATTCCCAGTGCCCAACATCCTCACGCTTGCTGCCTTTATCATATGGTTTTAGAGGAACCACACAGTTTTGCCACTGATCCGTCTCAGCTGACAAAGAGTCCATGGGAGCAAAGAGGAGGCGTTTTTTGGTCATTGGTGGTCTGGTGATGAATACTGCACTTGCAGCAAGGCTGGCCAGATAATGGGGAAAGGTCAGAGTAACTGAAGGAGACCTGCTCCCCTCTTTGCTCCCCTCTTTAGCCCCTTTGCTCCGGCTGCAGAATCCATTGTGCACGTACAGTGCCATCTGGGTTCCCCCACCCCCCATTACCACATCCCATGGCACATATGTCTAGGTTTTCTGCTTTCATGAGGTTGTTCAGACCAGTATGAGTACATTCTCCAAGTGTTTTTCAACCCCCCCTTATTTAGAAACCAAATCCTATTCATTAAAACCTAAATCACTAAGCCTGCCAAATTATTATCTCCAGAATATCGCGTGTCCCAGATTCTCCCTGGGCTGGACCTCTCTTCCTACAGTCGTATTCTTCAGGGACTTATACTTAGAGCAGTTATTGTTTTCAGTGAATCTGAAACACCAATGAACTGCTTTAAATGGGGAAAAATATACAGCATACTAAAAACCTTTGAATGGCTTGACAGCTCTGATACCACAGTGTGAGCCTAACATTACAGGGGTGCATTTGAAGTTTTGGTTAATGATCATAACACAAATTTTTAAAAAGATCTTTTTTTCAATTTGTTGTAATGAAAAATACATCTGTGATGCATCAAAATATCGTAAGCTCACTGCATAAAAATAACTTCTCTAAAAGTGAAATAAACTGCACGACAATTCATTCCTTTCTCACGTCGCACTTTACAGCTTCATTTAAACACAACTGTACAACTGTGTGCAATAGTGTAAGAGAAGAAAAATCTTTTCTTTCTATTTAGACTAGCATATACTTGTCTATTTAGAGCTTAAAAGCTGAAACATCGCTTCATATACCATGAAAATAATAAAGCTCACAGCCATTACTGAGCACGAGATCTTCTTTTATCAAGAGCACATTAGCAGGGAAGAGCCAATTAAAAGGAACCTTTGGTACAGCTGCTCAGACTGGTCTTCATTATTTCTCAGCACAGCGTAGGCAATTTGAACATCATATGTATTCATATAAGGAAACTATACTCTAGTATAGTGGCTTTCTTCCATGTGTAATTGGTGAATTCACCATGGTCATCCACAGTTGGGGTTTATTTTCTTTTTTTTTTTGTTAAAATTTTGCAACTTGCTAGTATTTCTAACAGTTAAATGAAAAGGGAAACTTCTTGTGTCTGTTAATGTGTATCAGGATCTATAGCCTTCACTGCTGATTCAAAACGGCATTTCGTTTTTCTTATTTATTCCACCTCAGTAAATCTGCCTGCCCAGTCCTCACGTTTTGATTTAATTTAATGCCTGCAAGATAAATCCTGTCATTTGCAATAATTTGTAAACCTTCATCTTTAAAATGCATCCAATCTGTCCTGCAGCCCTGCAAAGTATCTGTTAAACATTTTGCTTCAGCTTTCATGGTGTTCTCCTCTGATAAGGGCTGCTGATACACAGCATAAAGCTGACTTATTTCTTATCTCCATCAACATGGGGGTTGTTCCAATTCCAATTAAAAAAACTGGGGCAGCAGCCACTCATCTGGGTGCAGAGAAACAAATGTCAGATAAACACTGAATCCATCAGCTGGGTAGTATCACTGCCTGAATCAAGCCGGGGATTCAAGAAAACAATTATTAAAATATAGAACTGGAATTTACACAATTTACCGGAAACTACACAATTTAGCAAACATTAAAAACCTAAATAAGATCAATCATTTTCATTTATCAATCAGCAATTATTCATAAAGCACATTCGCTTGTGCAAATTGTCTCAGCTACAATTCAATCCAAAATAGCTGGCCATCCACATCTGCCACAGAGATGGGAAACACAAACCCATACCTGTGTGACACGGCTGCTCACATACGACTGCATTAGGTGCTCACACAGAGAACAGACCTTGCTGCTCATCCCAAGTGCTCTGGCAGCACTGCTCTCCAGTGCTCTCCCCAGGACAGGGAGCCCTGCATGCACGTAGTCCTAGCCCAACTTCCTTCAAGTATTTATTCCACAAAATTGCAGTACATCACCAAGAAGATCCTTGCATTAAAAACACAACCTGGAAACCTGCAGTTTAAAATTTTGGTGAAGGAAAAAAATCTCTTAGCTTAAAAGTATTATTTGTTATTAGTTAAATGCAGATACTTTCCCCAGAACTTGGCAGTGCAAAGCATAGTGAGTGTGAACTTGAATACCCAAAGCAGAATGCTCAGCATCTTCCCCTGCTCAGTCTTAGCCATAGCAGCATCTCCCAAACCCCTTCAGATGCTGATTTATCTCCCCAGGCTTTGCAATTCATTTCTGGAAGGAAGAGTTAAAAGACCCTGTGACAGCACTTCAGCTGCTTCAAGCTGTGGCAGTTGCTTTGAAATCACTGGATCTAGGGCATCTCATAAAGGATGGCCATTACCAAGTCCAGGTGGGATCCTAGAGGGAGAAGCAAACGTTGCAAGTCTGGCAAGCATGTAAGGCATATCCAGTCCAGAGAAGAAATGGACACATTTTTGAAGTCAGCTTCTGTTTCATACCCCAAAATGAAGCAGAAGCATTTTCCAGCAAGTTTCTTCACACAGAGAAAAAGCCCATTTTCCTCTGTGGGAGCTGCTGGTGAAAGAGCCCTTTTAAAAAATTCTGCCATTTAAGGGGTACCTGATGCCTGCTGAGCCCATCTGAAAACCCAACTGGACTCGACAAATTTAGCACTTTGGAAAATCTGCCCCTCAAAACCATGTATGTCTCCTACATGACCACTTCATGGCAGTAACCTGGCAGGGGGATCTGGGCTATTTTTTTTGCCATAGAAATTAGGACTGTTTCAGCTTTCTGCATTTTAATTTGCTGTGAAACATATTGAGACTTTAAGTGAATAGAAATACAGAGCATAATGTGAGAGACCATGTGTTACTTTCAGAAATCAGAGAACTGACAAGAACAAAGCCTAGAAGTGTTACATACATACACCTATTTAACAGATCCAAAGTATAAAATTATCATTAAAAAAACCCAGGTAACATTAGGATAGGAGGCTCCCCTGCTTGCATCTGATGAAAGCAACAGATCAACCACCTTGACTTGGGAGTAGATTTAATGTTCTACATGTTGTGCTTTCATCCTTGCCAAAACAAAAGGGAAACCATAAACTCATCATAAAAACACTCAGCAACACATTTTGTTTTGCACAGCTGCTACTGCATACGGATAACTTTCTTTGGTGTTTATTGTAATATGAATTCCATCAGTTTAAAAGAAGCTCATCAATCAGAAGAAAAAATTACTGTAATTTTTGAAGAATGATCTATCAGTTCAAGGCGGTTTCATAGACAATCTATTCAGAACATTTTGTACATTAATTACTCAAAATCTGCAGTGAGGTGGGTTATTGTCCACATACTCTAATGGCTTTCAGAGTTTAATCTCTCATCAGTGGACCTCCTTTTGTGAAATCCCTAAGGGATTATGTAGTACTATGTCTAATCACTTGACAAATTTCATTTACTTGAAACCGAAGCTCGTTTTATATGAAGTGTGTAGCAGGAGTCAGATTCAAAGTAGGAAAACAAAATCTGGTACTGGACAGTACTGGGATTTATCATGTTTATATCTGAACTGTTTGACAATCGATGAAAGAATTCTACTTGGGGAATTGTATTAGTTGTTTATCAGCTGCTTAAGCCTATGAGATACTCAGATTGCTTATAAATTATACACAACAGGTTCAAAAATATACTATGACTCACATAAAAAGGCAGTGGAAATTTAAATAATTTTGTTACTGCTGTATAGTTTAGCAAAAAAAAAATACTGCTATCATCTGTACAGTAGTCTGCTACACTGAAGAGGAACATCTATTTGACATATATTATACAACACAGAAACAAAATATCCTTTGCTAGTTGAATTTACCCTCTGAAGTTCAGCACTCCAGACCAAACAGAATCACCTGTAAAGCTGGGATGGACAAATCTCTTTCTGTGCTGCCATCTCCCTACCACAGAACCACTACCACAGAATTGTTCTTCCCATTAAGCAGCAATTCTCAGTGATTAATACATCCTGAAATCTAAGGTTGCAAAACTCATTGCATTGTTCCCCCTTATCATAGCACAGGCACATCTCTACAAAAGCGAAATTTGCCAGATGACACCGTAGAAAAGGAATTTTTAAAAAAAGAGTAGCATTTGGCATCAAGCTCACTACACGAAGGTTGTGTGACATTATAATCTATTATATGTTGTTATAACCTAGGTCTCCCACACTGCATTGCAAAGCCTTGCTACATGGCTAGTCTCGATGAAAACACCAGATTACGGCTCTGAAAACAACATGCAAACACACAGGCACACGCTACCTCTGTAAACCAAATAACCAAAATCTGTCAAAGAGGCAATAACAAGACTTCTCTTGCAAGCATCATTTTGGGTAGGGTTAGGACAGATTCAGAGCAAATACAGACGCAGACAGAAAGGTTGATGCTCTATTAATTTGTTGTCAAGCCATGCAGGAAAGGACAGCTGAAAGCCCGAAGATGCAGTAATGATTGTTTAAGAGCTATTTGAAAAAGTGACAAAACTGGCCTAAATCTCTTTAAGCCCCCTGAATGAAAAGATTTAAACAGGCTATTGTTAGACCCCTGGGTACCTTTTTTCTCTTGGCTTTGTTCTGCATTTTCCTCCGCTGCAGTTTCCATGGCTGGCTTCATACCATCCACCAAAAATGCCGCCCCCCCCTCCCCCCCCAGCAAGCACTTTTTCTCTTCGCCTCCTTTCTCACTCCCTTCCGTCTCCTATTTACAGCGGCAGTGATTGAGCGGCTCTGTTCTCTCCTACAGTAGATTACAGTCCTTTCCAAAATGCCAGAAAAGTCTTGTCAGCTTCAATTTCGCTCCGCTGACTGGTCCACGAGGAGCCGTGCCAGCTCGCTCAGCCATACGTCACCACAGTCCCCAGCTATAAAATAGCCATCCCGTGCCTCGCCTCGCCGCACCGCGGGGACCAGCATCACCCGCTCGCCCCCTTCCTCTTGCCCTCCGCTCTTCTCCCCTCTCCCCGGTCTCTCAAGGCTCCCGGCAAATGTTAATCAGTTCTCTGGGTAGTGAATGGGTTGGTGACATCGGGAGGGGAGATGCAAGCCAGAAAGAAAGGGGCCCCCCGGCCGCTGTGGGGTGAGCCCCGTGGGCCCCGTCTCTAAGGGGAGTGCACGCCGGCACACAATCACGAGGCTGCCTTTCCCATGGGACCTTGTTATTACGCTTCGCATTTTGATTTATTCCACATGCCCTCTGCTCTTTCAAGGGGTGGGGGGTGACGGGTCTGTTCTGTTTGCTTTCTTTGCCGAGAGTTCCGCTCCCCCACGGCAAAGACGGTGTGAGAGAACCATAAAAGCAAAAGTGGGCATATATGTATGTACATGGAAAATTTAAATTCTTTCTCTGACTTGCAAGCACAATGGGAAAAAAAAAAAATCCAAGCAAGCAGACAGGAAGAAAACTGAAGCAACCTACAATGCATGTGCAACGCTTTAAACAATAAAATGTTTAAGAAAACACAGTTTAGGTTTTAAGAGGAGGTCTGCCACTAGAGACCTAAAGCCATGCTTGAGAGTTAGCGCAGAGTTGCTGTACAGCACATGTTTGATCACTCCCCTAAATCTGACAGCCTGCAGCATGATCTGAAAAGCTGTACTAACCTGGCTGTGGGAGCAACAAACCCAAGACGTGCCAACATTGCATTGCATGAGGTGACTTTAGGTGTCCCCACCCTGCTCTGAGCAGCCCCGCGCAACAGAGCAGGACAACATGACATAGGGGTGTTACTCTTCTCCCCAAACCCAGGACAACTGACACATTTAAGGCTGTACTGCACTGAGGCTAATTAACCTTGCCTATCACTTTGCTCGTCTCGATGCCTCACAGTGCAACACACTGCACAGGGCAGACGTGCCCAAAGGCAGCCCTTTCTGTGTGTCTGGTGATGGAGCAAGCATGGAGTAATGGCCTTTGTGGTCCAGCCACTGTGGTCGCCAGTTCTGCGACCTGCAAAGATGCCCAGCAGATTCAGCAAATGCTGGGGATGTTAAAACCTACACACTGCATGTTCCCTACAACAGATTCAAACAGAAGAGTGGGAAGAGGGAAGCAGTCCAAAGATTTGTAGCTGCAATTTAGGCTCTTCTGGTTTAAGTTACTACACCCACAATTTTGCTGTGCATTTTTATTTCTAGATGCCTAGCGAAAAGCACTAAAAAACTCAAACTCAACCATTAGAGAAAGCTACCTTATCTTTCAAGAAATTAGTGCACAAACCTTCTCTCATCACAGCCAACACAGCTGTTACTTTGCTTTGGGCATTACTGCTCAGACTCCAGGCTTCAGCCCAGCTGTCAAGAGGTCTTGGACTTATCCTAAGGTTTTATATCACAGCATCAA
Organism: Atrichornis clamosus; assembly: GCA_013400975.1. Lineage (NCBI taxonomy): Eukaryota > Metazoa > Chordata > Aves > Passeriformes > Menuridae > Atrichornis > Atrichornis clamosus. Next base: position 73,893 of record WBMZ01011997.1, on the reverse strand, counting down.
AACTTGATGTCAAGCATTTGTCTAAAATGTTTCCTTGGAGTCCAGGAAGAGTCTGCAGCTGAAGCTCCCACCTCAGCAGACCTTTCTATAAGCAGGATGAAGCTAACTTGTAGAGGAGATGAAGTATCCTCAGGAACCAACAGAAGGCAATGGGTTGGGTTTCTGAAGGTAATCAAATCAGTAGCGACAGCAGAGACCTCAGCCCAGGTGGGAAGGCATATTTCTCCAATCTTCCTCTCCAATGCCCACACAGCAATCCATACACAGACTGAAATGCCTCCCCAGCAGGACCATGCAGTGCAAACACACCCACTGAAAGAATCAGCTGAAAGGTTAAAGTGTAGGTGATGTGTTTGCTATATTCTTTTAACCATTACTAAAAGTTGTTGGGATAATGATTATACAAAGAAAAGATTCTACAAAGAGTGGTTTTTTTCCCCATTTAACATCAGTAAGACTGAAAAACCATACAAATACACTGTAATTGCTGAAAGTCACACAAATTTTAGTCACTGGTCAAAGTAGTTGATTGCTTCTGACATAAAATTATCTTCTTGGAATGCCTCATTGTGCAGTTGGTACTTTTGCTCACTTCTGTCACAGTCTAGGTATGTTTCTTAATTATATTTGCTTTTAAAAGACTAGAAGGTCTAAAACCTTAAAATACTGAAACGTCTCTTCTGACTACCTCAAGTTACAAAAGACTGTTTATAAACTAATTCAAGTGGTCTAATAACAATGCACTTATCAGTATGAATACACAGAAAATACAAACATAATCTGGCATCTTCTTTATTGTAACAGAAAATACATTAGACACAACCTTTGATTATAGACTGAAACCCATGACCATAGCCCTCCACTCTGCACCAGTGAGACCTACTCCTTCAAACAGCTGCATGCTTTCCTGTTGGCAAGCAGAATTTATTAGGCAGGCTCAGGTTTTCAGAGCTGATGTTTCAAAAACCCAAAACTAACAGGCTGGGAGACTATTTCCTCTGCACCTCCCAAGATAACCCCTTCCCCAAACAAGCAGTGATGAAATCAGTGCACAATACTAGAATCAACTTCACAAGAGCTTGAACTGAAGACTTCAAAAACCATCAAGGCCAATTATTCAAAAGCGTTAATTCTACCTGCTAAATCATCTTCTTAAAGCTTCAAGTGATGCATGAGTGTAAAGTTCCTCCTCTCCTTTCTTACTATTTTCTGGATTGCTGCAATGTATGATAGGTTTTAAGTACTTATCATCCTAACTAATTTCTTAATTTTCAAACTTCTGAACCATCACTGGTAAACACAGCAAATAAAACAAACTATATGCTATTTCCTCCAGTGCTAACATGGGTGCTGATCTTGTGGTTCAAGCATTAATCTCAGCCAGCAAGTTGTCTCATTCAATATTCCCTCCCTTAAACAGATACATCCTTTACATAATATGTGATGAGACTGGGAGACATCAAGTTTATGCCTATGACAACACAGAAAAACATTAAGCCACAAAGGAAAAAATTTTTTTTAAAAATCTTTAAAGATTGATATGCAGCAAAAACCTGCTTGTACAGACCAGGCTGATCTAGATAACCAGCAACCAGGGGAGGCAGCTAGTTACATTTCAGGAGCTCAGGCCAGCATTTTATTTGCAGACTTTATTTGCAGCTTTATTGCAAGATAAAGGTGAAAATGAAGAGAGGGGCTGAGCAGCAAGAGTTTCTGCTGTTAAAGCACAGCTCTGAGCCTACTGCCAAACCTCAGGATGAATAGCAGTAGAGGAAAGTATGTGAAGGCACTGCAGACCAAGTCACATTCACTGCAAAATAGTTTTTAAAAAAAGGCTTAAATCTATTTTATCTAGATTTTTTTTAAACTCCACACCCACACATTTAATATTTTTTTCAGTCAATTAAAACAGCACAATTGCAGAAGTTAAAAAATATATTAAAAACTCAATTCTGTTCACGTGCCAGTTCCTTTTGAACATCTATCTTTAATGTCACTGAATCTAGTTTACATTCCTGAAGGCTGAGAAGCTCTACCATAAGCTACAGTAAATTCTTCACAAGCTTTCAGGAGCTGAATACACACTTGCCATTTCTACAAAGGCTTCACAGAGCTGTAATAAAGAGTGTTCTCACATAGCTGAAGAGCAATTTGAGATTGTCTACAAGATCCAAGACTCAGAAGTTAAAATAAAGAGACTGTCCCTCAAACAAGACCGACACATAGTCCAAACAGCTTAATTTTAAAGACAACTTGTTAAATACTTTTTTTTCAGGAAATATAGAAAAGTATTTAAAAGAAAGAACAAATACACATGAAGCCACTTGGTGCAATGTAATTGCTCGTGTTTAGACCAGCTTTAGACCAGTTACCAAAGACTTGCTTATAAAACCCAATCCAAATACTTATGCAAAAGCAGGCAAACTTTCCATGTGGATAAAATCAAAGCATGGCAAGTTTTCAGTTGTGCAGCAGCCATATATCTGGCAAGTACTTTAAAACAAAAAAAATTGGGGTCCATTCTTTCAGACATACTAGATTACTAGGAAAATGAAATCCAAATTAATTAACAAGCAACAGTGGAAAACCCCTGCACTTTTACTACAGTATAAAACTCAGACATGAGTCTACACTGCACTTAGGGGTCTCAATCTCAGATTTCGGTGAGAAAGAGCGAAATAAAGGCTTAAGCATAGATAGTGGTTATCTCTGCAGCCAAAGAAAATCACTGAGTTAACCAACAAAGTCCAGGAGGGTAAGCAAACCTTAGTGTGAAGATGCCAGTGCTGTTACTCCCTTAAAGCCCCGTGAAGATGTCAATGACTGCTGCCAGGTCAGATGTCTGGTGGCAAGCAGCAGGCAAAGGAGATGTTGCTCAGTTGTTGGGTTGCACACATTTTTCTGTCTGGCCTGCCTGTTTCCAGATGGACCACTGCTTTAGTCCTCTGCAGTCACAGCCACTGGTGAGAATCAAAGCTAATAAACAGTTCAGATCCAGAAGATACACGGATGGCTAACCTTTAGTTGGAACACAAAGAGGGGGAAAAAAACCCCTTAGAAAGTGAATAGATGGTTCTCTATGGCTTTTCCAGTAGCTAGGTCTCACGAAGTTCTAGTCTCAAAAATGACACAGATTGCAGAGGTGTGAAGGCTACCAAAGAAAAACAGCCTGAAGAACTATAATCAAAGTCAAAACAGAGGAGAAAGTTGATGAGTTCTTAAACAGGTGGGAGCTCCATGTTTGCGTATGAAAGGCAGCCAACATCACAGAAGGAAAAAAAACATTTTAAAAGTTCTAGATTTTATTTCTCTAATCTGACTAATGGCCTTTGTAACATTTTCCTGGGTGTAAGAAACTTGTATTAAAAAAAAAAAATTCTGAGGAAAATAATTCAGAACTCTGACAGACAAAATACAGGAATCTCAACCATGCCAAAGACTTCTGAAGAAAGGCAATAAAAATGAAAACAAAATAGGCTACATTTGAAACTAATCTGGAGGCAACATCACCTCTTGCATCCCTCTCCTGCAAGTCTGCCTGGAGTAGCACCATGCTTTTGGCAAAGTGGAAAGGAATATGCTGACAAACTAGAGCCCATTTAGACTACAGTAGGCAGAGCAGGAAATACAGAAAATGAAAGCAAAGACTTCCTAGCCCCCAGAAGGAGCTTTCATTTAGCAAGTGTTCAGAGCTCCAGCTACAATGGCTGTCTTCGTCTTCTACTCCAGTTCAACAATTTTATGGCAATACTCATACTTTTCTACAACTGTACTGCATGGCAGGTTTCAAATGCTTTAACTTTACCATTAGGCAGCAACACAAGGCTTTGAGTTACCCAATCTTGCATACATTTTTCTCATCATCAGTGGCAAGATCCTCACATACATGACTAATACATGAAGCCTTCAACAATACTTCAAATGCTCCTCCATAATTTTAGGGGCTAGGTTCTTGACTTTGGCACACATAACCACCTTTTTTTTGCCCCCTCTGTCCCTCACACTTGAGGGGAGATTCTCAGCTGTCGTGCCTCTGCCTTGCAGAGCAGCAGGAAAATAATATGCTCAAATCTTTTGTCTTTGTTGCCTTAATTCTGCACCTTGAAGACAATCCAACGTACTTAGCTTTTGCTGTGAACCCTCTTCTCCAATACCGTTGGTCAAAGTCTACTGCCATCTCAGAAAACTAACTAGAGCTTCTGAATACTTGGACATACTGAAATAGCATCCTAGATATTTCTGTCGCACTTGCCAGCACTCAAGTAGAAGTGCCTCTTGTTCTTGTAGAAGAGCTATTTCTGACAGTGATTTAGAAGGCAGCAAAGGTATCATTACAGTATACTCCTGCTAATAAGCAGCTTCATCTCAAAACACATGAGAGTTTGAGACAGGACTGGTATTGGGAGGCTACCTGTTGATTTTTTCCTCTATCTATAAATAAACTTCACTGAGTTCAGCCTTGACACAAATTTACCCTTTTGCTCCACAAAGTCAGATTTAATCAGACAATCCTCTGTTAACTTTACATCCAGTTCTGATTTTCAAAATTGCCCTCCCACTCTTAGCATAGACTTCACCATCCCACCTACAATCTCTCATCTATTCAGTGCTCGTTTTGTTCTTCAGTCTTGGCTTCAGTCCAGTCTTTTCACAAAGCGGGGAAAAAAGCAGGGAAATAAAAAGAAGTGCAAAACCCTACAGCTCCCCGAAAAGAAACCAGGGGCATTCATTATAAAAAGGTACCTTTCACTGGGTACCCCACACTGGGGGTACACATGGGGAGAGACAAGGATGAAGAATCCTCCTAGAACGTCATGAAGGATTTCATGCATAAATCAGATTCAGATACATGTGTGTATGGACATATGCAGAAAACATGTATGTGTGCAGTCATATGTCTAGAAGGAAATAGCATTACAGTTATATACATATTTTTATTGAGCAGAAAACCATATGAGCATCATTGGAACCACTATGAGGAATTCACACTAATTTACAGAGTCATGCCATAATTATTCAGTTTGATAGTGAATGCACAACCATCCCAGTGCTACACACTGCTACAGATTCCTGCAGCTCAAGCTTCCAGGGCCAGGAATCAAGTTACCCAACATCAGACTGGAGTTTGCAGCACAGCTAAACCACACGTAGGGAGCACAGTTACCTGCTCATCTCAGCATCCCGGGTTGAAAAGCTGGCCCCACCAGCCCGAGGCTCCTACATTGCTCCTAGACCCACTCGTGGATTATAGGGCAGTTGTGTGTCAACATTTTGAAAAGCCCACCTCATTTGACAGTCAAAATGTTGACATAAAAGAAAGCATCAAAATAATGATCGTATGAGGTACTGAAATTCACTGTTTGAAGTTTAAGCACCTCGTAGGTCATCATGACTGTAGATGTTTCCCTGATACATAAAAATCCCATTTCAGTGTAATTAAACTATACTTTGGGAAAGATCCTGGGCCAATTCTGTGATGCAACGCTGGGCTGCCTGTTGAATTGCAAATATAGTTTCTGTTCACACACAAGACACTAGTCATGAAATCCTCAGTTTAAGACACTAACGAAAGGGTCCCCAATTAATCATTGTATTCTTTGCAAGAGCAGATATCCTCATTAGGAAAGCAGCAGGACATTAACAAGTCCCACGTTGAGAGTGTCCAATTAACTCATCGACTAAATATGTGCCAGGCAACTTCGCCAGTCTAGCTTTTCCAATCGCCTCTTTCTAGTTGCAGCGATTGGGATCCCAGTCATGTCTAAAGTAGTGGTTCTTTTGCGCTTTGCAAAGCCTTTGAGAACGCCGCGGTGAACAACAAACAGCGGCCGCTGAAATGTCCAACAGGTCTTTCACTTGCGCCTGTAAAAAGCTAAGTGTGCGCTCAGGGAGTTCAGCACAATTAAGAAAAAAACCCCACCCTCTACCTTTATAAACAGGGAGTGACTTAACCTGCTAACAAGGAGTGTGGTTGGAGCTCTGTCTGGATCATGTCACGCCTCGATTTTTGCCGAACCTCAGCGGTGGGTGATCCTGCATACAAAGTGAGCTCCGAGACAAAAGTGCTATAGGGTGAGTTAAGGACAAAGTAGCAGCTTTCAGCCTGGATTCCCAGATAGGCTGTCAACTAAAATCCCTTACCAGGGCAGGATTATTCCCTAGAGTATACATTTCCAACACTTTGTCTCGCCTAATTTTCTAAGTGTCTCGAGCTTGGAGCCTTTCAATCGTTTCGAGAAGAGCCATTCTGTGGCCCGGCAGGTTTTGAGGCTTGGCACAAAGGAGGGCTTGCACAATGGCCAGGCCCCGCTGCAGTCAATGGAGAAGGAGCGGCTTCTCCAGCAGGAGCAGCATCCCAGCCTCTGAAACGGCCTCCAGTCCTGCTGCCTGAAAACCACCCAGACTCTCTTTTGAGCGATCCCACCCCAACATTGCCTAGTTACATCCCCATTTCTGTTTCTTTCCAAACATGACATTCACTTGTTTCAAACAGCTGAAAGGCATCATTTCTGCACTTTGTCATGAATCAGAATGAAATTCATTTAGCATCTGCTTTTCTTCATCTGTTCGTTGTATCATTCCCATCTCATTTTATTTCTACTCTCTGGTTTTCAGCACGTTTGTAACCATTTCTCTTGCACTCAGAGCTTCCCAGGTGTAAACACTAAGCATTCTCATCAAGTGCGTCCTCTGCAGACCCTCATACTCGTTATTGAAAATTGCCCCAGGCATTTTTGATCTCAACAGTACCACAGGCACATCTTCTGTATCCATCACCACTACTGATTCCTGAAGTACAGCTATCCGCTCCACCTTTCTGCACCATTTGGAGAGGAAAAGAAAGGAGCTAAGGAACCAGGGAAAGGGAGAAAGGATGGACATATTAAAAAAAAAAAAAAATTAAAATGATGAGAGAAGCACCAGGCAGAAACAACACCCAAGGCTCTGGCTAAGGTTCTTTCTTTGGCCTGTAAGGAGAACTCTGTAACAAAAAAAAACTTTACTGCACCAGGTATGCACTCACTGTCCTGGAGATGACCAAAGGCATGTTGCTCAACACAGGACAGAGCTCCTCTCATTGCAGATCAGAGACTTGCCCACAGGTTGCAGAAAGAGATTATAGATTATCATGCTCAGTCAAAATCACCCAGCCCAATTTGCCTGTTCACAAGTTTATTAGCACAGGGAAGAAACAGAAGACCACCCAGAGCTTTAGAAGTATTTATAAGCACTTACTTCCAGCTATGGTCTTCAGAAACTGTGGGTTCAAGTGTAGCATGTACTTCTACTGCAGACAGAACATCACCAGATTGCAAACGCAATCAAAAGCCCATTTTCTTAGTTTAATTTGCCATTAGTACACTGCAGCTTTGTACAGACAAACAAACAACTATAACTAAATTTTCATTGCCATTTCAAACTGTTTCCAAGCAAATATCATAGCAACGTTATCAGGTTTTTGAATTCACTCAATCTCAAATTCTCTGCAACAAAACAACACCAGCACCTGTTTAAAAGGAAACAGAAAATGTAGTCCTGGGTAAACTGAGCATCTCCGCAGCTCGAGTTCAACAGGGTCCTGAGACAACCCTCACTATTTAAAGATCTTTTCACAACTTTAAGAGAGAAGAAAAAAAAATCAAACTCTTGGGGATTACATACATATATATATATATATATTTATATCAGTCAGTATTTAAAGACTAGTTTTAGAGATTTTTAATACATACCAAACACTGATGAATGTATTTATTTCAACCTCAAATACAATCACCTAAGTGTGGGAACAGACTAATTAGCATTTCACAGACTCCCTTCTGTTGCATAACTGAGAAGAAAAAATCACCCCAGTTGCAGCAGCCCCCATTTCCCGAGTTGAAGGCGACTCTTTACAGAGGGAGTTCAGCGTGGCACAGCCAGCGAGCACTACTGCCCTGCACGCTCCAGCAACTCGGAAAGGAAGCGATGGAGGCCTCGTCAAGAAAAATCTGTTATTTCAGCTTAAAGTGCACTTAAAGCGTTACAGAAAGTAGCTATTACCCAGAAAAAACCACTGGCTTACAGGGCCGCGAGATGGGTGATGGTGGCCGGTGCTTGCCCACCTTTGCAGCAGCCCCTCTGCCCCGTCCCGGCTGTGGGGGGAGGGGGTGTCGTGGCGGGGAGGTGGGTGTCGTGGGGAGCGCCCCAGGCCCCTGCCCTGGCCGAGGGAGGGCTCCCGGCGGGGCCGGGGCCGGCGGCGCCCATGGGAAGCCCCGGCCCCGGGGCTTCACGGGTGAGCGGGCGCGTCAGCGCCATTCAGGCCCGCTCCCCGCGCACAATGAGCTGCAGCCGCGCTCCCAGAACACGGGCCTCCCCCTGCTCCCCGCTTTTATCATCCTTCATATCTCAACGATGACAGGCCTGAAAGGGCTTCTGATGGGAAATGTGCTTTGAATTAGCATATTTCCCCCTGCATACAATGGAGGCATTAAGCCGCTGCGTTTTGCAAGTCCAAACAAAAGCAGCCCAGGCTGTTTTTAGCAGCACTGTTTGAAGTTTTATTCCCCCCTCTCTCCCGAGTTGCAAGCATATTTAACAAATTTTCACTCCTTCTGCAAAGAAGGAAGCACGACTGATAAAGTCTTATTATTTGATCAGTCTCAGACTTTAAAAGAAAAAGGCAATCTTTAAATATTGCAAAGAGCAACACGGTGTCTGTGCAGTGCTTTCAGTGAACTGCAGCTCAGGGTTCACCCTGCAGTGAGCTTGTCTGGCTGCTCTCAGCACTTGCATGGACCCTGTCATTGAGGATTTCAGAACTCGAACACATTCACAGTAACCCAAGGGAAAGGGTGCTGTATTCACAGCTCGATTTTACCCTTGTACCAGGGGCCCACTGTTGAAAACACCACTTTTGAAAATGAGAAACTAAACCACTGTGCTGTAAGCAGAAGCAAAAAAAGCCTTCCTCCCATCCCAAGATTATCCTTTGGTTTAAGAGGAGGGCTGAACCTCAGAAGCACAACCTTTATGAGGTGGCTTCAAACTAGAAAGTGAATTGCTATTTACCCAGGGAAAGGAGGCCAGGAGGAAGGAGAGGGAAATGACACGAGTTCCACACAGACAGAAGAGAAGGAACAAGCACTCCTGCATCAAAACATCTTTGGGTAACAGCTGCTAGGAGAATAAATCCACCTGAGCTCAGTGTGTTCATCTGTAATTGCTCATTAACACAGTTGGACCATTAGGCAGTCAGTTTGTGGCTTTCTTGGTAAAGAGGCATGTCTGCCTTCCTCCTACATTAAACAGAATTTTCTCTGAGAGAAAGACATAAGATTACAAAGTCAAAATGCTCCTTAGAGGAAGGTTTTGGTGTTTTGGGTTTGGTTTTACTTCTTCTTCTTCTTTGCCTTCCCTCTCCCAAATTTCCCATGATATTTATGTAATCTTCTATATGCGGCACAGCTAAGAACAAAAATCACACTCCTTAACAACATGAGATTACAGCAGAAAAGCAGAATGCCAATGAGATCCCAGGCAGGCAGCTTGCAAGTGAGGTGGATATAAAAACTTCAGAAAAAAGCCTGTGTTGCAGCCTGCAGAAGGAGTCTTGTAGGAGAGATGTCGGCTTTGTTCAGACTGTTCCATTCTGTTTCAGGAAATTTTCCTGAGGATGAGGATCCATTTCTACTCCTTGATTTCTTTTGCAGCAATGCTCAAGATTCTCAACAGTGTCTGCTGTGCAGGAGCACGCTGCTCTCAACCATCCCCTTTCGCCCTGCCACGTGCCGAGCGGCCCACGCAGCGCCACGCTCCCTCGCACGGAGTGCCAGCCCTTGCAGATCTGGATACCTGGCAGGAGAGGCATGTCACTCACTGACTTCCACCAGAATGACAGCGCTCCCGGAGCTGGCGTGCTGCGGTGTCCATATGGCAACTGCGTGGCAGGTCTAACCAGAGACATCCTCCTTCCTCCGGCAGAGGCTCTCACACCTTTCTCACCAAAAGGTCCTCTGCAACATTAAGCACCTACAAAGGGTCTGACCCCTAGTGACTCACTTTCTTCTCTGATGCACCAGCTTTGCCAGCTTGACCCCAGGAAAGCTTTTTCATAGTCTCCAGTAGCCACAGGTTCGCTTTTAATGTGTTTGTACAGCGGGGCTAAGGAATCTGCCCGGAGAGTACTACACATTAATTGGCAGTATTTCTCTACCACCACATGTAAATTGCCTTTAAAGGCTGTGCTTGTGTTTTCCCATGCTCTGAGGCATTTCACAGCTTCGTACCAAAACAGTAGACAAGGCCACCACGTTACCACAGAAAGATCTAATGTCAAAGCAAAAGGAGGAAGGACTGAAGTGGACCTTCAGAAGCCTTTATTGGGTCGTTAACAGTTGGGTGAGAGTAATTAAAGCAGTCTAGGTAGGAGAAAAGAGGAATTAAAGGCCAAAATGGAGACTGGTTTTCTCACACTAGAATGAGAACTTCACTTTGTAAGCACTCCTTCTGAGACTAGTCTTTTGCAAGTGTTGTTCAATCAAATGCCACAACATTAGACACAGAAAATGAAATAAAATAGATCTCAGTTCAATTCACATCTAGGTCTCCTTATCTCAACCCATGAAACTCTCGCTATATTTTCTCTGCATTACCCAGCTGAAGAGGGCACCTAGTGTCCAGTCAGGGTCAACCCACCACAGGTGGTAAGAATTATGCTCACTAAAAAGGTACAGTAAACTCAGCAATGAGATTTTAGGCTTCTTAGGGATGGATCTGTCAACAGAAACTTCAAGTAAAACAGTGTCATAACTTTGAATTTAAACCAAGAAAAGAGAAAGCTGAGAAAAAAAGCCCTCCACTTATTTGCAAATACTATTTCTCACCTGCAGAATTTCTCTTCAGGGTCGTTGGGGTGTGAAGAAGAAAGGAAGTGAAAGAACTCAGACCAGGGTAAAGCAGTGCCTTTCATGTTGCTGACGCCCCAGAGGGACCTGATCATAGCACTTACCAATCGAGGAAATATTCTCAAATTTCATTTATTCTTCAGATTCACTGGATTCAGACCAATGATGAATACAGAGCACATGCCGCCATCCGCTGTGGTGTTCTGGCACAGGGCAGCACCCTGCCAACAAAGGCACCACTCTTCCTTTCAAAGAGCCCCAGAAAGAGTGCTCTGTGTTCTCATGTGATGAGGCAGGCTTTTACAACTTGGATCACTACAGGGTATTGAACTCTGACAGCACGCTTACTGAAGGTTCACTTGCTTTATCTTAGACCTCAACAGGTATGTATGATATCTAAGCTAAAATGAACTATCCTCATTACATTCATTTTGGCATCATGAGTCACTACCTTGCTGAAACAAAACTACCTTCTCACCTCCACATTGAATAAGAGCTATCAACTTTGCCAGTATCCCACCTACTGCTGTTTTCTGCTGTGCAAGTGCACAGCACAGAAACATCTCAGAATATGCTTCACGCTTCAGCTTTCAGTGAGAAGAGGAAGACACAGAGAATGCTCAGGATACACTATGCCTGCTCCTGAAGGCAGAAATAGTTTGTGGCCTTCTATATTAATCTCATGAAAAAAACCCCCAAAACCATTGGCACTCAAACAAGAGATTGATGTGCTATGAAGCAGGACAAACTCCACGCATTTCCCTTCCTGGTCTTTTAACTCAGTCTAACAAAACTGCTTTCAAGGATCATCACTATTTTTGCTGCTTTCTAAACTTTGCCCTGACATCTGGCTACAGATGTTAGGGCAGAGGTGATTTTCAGTCTTCTCAGGAAATGGCAGACATTTACTAGTCTAAATTTTCTGCTCTAAATGCGAGAGTCCCAGAACTCTTTCAGCCACACAGATGTTAAAGAAAAATGCACCTTGGCTCTCAAGTTTGCCCTTGGAGAGAGGATCAGGATTCATAAAATAGAAAATTCCTTTCAGATCTAAGTTGGAGAGCAGGGAACGCCAAGTACTGAAGAGCTGGGCTACATCATGACCAAGATCAGGAGGGTTATGCAAGCAGCCATAGAGCAGGGTGAGAGGAGAAGTAAATGCTTCCCCACATCATCCTATGAATCCTACTCCATCCTAGTTGGAGTGCACGGCCTGGGCAGAGCCTGTGCTTCTACAGCACTCAGGTTTCCCATGGGGATCCTTCATGGTCCCAGACATGCTGCACAAGCTGATCCCAAACCGGGGAGAAATATCCTGTGTTCTGCTACAAAGAGGCTTCCTCGTAGAGATGTACCACTGACACTGAAAAGCCCGGAAACACTCAAGGGCCTGCGTGCTAAAAAACAAACAAATCCTTTTCTGCCCCAAAAGACACACTTCTTTCTTTCTACCTATGCTCTATCTGCAATGTAACATCACCACAGATGCTGACAGAATTTCATCCCTTTTCTAAATAGATCGAAGAGAAAAAAAAAAAAATAATGTCCAACTAATCCAAGATGTCACAACTAAGTATGTGAGATGCCCTACAGAAGTGAGCTGTAATTTTTCCACAGTTTTGAATCATCTGACAAAGTGTTATGCTGATCCATTTTCATAAATACTGTTCAAGATTTTTCCTTCGGGACACAAAATACGTACTACCAATACATAATGGGCTCCACTTTCCACCCCTACAACCTGAAGCACTGTTATGAATATACTCTGTACATAAGCCCTGTGCAGTCCCACAGAAAAAAAGAAATGTCACACCTAAAGCTGAGCAGATACTCAGAACTGCAATGGAAAGGGAAGACAAAAAAGCAGCCATTTGCATCTTAAAATATTTGTAATTTCTATTTCACAAATCACCTTTTTCTTTTCAAAAAGACTGCTTCTCAGTGCTGGTGTAAACCCTAAGTTTAGAGACAATGGGAAAAAATCTCTGTTTCCGTACAGTAAGAATTATAGAAGGAGTTTCTGCCTCCCATTTCTCCTTTGGACCACATTTCTGCCTGAATTTAACCACTTTGCTATACAGAATAGTTGATATACATGTAAGTGAATGAGATTAAAGGGGAAAGTATGTTTTTGCTTGGAAACACACCATTACAACACAGTGTTGGAAAACTAAGTACATAAACTGAATAGACTATCCTTTTGTGTTTCCTGAGATACTTCACAAAAGTAGGACAGGTGTATTACCCTTTATGATGCATAAACTAGGCCACAAAAATTTCTTTCACAAACACTAAAATCACTTTATTGATCTTTCACAGTATGTGCCTAGATTTCCAGATGGACTCTTAGCTACAGGGGTCAATTAGATACAACAGATATCTTCAAACATACCAAATTATCTGAACAGAAAATGTTAACAAATAAAATAGGTTACCATTCATATATGCTACATCTTTAAGAAGCAGGAAAGCTACTTTCAAGTTACCCTCAGAGGAACATTTCAGTAACACTTCTCTGAATTTTTAGCTATTTCTTTTTTTCACACATTATTTTTGAAACTTTATAGAAGTTCTCTAAACTCTACATGCTAATTAGATGCCAATTCACCAGATGTGGGCAGTTATTAGTACTCTTCACAAGACTTTTGTTTCAAAAAAAATGAAAGTTGCTTCAGTTCCTTGCAAGGGAGCGCTCTTCAGCATTTTGCTCTTATCAACAGTATCAACCAGGGCCTGAAGTGAGTAGCCCAGGTCACCTTCCTACCTCATACTGAATTTCTCCTCTCAATAGCTTTTGTATTATTTCCTGTTTATTTATGTTTGTGCCTAAATGCAACACCAAAAGCATGAACTATTTTCAGCTGCAACAGCAGTACTTTAATTCTTACCAATTTATTTGACAATGCTCCTTTTTAGAGAGGATTTTACACAGTGAGAGGCAAATGGAAATGCAGTTTTAAAAGTGACTTGGTTAAGACTCATACTGCACTTAGGAAATACCCATACAGCAGGGACAATAACCAGCAACTATGACATTACATTTAAACACTGGTACCCAATACTTACTCTAGCATCTTTCTGGAAATCTGCTCCTTTTAAGAAGTTTCATTCTTTTGCCTTCAAAATAGCTATCATTTGCTAATACATGATATGCCTGAAACCCCCTCTGACAAGCTCTACCAACACAGTCATATTTTTCCCACTTGCACTTTCACATCGTTTGAATGCATGCATTGTCAGCCTCCTCTGCCTCCACCTCTCCTTTCCTACATTATGTGCAGCACTCATTTGTTTCAGATTATAAAAAGCACTAGTAGATTCTGAAGCCACTGAAAAGAAGTTGCTGGCATATGTGATCTGTGGGAAATTTGATCCAATAAGACTTAACTTTAGAACAGATAAACAGGATAGAAATTTCAAATATTATTACTATAGAATGGACTGCATTTTTTTCTTTTAAAGTTATGCAGAAGAACTATGGCCATTGCCCTTGCAGAAAAAACTGCAAGAAACCTGTTTGGTTTTTTTTTTTTTAGCATTGAGACAGATGGCCCCAGCTTCAAATATAGAAGACCTTCCTACACAAAACAGAGGTGCTGGCACATGATACGTGGGTGAAGGATATTCTGGATACTTGCCTGGGAATGTGTGCACCCAAGAGGTGAAATAGCAGGATAAGAGAGAAAAGAGGAGATAAAAAAGAAAAAGAAAGCTAAGAAGGAAGAGGGTAGAAGGAAGCACCAAAGCAGAAGGCTCAGAAAGCATGGTGAACCATGTCTGTGACAGAGGAAAATGCAAAAAGCAGTGTTCTGAGCAGATGGGGAGTGCATATGTACCTTTACATAGGGGTTCAGATTACTGCATTGATCACTATGTCTGAATACTAAATGGGGCTTGAGGTTGTGAGCAAAGAAACGGTTTTGGTTCAGATGCAGGAGGTGACAGAGCCCTATCACACTCCATCCTATCACACTCCATCCACCTCCCACTGCTGAGTGGGAAGCAGCACTTTGAGTCCTTCCAGCAGGAAAGGTCATTCCAAACTCACAGTGGGTTTCACCCCACAACTGGACCACTTCAGGACCCCAAACTGGAGACTCTCCCATCCAAGCAGCAGCTACCGGCAGTCCTGTTCTTGCTCGCGGTCTTCCGCTCCTGCCGCCTGTCACAGCCGTGGGCTCAGGGTCTTTGTCTCTCTCCTGAATAACTCCTCCTGCTTTCAGCCTGTGCTTAATCCTCCAGGAAACCTCATTCTCCCGAGAAGAAGAGTGCTTCTGTACGTAATCTCCAGACAGCAGCTGTGACCCCGGACCCAGAAAGGCGACCATTGTGCAGCACCGCGGTATCAGGGCTGAACTTCCCCTCTCCCCCCGCCCTGAGCTAAGGGCTGCTGGAAGCGCGCTCTCAGTTTGTGCGCACACACTGCCGGCAGTGATTCTTGCTGGCAGCTGTGGGCTACTTGTCCCTTCACCCTCATTGCAGGCTATCCTCAGACTCTGCACAACCATCTATTTTATTATTTTTTATTTTACATTTTAGGGGATTGAACTTCGCACCTGCCAACAGAAGAAGCATTTGTTATTTGCATTCGATCCTCGAGGCTACGGCGGTATTACTGAACAGTGACTGTCCATTTTTAATATCCAAAAATACAGAACAGCTGTGGCTTCTTGAAGTCCTTTTGTATAACAGTGGCTCTGAGACAATACTAAATGCAAGGCTGCCAAGGCTCAGACCTGAACGGCCTGAAAAAAAAGCCTATTTTTTCCTTTTTTTATACTAGTTCTCAAGACACACTATATTACCAGCATGTCGGTAAAGCAACAGGTGTTATTTTAAGGCAGAAGAATTTGAACAACATAATTCTTCATGGCAGGCTTATCAGCCTTTTAGTACACTCAGCTTTTATTATTCTGACACAAGAGAAACTTACGTAACAGCACAGTACGTACTAATTTACGGGATAACAACATGGATGTTGAGTTTGGAACACTGCACTTTTGTTTCAGACTGTGGATATTTCCCATACTCCTAAGAAAGGCATATGCTGCGCAAACACTTTTAAGAGTATCCAAGTGAATTCAATATATTGAAAGAAGTTAAAGTACTCTGGAGTGATTAACAAACACGCTTCAGCAGAATGGCACAAGAGGATAATTAAGGGCTAAACCCACAGAGATACTGAGACAACTAAAATCTCTCCCAATTTATTCTGCAGTTGATCAGAAAAGCCTACTTGCCCATTAATGGTGTACAGGCAGATATAAAAGTGGTTGCAGATCACTGCCAAGTACCTACAAACCTGCCCATCTTCTAATGCAGATCCTCACTTTTGAAGGATTTAAGGGCTCCTGTTCAGAGACAGTGAGGATATATGTGGCCACAAAGCTGAACAATACCCCTTCTCTGACTCTTGGTTAATATTTCTTCTTCACATGCAGAAGAGCACTGGAAGCCATCCACCTAGGATGCTGGTCTTTGGCAGCTTAAGAGTCAGAAATAAAAATGGTATTAGAAAGACAGAGCTGTCTGACATGGCAAAAATATCAGGGGAAAAATGATGTGACTTCTTAGTTTTCCAAAATTAGCCTGTTTAACTTATTCTTCATCCCAGAGGACAAATACAAAACACCTCAAGGACAAAGAAATGCCTTTTCTCCTCTAGCTCAAGAGAATTTTTCCAGCCTTTGCCTATGCAATCCAAGCCATCATCTTCCCACTGGAGCAACACAACTCTGGTGAAAGGTAAACAGTCACCATTCATCTTAGCAAAATGGATCACAGCAAAAGTATTTGCTTTGCTCTGGTCCTTCCCAAAGTCTCCTGTTCACTCCTTGAAACATTGTTGATATCAAAGTCCTCAAGCTGAAATGAAAAACTAAAAAGCATTCTCAGTACCTTCTCAAAGGCTGAGAGAGATTTCCAGAAGGGATTTTACACTGAGCTTCTGTTTGTCCACCTTTAAAATGCACCTCCCCTTCCCTCCTTGGCGAGAAATGTTTTTGAAAGAGGTACATGCACAGACACATTCCTGCGAGCTGTGGCACACGTTTTCAGGGATAGTGGACCTGATGATGAAAGACACTTTGCTCCCATGGGCTGGAGAGGAGCTCTCCGCTGTAACTCCACATACGTGAGCCATTCCCACTCATGCCGGCTTCCCTTTTCTCTTTATAAAGAAACACTTCTCCACTTCCTGCCGTGCTAGTGCACACACACAGTTTGCCCTGAGTATCCAAGCATTTATACAACCCAGCCTTTCTACAGATGAGGTACTGCCAACCAATCAACATGCTGAGGACTCCATCCCGTAGTGACAAAACACTGCAGGCAGCAATGTGCCATGAAAATGCACATATTATTATTTCTGTTCATATATAATCAGTGAACATCAGTGCTACTTCAGGTGGTTGGCATCAGCACTGCCTTCCTCATCAAGTGCTTCACAGTGAGTAAGCAGCTCTGAGGCAGATCTGTAATCTCTGCAGATGCTGTTTGCCTGTCTTCATCGTGTCTACACAAATGAACATATGGCCTTGTAGCACAAGGCCAGCTTACACAGTCATTAATTAGATATAATTTCAGCCTGTTCACTGTATCCAATACAAAAATCTGTCCTCTGGCAGGAATGCCCTTGTGGCGTAGGAACTTTCTCTCTTTGTGAATTGACTCATCTGATGAGGAGAAGCAACAATTTTGCCTCTGACGAAGTAATTTTCCGTTTATTACAAATGCAGGTACAGCAGCATAAACACCTGAACTTGCCAGAGGGTTTCTTCTCACTTCCTACTTCTCTTCCTACTAGAAGAAGATGGGCACTCCCCTCTCTCCCTCCAGCATGTGATACCCAAGATAGTCTCCAAAAGCACCATCACAGCCCAGCAAGGTGTTATGATGCCAGTAATTCAGTAATGCTGAAAGGCACAGAGAGCTAGTCACAACACTCATGGAAAATCCAAGGAAGAAATTACCCTATGTGTAGACATGCATCATGGCTCTATACACCTGAGTAGACTTTGTGAATCATTAGACTTTACTCATTTTTAAGTGAATAATCAAGAAAGGATAATTAAGGCTGAAGACATGGAAAAGTTGTTATGCAAAATACATTTGTGGTAAAAGGCAGTAAATTTTTGCTCAGATTTTGCCACATTGCTTCATTTTCTCACACAGCAGCAGTAAGCAGCACAAGGCACATACACAGCCCCAGATGGGGTTGCTATTCAGAAGTAACCAGAGCCCAAAGAAGAACTTTGAGCTGCTTTCTCTTCCTTCATCATGCACAGCACCATGCAGAAGTTTGCAATATAGCATTGTTTGCAGAAAAGCATTACAAATTCAAGAAGTTTGTGGGAACTTCTCAGATCATACGAGGTGCAAACTGTCAGTCTGTAAGGAGAAAGACTTACAGGCACAGCCTGGGGTTAGTGGGGGAGAGGACCTTCGGTGTGAAATGTGAGGAGTCTTCAGCAAAGCAAAGCAAAGCAGGTATTTTACAGAAAGAAGTGGGAATTTAACAACAACAAAAAGGCATTTGAAGAACAGCATCCAATTCAATTACTCATCTTTGATGATACTGAACTATTCCTGAATTACTACAAAAGAACTTCTTAATTTCTTAGTTCTTGATTATACATCAGTTACAGAACACAGTACCCAATAATAGTTGCCCTTCAAAGTAGAGTGATGGCTAGAGGTGATTTTCTGTGGAAACAGATGGGCAATAAGATCTTTCCTTTGGAAGCCAGCTGGTTCACTGGTTTTCCCTTGAACCCTATAATGTTTGCACACGCTTACTTTTGGCTGAGCAAATAAACTTGAAAGTGCATTGATCCCCCCTTTCATGTGAACCCTGGTGGCTTTCCTGAATTTTTTTCCTAGAGATACAAGTTTCCCATAGAGCTGAACAGTCACAAATTACCTATATCTATGATTATTATGATAGAAAATTAATCATAACTTCTTTGCTGTCTTTCATTGCAACAGATTATTTTTTAAGACTGACTTCCAGCAGATTCTCTGTACTAGCAGAAAAGTCATATTTTAAACATCTATGCTATACGAACAATGCTGTGCTTATGTAGTACATTCATTCTTCCTCAATTCCTGATTTCCAATTGATTAGAATTTATTTAGCAGTCATTATTTTAATGTAATTCTTCACTATCAGCTTGTGAAGTTGGGAATGGCTGCCAGCTGATCACTGCTGACAAGCATTAGTACCTTCCTCATGCCTCTCTCCAGATGACATACCTTCACGCAGGATCAAGACAGCACTCAGTGGTCTCCATACAACCTAGAATTCCTTATTGTTATCTATTTTATGTCCATAGACCATCACAATTTCTTCAAGCTGAGGAATTCCGGTTTTGTTTGACATCCTTGCCATCTCTATCCCTTTCTTATAAGAAAGTTGCAAAGAGTGATGACAACAAGCTGGTAAAGAAGAGTCACTGAACGTAGTTGATATTCACGTTGGGAGGCTTTAGGGAAAGATTTGGCACCTGGAGATCTCAGCCTGTCCTAATAGACAGGAGATAAACCACTGAACCAGCCCAACACCTGGTGATGCAGTGCTGTAGAAGGCCTCCCATTTCTCGGCACAAGACGGGTAGGGGAACAAGACTGACTGCAGCTTCAGAAGGTAACTTTCTTATTGGAATTGAACTGGAGATAATATATACCACATAGAGACCTTCCAAGCTAGATAGAGTCTGGTACTCCCAAAACCCACATGCTTAAATAGTACTGCAAAGTAGTGAAGAAAAGGAAAATGTCTGGAGTACAAGAGACTTCATTCTCCCTCTCAACAATTGCATGGTCTACATTTTGCAGTTCAAACCATGTGCACCTGTTGTGAGGTGAAAACCCCCAGGAGTTTGGGTTTGACAAACGTGGACACCTAAATCAGCAGGAGGTCAGCATCCATTTGGGTGTAAAGCATAACATTCAGCTCTGACACTTGTGAAAGGGCATTAACCCCAAACTGGCACAGTCTGAGTAAAGAGAAGAAAGGCTTGCTGGACAACAGGAATGTAAAAGCAGACAAATTTCCCATCTCTAACCTTGGTGAGTCCAGCAGAAGCTACTCTCAAGCAATGATGCATACAACTTCAAACAAGTTAGAACTGTCAGCAGAAAGTATTACATGATTTAGTGAGCTGCTTCTAAGAGTTTTCTGAAGAGTGGAACTTAACTGCACATAAAAGTCTCCAAGATCTGGTCTTGACTTCTCCACAGGGTACTGATCTGGGGTTTTGTCCTGTATTTTCTTTTGTTTCCTCTGATGCCCAAACAAATGCTCTGCTAGAACAGATTATAATGTGCATCATCCCTTCCTGTGGTGAAAAGACTATGAAGCAAGCCCACATTTCCTTCCACTGCCAAAATCACTTAGACATTCTGGCAACGCAGGGCACATTCTTTATGTTATCTGGCAGCTAGTGTCTGACAGCTGTTCAGCAGCCTATCTGAAAAAAACCTGATGGCCTCACTCCAGTTCCTGACAGACTTACTCCAAATCACAAAGCTTCTAGATTATTATAGCCCACAAGACTTCATCCAGTGAGTCCTCCGTCATCTCACTGTCTTCTACCTTTCCTACAAGGCTATGACATTTCTTTGGTGAAAAACAGCTAATCTGATGCCTTGAAAGAGTTGGCCAGATGAGGAATGTACTAAATTTATGTCTTAGTCCTTTCATAGATGAATCATCAGCACAATAAAGAGTATTGCTTATTAGTAGCATGCATTTTGTGTTCCAA
This sequence comes from Atrichornis clamosus, assembly GCA_013400975.1. Classification (NCBI taxonomy): domain Eukaryota; kingdom Metazoa; phylum Chordata; class Aves; order Passeriformes; family Menuridae; genus Atrichornis; species Atrichornis clamosus. The sequence goes on along the minus strand of WBMZ01011997.1, from coordinate 53,246 downwards.
CTTCCAAACATTAGAAGTTGTTATGACCCTGCCTAATGAACTAAAACTCTGTCAGCTGGTGGAAATATTCCCCCACACAGAGACTGACCTGCTCTTGGATCAAAGCAAAACCCCACTCCCTCACAGCTTTTACAGACTTACCGTTCTCCTTGCAACTCCTGTCAATCCAACCCTCTCACACAGTACCGAATCCTCATCACTCCTGTAACTGGGATCAGCCGTGTCCCTTCATCGAGTTCTCCACGCCAAGAGTTCATGTTTCATTATCCATCACAAGTGGTATGGGCCTCTCAAACTGCAATTTGTTCCTCTCTTGGATTGTGACCTACATTTGGTTTCCAGATACAGTCTCTTTCAACTATATCAATACTCCATCACCTACAGCTGGTTAACTTAATTAAAAACCAGATTATCTTTCTGCACTATCCACATACTGCTTCCTCCACTGCAACGTCTACTTGAAGCCTGTTGGATTTTTATGAAGACGTTTTATGTCAGGTATAATTTATTCAAAACAGCATTTATTTACTGTTTAAATGGTGCAACCAAAATTTTCTTAGGTATTTTTTTTCCTTGTTGGTTAATAAGAATGTAACAGTCACCCTTAATTAAACTTGTTGGACTACGTACCATGGGTACTTCCAGGACAGCTAACATTATGGGAATTACTTTTCTCCTTCTAAGGGTGGTGGGAGAGATGAAAAAAATCCAGGTATTGCTTTTTGAGTCCCAGCTAAAAGCCACAAAGATTTTCATCTTAGTTCTGTGATGTGACAGTTTTAAATGGTGTCTACAACTTTGTACAGTGTAGAAGATACATATCAACACTGAGTTTTCAGAAAAAAAATTATTCTTCAGATCTATCTGAAAATGAAACACTGTCTTTCAGTGAGCAATGTCTAGTGCTTCCTGAGGTCTGTACTCTTCGTTGTCACCAACCACTTTAGAAAATAACCATTAAGGACACCAATATGAAGAATGTGACCAGAAATTAAATTATCTTACCTACCTCCTTCCAGCCTAGACTACACACCTAATTGACTTAGAATTTCTTTGATGTTTATGGCACAGAATATCTATGGACCCACAACAGGATAGCACTGACACATGCCTGTTAAAAGCTAAGATAACATGAATTAATGAATTACGTCCAGATAGCAAGAAAGGAAACATGTAGAACAGAATACAGCATTTTATGGAAAACTAATGAGTTTCTGCTGAAACATTTAAACTTGGTTAATGCCAAGGAATTTTCCCTTTCTGATCTATTGGGTTGGGAAGCAATACATAATACCATGTCTTTTTGATCATCTTGAATCTCTTTGGCAACAGGCAGTCAATAGCCTTTCCAACAACCTCAAAGTAATCAAAAAGATTACAGAGGATTAGAACTGAATATCCCTGATACCTTATGTGTTTTGTTTAATCATGTGAAAATTTAACATTTAAACATGTTTTGAAACACATATTTACTTGGAAAAAGTCATGGAGTTTTGCTGGGAGAAGACAGGTGTTAGAAAGCACTGCTATTTGTTTTTCCCAGCGTTCAGGGACTAGTGCTATGACACAGGATTCTTCTAAATCGGTCCTGGCAAAGGGTCTATACTGGGGTCTATACTAAAGCTATGCAGTACTTTAAACTTACTGTTTTCATTCACCAACACATTTTTAGGCACATAATGAAAATCAAAGCTGGGCATACCTCTTCACAGCTACTTACAACATGACAGTCCTCAGAGAGTTGCCAAGGAGTGATGTACACACCCTTCCCATCAACCCATGGCTGCAGGATAACATCCTGAATGACAGCAGCCTCCTGCACTGTGCTCCTAACTCGAGCTGCTCACTCACAAGCTGCTGCTGGAGACTTCTCACTTCTATCAAGACCATCCCCTCTCCACTTCTTTGCAGTTGTCAGCCATCATGCAGAAAATACAATCATATAATGGAATGACAAATTCATCCACTACTGTAGGTATTGCACATACAATGAAGATTAATTTCACAGAATCACAGAATAACTCAGAGTGGGAGGGATTCCTAGTGGTTTCCAGTTCAATGCCCAGGCTAAAGCGGGGTCAGTTACAGCAGATTGCTTATGGCTTTATCCATTTCTGCACAGAGTATCTGTAAGGATGGAGTGTCCTTAGCCTCCCTGGACAATATCTTCTACTGTTTAACCAACCTCACAGGGAAAGAAAATATTTCCTTGGATCTCACTGGCAATTCTTGTGTTCCAGCTTGAGGACATGGTTTCTCATTCTAATACTACATACCTCCAAGACGAGCCTGGCATCTTCTCCAAACCCTTCCAATTAGGGCATGAAAGATTATCCATGACAAAATACAACCAAACAAAAAACCCCAAACTTGTTTTCTTTCCTGTATTTAAACAATTTTAGCCAAATATGAAACTGATAGACTCTTTAAAGCATTTTGCAATCACGTAATTTTTATAGAGGAGCTGAAAACATTTAGGGGGAAAAAAACACTTTGAGAAGACGTACAGAAACAGCCTGTTGAAGGCCTTATTCTGCATATTCACGAATTTCAAAAGAAAACTGACTACGCTGTATTAAAAAGCAAAGGAAAGAAAAATTTCCTTTGCTAGTGCCAAAATCTTCAAGTCTTTAAAAAAAAAAATAAAAAAGGAAATCAAGGAAATTGCATCCTGTGGTTCTCAAAGCTGCTGCAGGAATCAACACTGTGTTTTTTCTTCCAGGAAGAAGAAAGCTGGTTTCCCATCAGGCGATCACAACTGAAACAATTCATCTGCATTGTGATTAAATGAAACTTTTAAAATGCACTCAAAAGCTACATTCATTGCTGTAAGGAAGAATGACCTCCCTCATAATGAACTCTGAGACTAGCAGCCAGCCTACAGAGGTTTTATAAAGGCCAGTTTTGGCTTCAGAGTAGCTGGTAGCTTCATTTTGCATGTTGCATAGCAGATTTGGGGGCCTGCTGAGGCATTGAAGAACCGGACCCAAAAGTCTGCAAATGAGACTGGAATATGCTATTTTTATATTAAAATAATGTACTGTAAACCTTAAATATAGCTTTTATTTTAATTTTATATTTTGACAAGCACTAGAACTGGATACTTAAGGCAATCAAATGCTATTTTTAAAATAAGTGTGACATGAGAAGAAAGCTCCTAATGTATTAAAGAATATGAGTTGGATCAAGGGATGGACAACATTCCTGAATGCAATCTGTCAACTAAAATCCTAATCCATATAGGAGCCAAAAGACATCCTATCTGTTCCAGCAAAAGATTACCTATGAAGGAAAGCTGAGGAAAAGCTAAGGTGATGGACAACAGGACCAGAGGGCTGGACAGATCAGCTGCAGAATGGACCTGCTATGCAAGGTGCACCCCACCACTGCAGGTCACACACTTACATGTTAGGAAGGGCCTTTCCTATAGATGCATGCACAGTTGGCAAATTTGAGACAGAAGTTTGCTAGTGAAAGATCTCTCTGAACCAAACTTTTTGGGGTCAACATCAAACTAATGATCCTACTCCAGAGACCTCATTTTATCTTAATTATCAAGAAGGCATCCCATTAGTCAAAAGACCATTAAAATAAACATAAAATAGCTTTGTTTGTATTCTAATAGTGTTTAATTTTGCATGACTCCTGGCTTGAGCAGTATTAGCAACCAAAGAATGAGTAAACTGGGAGTGGGGATGACTGGAAGTACTCACAGTGACCTGTACAGTTTCCATACATTTTTCTCCAACACATATTGTCAGAGGTGCAATGGTAGCACAGGAGGACATGCCCGAATTAGATTCTCTCTATGTCATTACTAACTACAAGCCAAGTCAGAAGGAAAGAGATGCAAGAACAAACTGTACAAACTCAATTCATCTGAAATGAAGGTGAAACACAATTTCACTGCAGCCTCCATGAAACCAAGTCTACTTTGATGAGTCTGACTTGACACCCCCCATTCTTGCCTGCACTTTCTCTACAGGCATATCCAGCAACAGTGATTGCCACAGCCCTTCAGGCATGACATTTCCCCCTCCACTGGCCTATATCTGCATCTGTGTTACTACTCTTCGTAGCACAGTAATAGAGGTAAGCAAAACATTTGCCATTTTCTTTCCTCTGTAATTCAAATATACTTTCTGGCTGCAGAAGCAAGTGCATGTTAAAAACATAAGCATCATAAAAGCCCTAAGACTTAGGCATGATGAACTTGAGGGAAGAATGTGATTCTGCACTAGTATGCAATTACAACGACCACAAATATTTTATGTGGAAGATTTATTGGTAAACCTCCACAGGGCTTGTAATCCCTAGCACAATTTCCTGTGCTCTTATTAAAGGAAGATAACCTTTTGGCAACTGTTTGTATAAGATGACAGTAATTGTTCATGATAAAGAGCTCAATTAGTAGAAGATAAAGTATTAAATTGAAGAAAGTGACAGCAAAATAGATTCTGTATCGTTCTCAAATTTTTAATAGTTTATAAAATGGGGGGAAAAAAGTCTTATAATTGAAAGGAACACAAGAAAATATTTAACAAAACAGAGGGGATTGCAAAAACATTTTCCAGACAGCTGCAGATAGATGGACAACACATTTGACTTTCCCTTGGGTTGTTCGTGGGTTGCTTGTTGGAAATGGAAGCAACTGTGAAATACACAGACTTCTAATGAAATGTTGTAATAGAGTCCTTTGTTACCGTGTGACTGGGACACTGCATGACCATGTGCTTTCTTTACTCAGAAAAGAAGCCTGAGGAATTTTAATCAAACACAATCACAACACAACATACAGCGTGACCAAAAGTAATCTATGACATCTTGTCTTAGACAAACACCCTCCTAAAAATGTAGCAGTTTCTAGCCTTGATCAAAAGAAACCCCAAATCCTAAATCATTTGATAGACTGAGAGGCACAGAAATATGAGGATTATGAAGCTTGAAGGCAAGGATAGGCAACGACTGCTCCATGCCTGTAGGTGCTCCGAGTTGCCACAGCAACAGAGATAGGCTGGAGGAGGCAGGAAGCAGCAAGGAGATATCTAGCACCGCATTGCTCACACCCTCCCATCCTGCAGCTTGTACACACCACTAAGTGTTGGCAGCTCTGAGACATCTAAACTGCAGAGGGAAGACCACCAGGAAATATGCAGACAGACCCCAAAAATATCCACCCAATATTAAGTAGACTTTGCACTGGCTTGAGTTCTGCAAGTACCAGCTCCTGGATTGATTTCTAGACACTTCTACCTACCAAAAGAAAAACACAGGCTTAAGAAACAGGGCAGTAAACAGCACACCTCAGCCAGCAGTTAAGTGCTGATCTCAGCTCTGTGTCCAGTCAAGCTTTTCCTTCCAAACTGTACTGGTTTGCATACAGGGGCTGTCAGGAGCACGCTCATCCTGGAGGGGAAGCAGCTGCACCACAGCAACATCCCAGGCTCTCCTCATCTACCAGGCAGCCAGAGACAGAACACAAATACAGCCACAGCTTGCCATGTTCTGGCCTACCCCTTAATTACATGTCGACAGCACACGCTAACACAACACTTAGAGCTCAATGCCTTTCCAGCTACCAGCAACTGCTGCTCCAGGGTAGAATAACAGAGTAAAGCCAACCCATGTTTGGAAGCAGAAGTCCTAGGTTTAAACAAAAACATGCAATCACATTGTTCATTTGGCTGTGGGGAAAAATTTAAGAAAAACTCTTCAAAACAAGAAGGAAAGTCAGGAACAGCAAAAGACTAACTCATCCCAGAGCAGGAGATGATATGGGGAAGAGCTCCCCACAGCTGATGACTACCTGCAGGGCTGGCAAAGAGAGTGAAACCAGGAAACATGGGAAAGCAAAAAACTTCAGGGAAGTGCAGTCATAATCATGCAGCTGAGCTCTGATTTTATGATTTAGATCCTGAATTGGCAAGGTGCAAAAGTGCAAGAACAGAACTCGGGCACTTTGGACACTTAGGTTAGGTATGTGCATACACATCAGCAGTGTAATTTAAGCAATAGTTTATGCAATACTTAATCACAAATTGAAATACCACCACATTCACTACGCAACACTTATCTGGTTGATCAGAAAAACCCACCTAGGTACACCTAGGGGTAGAAGAGGCAGACAAATGTCCCTCCCTGGGTCCCAGTAAGAAGAGGCAGCTGCCCACCTGCCCTGAAGCACCTATCACCCCACTCCAAGCGGGAGGGTGCTGCTCCCCCAGCTCTGCCACCGCAAACCCCGCGGGCGCCAGGAGCTGGGGCGAGCAGCTGAGCAGAGCGTAGCAAACATCCGGGTGCTGGGACGTGGCCTGTGTGCAGGGCCCACATCTGCCTCTGCCCAAAGGGAAAAAGCGTTTCATGGAAGCATTGTCTCCAGATGTAAAACTAGTCTCCAAAGCCAAAGAGAACCCGGAAATGTATCTCTCTGCTTGGCCTGGCCTCAGAGCCTAATGCGAGACACTCATGGCAAACCTGAGCTCGTGCCAGCAGCAGTTTGAACGTGGAGCTTTTTTCCTCCTTTACATAGCCACTGGCTTGAGGTTTGCAGTCATGATTCTAAGCACGCAAAGACACAAAAAAGGAACAAGGAAACCAACCTAGTTAAGGAAGGTGGTAGAAAGAAGCGGAATCGCATCCCTCCTCCTGCATGAGGTCACCAGGTCTTTGAGAAAATAAACTGATAATCTAAGGCAACATGCAAGCCTTGAGACAACACACGTATCGAGCACATCTACAGAAACAACGCTGTCAAAGGACCAAACCCAAGCCCTGCTAAAGCCCAGGTGAGTCCTGTAAGGCTACTAACAGCTAATTTTGCAAACCCATGAAAAACTTCAGGCTTCAGCAAGATTCTGATCTACAACAAACAAAAGAAATCCTGCTCATATCTGTGTGTCAGTAAGGGCAGGCAGTCATATAAAGGATAATACTGTGTATCTGGCCAACTAATTTTCATTCAGCTGCTATCCTCTAAGTGCATTTTTTTGTTCATTGGAAACCATCCAGAAAACAAGTCATAGATAAGCACTGTTACTAGAAATCACAAGAACAAATTACTTCTGAAATACAGGATAAGCATTTCAAGGCTGGTTATGGCACACATGTACACATATATGGAGAAGTTATTTGTTCAGGGACTAACCAGAAGTGGTAAATAATATCCATGCAGCACTGAGCAGGACTGAGCACTTTCCAATCCCCCACTTTCCCTCTTCTCCAGCCAAGAATCTGTTCAGAGCAATTCACTGACAGGGATCCCAGCTGAAAAAGCTCTCTCCTCTTTGTAATGCATCCTTAAGCATTACCCTTGAATCACTCTCTGAAAGGCTTTGCCAGCTCAGAGGCAAACCAGCCAGCACAGGACAGCGACATCCTCAGTCTGCATGTGACATCAGCTGGGTAACATATGGCCCCGACGTGAAAAGCCAGTAGTGCAGAAATTACTTGCACTGTCTCTTATGCACCTGAAGAATTTGCAAGTTGGGCTCCTGTGAATGCACCTCCACTGTCAGGAACTCTGAAACAAAGCTAGGAGGTTGCAGAGATGGTTTCACAAGCCCCACTTGCCTAATTGGAAACAGAAGCATATTTTTCTTAGCAACTGACATCTCAAGAGACTCACTGCTTTCTGAAGTACAAAGCATGTGTGCAGGGAAATTCGAGGTCTCTCATATGACCTTCATGTCTTTCATAATCATTCTGGAAAAAAAAATGTGTCAGCCCTTGGCACATCAGGTGTCCTTTTTCTAACTAAAATGGGATGTCTGTTTTGCTTTCTTTTAACAACAGAAAACCATCATCTTTCCAAGCAATAGTGACATAATTTTTATCAGTGTCCTTGTCTCTTGTATCTTTAGTCTCTATAGCAGTAAATCAATGGTAGGTAAGTCATGGAAGTATTAAATCCATTGCTATCCCCAACCCAAAACAGTTGACTGAGCTCGGCTCTCCTCAAAAACTTAAACCTAGCATTTTTAATTAATATTAATTATCACAACTTATACTGTGCTGTTTGTTACAAGCACTGCCACATTTCTTTTTGAAACATTACCCTGCAAACTGCAAGTGGCTGAATGAAGTATTGTACATGCACAACTCCCAGTCTCAGATTAACACTTGATAGCCATACTCTTCCACTGTGTGTGAGGCAATGTCTATCAAAAAATGGTCCACACTTCAGGCAGAGCATGAATAAAATAGCTGTAAATTTAAATGATGTTCTGTGCAATTTAAGATGGGTTGTTTATGAGCATTCACTGAAGAAATAGGCCACGGTTTTAAATACTTAAAAAACCAGAGAGATCCGCTTTAGAAACATATTTGCCTTATTTTAAGGTCAGCATTTAAATATCTGCATCTGGTAAACATTTTATTTTCATGGTACAGCATATAAAACACTAAAGACAGATCCAGTTACTATTTTAACTCAATTCAGGGCTTTGATATTTGGTCCTATTCTGACACAATAATACGTAGTCACGTTTGTTTAGAAAATCATTAGCAATACTAAGGCAGCATTTCTATGGCTCTAAAGCAGTAGTTGAAGCTTTCAAAGCAGGTAAAATGTGCAATACACTGAGCTGTTTACATCAGCAAATAATATTTTTCAGTAGCTATCATACAACCTAACCACCACTTGCCCTTAGCTTAATCCTGTTGGGGACAAAACTCTAGAACTCCTTGACACCTGAATCAAACTTTTCACTTAGGCCACCATAATCTATTGCCTTCATCACTACAATTTCACTCTTCTGGAGACGACAGCAAGTACAGGTGCAATCCTGCAAGTCCTTTGACTTACTCCAGCAGAGGCTGGGACTCCCACAGACCGTGGGTAAGTGATAGCTCCTCCTCAGGTACTCTCAGCATCACTTCAGAAACCAAACCACCTAGGAAGCAGATGAGTGGTGGCAATGTGCACTAACAGGGACTGGAAAGTTGGGCTGCTGGGAGATCACCGAGTGTTATTCACACTTGCTCTCATCCCTGCTGTTCCTTGCCAGGCCTCCCCAGGCAGCTGATGCTGCACTAATAGCACAGCCCGGGGTGCTGGGCCAAGAGCTTCACCTGCTCAGAGGCAAACAGGGGTGTGAGAGGCCTTTACACCCGAGTGAAGTGTGCATGCACACACCTGTGGGGACCAAAACACCGTGGCAGGCCTTGCTGGATATCTGCTTGTTGAAACCGTAAGGAAGACATGTCACTGTTCAGCCATTTGTTCATCAAGTTAGGAGAGGAGGAGGTGAGCTATCTTCACTTTCCTTACATTAACTTAGCACTTTTATAATGCAGCAAGTCAAGACAGGACACAGAACATTACCATGTGCAAATGTGGCTCACACTGTTGAGTAATACCGCTATTTTAAACCCTCTGCTGCTAAGCAACACTGACAGTATGGTTAGAACATTTTGGAAATACCGAATGCTTCAATTCTTCCCCCCCACACACGTGTAAAAAAGCTGCTCCTGCACTGCACATATATTCAGAAGCTATTCAAAGATGGGGGCTCCAGTTTTTGTCAGGTTAGTTCTCCTCAGCATTGCAAGGACCCTGGTCATAATTGTGCAGAAGCAGCCCCTTAAGAGACAAACAAATGTGGCCTCTTGGTTTGTATTTAAGCACCTCGAAGGCACCATTCCTGAAAAGGCTCAGTAGTCAGCTTCTTGTACTGGATACTCACAGCTAACAAGGAAATGGAAAAAAAATTACCAGTTCCCTTAATTCAAGGACAACACGGGCTGGGATCATCTTCAAATATCATATTTACCTGAACTGTCTAAAACAGGGCTGTTTCTGTCCCTTCTGGTAAGAACTAGAAGGGTATTGTGATGAGCACTACAACCCAAAGAGAAATTGCTGACAGCTAACATGAAAAATTTCCACTGCTTGCAGAGCAACAAGGACGGAAGAGAGCATGAGGAAAACACAATATTTAACATCTTAAGAGGAAGACTTGGTGAAAGACTTTGGTGAAATTGCAATTACTACACTGAGGAACACTTATTTTAAACTTTTCTATTTACTTACACTTCAGTAGGAGAAGGGGTGAAACCAAGCTTGGAACTCTCTCACCCAGGGGCTGCCAGCCTCCACTGTGTGAGGAATTTTGCATTTTTTTGTACCAAGCAAGCACTGCAAAATGGCCCATTAATTCAGTTTCCACTTGGATGGATTATTTCACAAGGCTTGACCGGGTTTCCTCAGGCAGGAGTGTACCTCTGAGATATGACTGATTGAGAAACTTTGCCCAATTCTGATAGAATATACTGCAAACTTTTCATAATCTTACTCCTCTCATTGGTATTCTAATTTATTCCAGAGTACTTCATTTTGCCACAGACATTAGCGAGGTTACAAATACCATGTCTTCAGCTATTAATTCTATGGCATCTTTCACTTCATTGTATATTTACCCGTCTATTAACTTACATGGATGATTTCATAGCTAATCATTTCTACTAACACCCTTTTAGACACTTGTGACTTCAATCCTGAAGATGTAGGTGGCTGGAAAGACTTGCTTGTCTTCCTCCTCCCTCCTGCGATCTAAAATTAAAATGATGTGACCAGGACAGCATGCCTCATATCCTATACTTCTTTGACAGATAGCACAGGTCTAGACCCAATTTCCACCCAAAAGAAATGAATCACTGAAGAATAGCAAGGCAAAGCATCTCTTAAGTAAGCACACTACAGCTTCCTGGGGAGAGAGCAAGTGAAGATAGATGTAAAATCTACATTTGGGCATCAAAAAGTTACCATTAAGTAAGATGATTTGGAAAAAAAATATTTATCTTATAGTCAACTGATTTTTACTGGAACAGACCCTAATTTGGTCAAATGAGAACTGCAGTACTGTACATTTATGCAGCAGCTGAAAAAGGTCTTCTTACCTATAGAAAATGCATTTATGATAGTGTCTCTTTGGACCATTCCCTGCTTATTCCCAACTAAGGTCCAGCAGTCCACTCTGTGTAACCAACAGGACCTGGCAATGTTAATCCCATCCTGTATGTCTCTCTGATCTGCAAGAGAACGATCCCAATGATCACATGCTGCAGGAGACAACACTGTTGAGCACAGCAGCCTCCAGCCTGCAGTATTTAAAAGCCCTCTGCTGCTATCCAAAGGCAACTCTTTTTTCTCATTTCATCATGACAAACTGCAAAACAAGAGACTACAGCATAAGGAATGAGTCCCCGGATTCCCATCTGCCAACCCAAGTCAGTCAGTGTTTCACCCGCTCGCCCCCAACCGCTCTGCGCTGCGGAGCGTCTGCGGAGCCCTGCACCGACCCCCTCGAAGCACACGGCACAGCCAGATCCTCCTGCCAGGGCACCGGACACTCTCGCTTGCTTACACTGCCAGACAAAAGGGCATTTCTGATAGCCTTCTCTTCTCGTGTTCCACTGTCAGGTTTCCTTGGCTGTAAATCACAAATCACAAAGAGTTAACTTTCATTTCCATGTCCAACGTCAAGGTTTACATTCAGGACTGCTAGGTATGAGACAGGCACAGGTCATTAGTTAGTATGTAATGTAGTGATTTGCTTGCAATTTTTCTGTTTTCATTAAAAATCTCTTTTTTTACATTAAAATCCTCAATGCCAAAAAAAAAAAAGGCAGTTTCATTTCCTGCCAAATTTAAGGATGAAAAATTGAGCAATTAATTTAGATATGCTTAAAACAATACTCTTTCAAGGTCCAAACTATTGAAAGGGGAAGACAGAGTGGGAATGATGGAGCTCATTCTCCTTTGCTGATTGTCTCTCAATGACCTGATTTGTGAGCCCAGTAAATAAAGAAGATCCTCATTTCTTCTATTCTCTCTCCCTTTCCCTCAGCCTGTCAGCAGTGGATCCCACCAAATCTGAAATCAAGCACTGCTACAGTTTTGCTGACAGGTAGAACCCAGAGCACAGATACTTGATAACAGAAGGATGAAAATCCACTGTAGGTACCAGGAGGGGACTCCACAGCCATTCTGATGCAAGTTTGCTCCACCTGGTGAAATGCAAAAACACGACTGATCTGCCCACCCTGCAGTTCTGCTGTGTGAGGGCATTCTTGCTCTGCTGAGAAGCAGCCATATGCTGCAAGCTGTCACCATCAGTAAAGGTATTACTGCATTAGCACCTACAATGCTCAATTAGGGAGAAGGCTCCTGCTGTGCAAGGCAAAGAAAGCAGCCTGCTGTCATCCTAGACTGAATCCTCTGCTACAAAAATAAGTTGCAGGAGCTGAACAAACAAAAACCAAAAAAAAAAACCAGATGGGAGGGAATATCCCTTGACTAAAAGGACAAAGCGATAGTGAAACCAGGGCACATTTTATCAAAATCTGAGACTTCACTCAGATGTTTGAGATCATGGCTGAATAGGGAAAGGGGTATTTAGCCAAGTACCACCTTTCCAGACAGGTGGTACACATCGCACCATTATGCAGAACCAGTAAGTGTGTGCAAAAACATGCTCAGTGAAAGTCAACGAATTGTCGGAGTAACAATCAAGCTGGTGTCAGAACAAACACCTCGTTTCACAGCATAACAGAATGTTCTGAGTTGGAAGGGATCCACATGGGTCAAAGTCCAACTCTTAGCCCTGCACAGGACAGTCCAAGAATCACACCATAAGACTGTGATGTCTGAGAACATTGTTCAAGCAGTTCTTGCTCTCTCTCAGGCTTGGTGCTGTGACCACTTCCCTGGGGAACCTGTTCCAGAGCCCAACCACCCTCTGGATGAAGAACATTTTTCTAATACCCAACTTAAACCTCCCCTGACACAGCTTCATGTCATTCCCTCAGGTCCTGTTGCTGGTCACCACAGAGAAGGGATTAGTGCCTGCCCCTCCTCTTCCCCTCATGGGGAAGCTGTAGACTCCTCAGTCTTCTCCAGACTGAACAGACCAAGTGACCTCAGCCATCCTTCCTACGGCTTCCCCTCAATACCCTTCACTATGCATTAAAAAGGTTCACATGCACAAAAAGCATGCATTGTTCATACACATAAAAAAGGAAAAACAATTTAATCAGTTTTTGTGCTTTTGGGAACATATTTAGTAACAATCCAGCAGCAAGTTAGCTAGGAGCAGGCAAAAGTTGGCATTGGAGCACCATAAATCCCACTAGTGCATGCATAGGATACCGCAATTAGGAAAGGGGTTGTTTTTTCCACTCGTCACTTCTTGTTGACAAGGATGCACAGAGCTCAGTTGGTTGGATCATGGTGCTAATAATGCCAAGGTTGTGGGTTCAATCCCCTTTGGGCCATTCACTTAGGAGCTGGGCTTGATGATGCTTGTGGGTCCCTTTCAACTCAGAATATTGTGTGATTCTGTGAAATAAGTAGTGGCTGCCCAATGCTGGCATAGAAGGCAATGGGAACACACAAGTCATACTGTCATGAAGTGCAAAGGACAAGCGAAAGACAATGGCAGTCATTCATTTTTTGAAATGACGTGTTGCAGCAAGACTTTTGGGCAATGCTTCCCTTAACAGAATGCAGCAAATATGACTGAATACCCACTCCCAGCCCCCAGTCTTTCACTGGGTTTTCCAAAGAGAACAAACAACAAATGTTAAGCAGCACCACCCATCCTCCAAAGACTCTTCCAAAAGCACCTGGTTATAGAGGATGATGCCTGGACTCTCCATTTCTGATGCATCATAACCAAATCTGTCACAGAAAAATATACTCTTCCTATTAAACTGGGAACAATTTGTTTCCATAGCAGCGAGGACAGTGATGAGCAACTCTGGCAGACAGCTTGAGAATTATTAGGAGCACAACACGGATCAGATGATTTACACACAACATAAATAGTGCAGAAGGTGACGAGAACAAGCAATAGCCTTTGAAGTATGAGAATGATAGAGGCAATCATCAGATCTAGACTTGTCTCTTTCCCTTTCATCCCTGCACAGAGTCAGGAGAAAGCTGTCAGCGCAGATGGATAAACAGCACTGGAGGAGATACGATGGCACCTCTGAGTCATAGCACTGTAATCCTAAAGCACCCTTGCAACAGCCAACATCTGCGGGAGAACAGCAGCAACGTTAACAACTTTCAAAGTCAGGCGTAACCTTTGTTTAATCTACACTCAGCAACACTGTCATCTGTTACCTGAAACAGTCTGACTGACATTGTGCTACTCGGCTTGTGGAAGCTGCACATCTAAAACAACATCCATTCAAAGCTCCTTTTTGTCAGTGAAACAGGTGTTATCCATCCTCAGCTTTGACAGGACTGACACCAAAGTTCAACGCGACATAAACTCATGAGGAGAACCCAAGTCAGGCTCCCAATCGTTTGTCCTGAGCACAAAATTTCACACTCTTCCTCCTCCTGTTGGTTCATAAATGCCCTAAGTTATTAGAGGATCCCATTTTAATATTGTTGGGTCTTGGCTCTTTAAAACCTTGAACTAGAATTTTGGTTCCAAAACTAACTGAACCAGACACATTGACTGTCAAACAGCTGCAACAGTTTCTGAAACAGGACATTTGCTAAAAAAAACCCAAATTCCATAACACTTACAGTACAAAAAGTTACAGATCAACTAAACATTTCTGCACTGTGATAGAAGACTAAACTCCCTGTAAAGATTTTCTACATGAATTCACTTCATTTTGTTTATCATTAATGCTGAAAACTGCTAGCAGGCACATTTGGAGAGCAATATTGCTAAAGCCATTATGACATTGCAACCTTGAAGGCACCTTGAAGACTGGGTAGCATTGCAGCTATGCCAGGGCTAATCCACTTAAGAAAATCAAGATGAAATTCCTCACTTAACATTTCTGAGTACAAGGTGACAAAGTTTTAACAAACCTGTCATTGAATGTACTCTGTATAAGTCAACTGAAAAAGTTTTCACGGAGATTATATCCAGTCTCCAGCATAGACTGTATCCATGCAGCCTGATGCAAACACCTAACTGAAAAAATTAGATGGAGAACTGGGTAGAGAAAATTATTTTCTTGTATGTGGAATAACAAAACATTCTGCTATCCCCTTCAGGTTTCTCAACCCCACATTACACAACAAGAAACTTACCCTCAACTAATGAGAATTGTGAAGGAGGCAAGCTTTGAAAGAAAGCTAGGCCTGATGTCTTCCTCTTTGGGGAATTATCTTTTGCAGCCATCAACTAGTCTTGAAATTATAGCATGGGAAGATAAGCACTATGAGACCACATCCATCCCCTAGGAAATAAACACGTCCATATGTATACACAGAGAGAGAATATCTATAGCATGATGTTTGTGGGAGCATGGGAAGAGGAATTTCATGTTGCTTAAAAGCACAAGTAATGATGCCCAGCTGTGTCAGAGCAATAACCTGGTATTCTCACTCGGACAATGACAAAAGCAGATGTTAGAAAGATCATGCGAGCCTGGCCATCTTTTGCATTTCTTTCCCCTTATATTCCCTGAGGATTTGGAGTTACTATATTAAAGCTGTTAGTGGGTACTTAGCACTGAAATTTTCCCTGAAATTCTGAATCCTTTCCTACCTGTAAGTTATGGCCTTCCGAAGTTAACCCTTGCTGTGACAGATCTTACAGAGCTTGAACAGCAGTGCACAAGTTTTGGTGACACAAAAACAACACGCAGGCAACTCATTCATATCTATAATTAAATTTCCTTTTGTTATCTGTGTCTTTCAAGGGGGAAGAGTCCTTCTTTAAGTTAATTCAACTTCTGTTTGTTCATTTGGAAGCACTTGAAGCTGAATTCTATTAAAAATTCGTGAAGCCAAGCCAATGTGCACTGGGGATCTTGGCAGAAGAACGCAGGCACATCTCTTTTCCTCTCTAAATGGCATGAAGGCCCCTTCCAGGAAGGAATATTTTTACATTTCATTGCTCTATTTCAACCCTCCATTTCTGTACTTGTTCCTCCTGAGTTCACACTGTTAGGCCACGTTTCATTGCTTCCACAGCTTTAGAGCACTGCAAGGGACCAAGAGGCCGCCGCCACCACCGTGTCGCACAGCCAGGCTCAGCCGCCTGAGTTTGCTGTAGCTCTGCTACCACCGTGCTCAGCCATAGCCAAGAGCCAGAACAAACCTCAGGCCTTATGCTCTCGGACACATTTGTGTAAAGCAAGACAGTTGATTTCCATGAAGAAAATCCATATATTGAAGTTAAGTTCCTGCCCTTGCAGTCCATGGAAAAGGCTGCCCACACAGCCTGCAAGCTGTTTTAAAGCTTATCCCTGTGCCAGTTTGGTTTGCTGTCTTGCCAGGAAATGCTTCTGTCTCTCCCCGCTCAAAAGACATCAATGTTATTGAAGTGCAGCAAGAGCAGCCATTATTCCAGCAGAAAGGAACAAAATGTCACCCTTTGAGTATAAAAACTGCAGGAAAGCCTTGGGGTGAGAAGAAAAGACCAGAGGGGAAAAAAGACTGCAAGTACCTAAAGGGTATAGTTACCCTTTGATCCACAGAGAAAAACCTTGGATCCTGTTTAAAGGGTTGCATAAGTAAGCTGAGACTTTAAGCTCAATATGGAAGCATTGCAGTGTTGTTACAGTGCCAACAGAATACGATAAGCAAGCAGCATGTGACACTGACTTCACAGAAACCGCTTCTGGTGGCAAGTGTTCGCTGAGTCTTGATGTACCTGGCAAGCCCAAGGAGGCAGGATCTTAAACATTTAAATCTCAAACACTTAAACACAAGCTTATAAGGCACTTCCTGTGTTAGCCTGACGTGGCTCCAGATCAAGGGTACCCTCACGCCCACTGGTGATGCCCTCCTTCAAAGCAAACCTAAATACACTCAGGCTAAAAGCTAAGCACAGACACAGCCAGAAAGAGTTTAAGGATCATTTGAACTTTTCAGGGAAAGCTTCCTGGTTGCTTAGGCCAACAGTGCCCTTGTGGTTGAAGTCAGTTGGATTAAATTGAAGCACATCAGTCAGAAGCCAGTCCCTTCAGGTGCTCTTGATGGCCAGCACTGCCAGAGCATGGCTGACACCGACGGCTGTCTCCAAAGGGCTCTTCTCCGAGCTCTCTCCTGCCACCCTGCACAGACAGAGAGAGAGAGAGGGAGGGAGGGAGGGAGGGAGGGAGAGAGAGTCTCCTCAGCTACGAGGCTAAAGTTAGCTGGTAACATGGAAACGTGTTCTCACTACCCACATCTCCAGATGTCAGATTAATTTAAATACATTTAACCATATTCGAAACCTATGTGTTGCCAGGAAAACAAGTGCACTAATTTGTGCCTGTGAGAAATTCAACTGACAAATCCAGAAGCAACACAAAAGTGATAAACAGGTTAGATAGTGAAAATAATCACGCATTTAGCCTTGGCTGTAATTTATCAGTACAAGGCTTTAACCAAGAAAAAGCATTTGCACAGAGACCTAGGAAATGAAGCACTGTCAAAGACATCAGCTGCTAGAAGCAACACTGCCATCTCATGATTTTATTTCAAGTCTCATGATATTCAGTGCTTTTAACAGGCGCTTCAGCTTCTCAACCGTTAAGTCAGTGCCATAAGTTGTTTTAAAAAAATACAAACCCAAATTTTCTAGCCTCTATATTTTTCTGATAAAAGCCTAAATGTGTAACCTTTAACTGTTCACCAAGAGGCAAAACTGACGCACTCAAAGCACAACATTGAAAAACAAACCATGTGCTTTTAGGTCATGACTTTCCAACAGCCTGACTTTCTGCATCAGATTGCCATCCTCATGAGCTAGGTAAGCATGGTAGGTCAGTTCACAGACAGATTAGAGAAGCTCTCACTCCCTACTCTAACTGCTCAAGAGTCAAGTTTTAGACACCCAAGGGGAAAAAAAACCAAACTAAAAGATAGGAGCCCACAACTCTGCACTACAACTGCCAGAAGGGACCAGAACATCCCAGAGTTTGGCAACTTTTCTAGTTCCTAGAAAAAACTAAACGTACCTGATGGACAAACCGTTCCCAGATCCTCTATACTCACTGACAATTTACTGGCAAAACATTACAAACAGGTCATAGTTTGATGTGCACAAGCATGTGAAGAGTCATTTAAACCTGAAGCAAGGCAGTCTTTTGCTGTTCACAGCAATGCCTTGCTCTTCAGCTGAAAAGGATGGAGACACAAGCTAGACACCAACTCTCCTCTGTCATGTTTCTTGCCTCAGCTGCAGATTCTTCCCACCATGCTCCCCCTGGAATGCAAACCCATTGACATGCTTTCTCTGGCCTAGCAGTAGCAGGGAAGAGCCCTGTACTCACATCAATTCAAAACATCCTCTCAGTGATACATGCTCAAGGCCTCTTTTGATTTTATCAGTATTATTTCATTCACAACAGCTGGAAAGTTTCTAAACAGCTTTAACGACCTGTGGGATTGAATTATTCTGGAATGGCAGGAACAGGTTAAATGAGACAGCAGATAGTCCTGATCCAAAGCAAGCAAGGCCCACCAAGGAGCATACAGGGCAGAGCACCCCGACTCCCCCAGCAGCCTCATCCCCGCTAAGCTGCAGCTCCAAGCCCGTGCCAAGGCTGGCAGGGAGCTGCTCTGAAGCTCAAGATGAGTTTCTCCCAGGCCACATCTGCTCTCAGGGGCAACAAACCCATAACTCTCAGCAGAGGGACACTCAGCTTTGAGAGCTGCACTCCTGGTGGTAGGTCTTGATTCAAAGCAGCACAACAGCAGAGGCAGCAGAAGAGCTTTTTTCATTTTCCCTCTCCGTAACTTAACTCAACAACGAGAGATTTTCTGGACTATTATGTTTTTGAAGGAGCAAACTAGAACAGTTGAGCTTGTGATTTCTTTCCTTTGCAGAGGAACACCAGTAGAGGCCACCACAAACCCAACTGAGCAGGTTTTCAGTCACATAGACAGGTATGTGGGTTCACCCACAGCAAGGGGAAAAGGGACTGGAGACAGGATCAGGGCTTCAGTTGTCTTGACCAGTGTTTGAACTAGGCATCAAAGCAAGCTTCATCACTGGCAGCCTTCAGAACCTCTTCATGTATTATTCAGTTTTGTTTTAGCTCCTCTCTTCAGTCTGAAGTTCATTATTATACTCAGAAGAGCACAAATGAAAGAACAGTAAATAATATGACAGTATTTCCTGGGCATCCTGTAAAGTGCTGTGGCATTCAGCAAAGAGAAATCCCAGTGAATCTTCACTAAGAGGCTGGGGTTAAGCTGTCATCCCTACATCCTCCTGCAGTTCACAATAAAGCCTCCTCTACTGATGTCAAATCCCATTTCTGATAGGAGAAACTAATACAGGCCAGCTGTTTTTCCTCTCTGTTTTCTCCCCAGTTAAGTCATCACATCAAACTCCTATATATAAAAAGTCCCCATCCATATATAAAAAGTCCCCATCCTTTTACCCACTGCTTTCCTAGAACAACTACTGGCTGAACAAAGTACACAGAAAAGATGCAAGAGGCCACATCTGTGCCCCCAAACAAGATTATTTCAATTTAAGAGTTATAAATTGTCACTGGACTAACAAATGCAACTCAAGCCAAGACTTATTTTAGAGTTTATACACACCAACGCAAACTCCAGTCTGAATTGGATTAAGCTTTTGCTTAATCCAAAAGAAGCTTTCATTAAAAAGCCATTTTTTACTTCCTGAGCAGGAAGACTTTCAGGCAACAACATCTAGAACTTCTGTAAGCAGACTGCACAGTTCACTTCATTAATATACTTTCAAAAGAAACCATAAAACCACAAACCCTCAAGCCTAGCTCTCTGGCACTGCTTCTGGATCTCGGATGCGAATGTTTCCCAGAACCAGCAGGCGCTTTTGAGCCCAAGCAGCAGAAATACCTTTCTTTGCCCTTTGAACTCCATAAAATGACAACAGCAGCTTCAAGCAAGGCCAGATTAGAATCCCCCATGCTGGCTCAAGCAGAAGCATTTCATTACAGATGTTGTGGAGGCTGACCTGGGCATGAAGAGATGCTTGGGTCTGGGGCGGCTGCACATCAGAGTCACAAAACCCAGCTATTCCAAAGTAAGCACACCCTTCCAATCCACCTACAGGCAGTGCTGAGACCAGATAGGCAATAAAAAAGCAGCTGTAACAAACTGCTTCTCCCAGTTGATTTTTAAGTCATTCCTCACTGCTCAGTTATGTGTTATTGAGCATTATGGGTCACTAATTGAGCATCACAGATTAAGGCCTTGTAAAACAAGGTTAGAGTGATCAACAGGAAGAGAGTGTAAACATGCTTTTTCCCTACTGTTTATGTTACATATTGGTTACTGAACACACCTCTGGGTTCACAGATGTCTTTATTTTTTAGAGTCTGATAGACCTCCACCTGTCACTAGATCAATAGTTTATAAAGGAAAGAAAGAAGCATGACAAAAGATTTTGAATGTCTGAAAGGTTTCTGCAAAGAGGATCAGAGCGTAACATCCTCCCTATTCACCAGGGACAGATAGGACAGTTGCCTTAAAATGACAATAAAAAGAAATTTCGATTGGTTATTAGGAAACTGTGAGGAGGCGATGCTTGAGGGAAGAGGAGTAATGGAAAAAACAAAGACAAATTCCCACCCCAGGTGTGAGGACCAGAACAGGTCACCCAGAGGTGCCCACACTGTCAGACCCTGGGGGTTTTTCAGAACAGGCTACACAAGTGTGTGCTGGAGTTGCACAAAGACTGGGGGAGAACCAAGGGGATGATAGATCTCAGTGTGTTTTCTTATGGTGTCATGATTACCAGATTTAATTCACCTTTTTTGTTTTACAAGTGCTTTCACCAACAGCCATGTATCTATTAGAGAGCTGACAGGAGATTACCACTTAGAGGAAATGCATTCACCAGAGGTGAATGGCAATCTAAGACATTTTAAAAGGTCTGAAGAGAGGAGGAGAAGCTTTTAGCCTCAACAATTCACCCCTGCCCCATCTCATGACTTGAACTACCACCTTGACAACACCTCTCACTTTTCAAAGTGAAGCAAAGACCCATTCAAGGGGAGCTGACAGGGGTTTAGGAGCAGGGACATTGCAATTTCCTTTTTGTTCCAAAGAGTGAAAGGGAATAAAGGTATCTTTTCCACCAATTTCAGCTACCCAGATACCTTTTACTGGACGGTACACGACAGAGAAGGATAATTCCTTTAGTATTTTGTTGTTCAGCCATAAAGATCAGTATTTTGAAAGCATAATTATTGACTCAAGGATAGTACAACTAAGCTTTTTTTCCTATTTCATGCTTGTATATGCTAATCCTTAAAAATGAAATTTTCATTGCTTTTCTTTGTTTAACTACATAGTTAAAGGAATGGTACTGTATTGCTCTGGATAATGCATAACAGCTTTTATCCACAGATTTTTGGCATATCTCTCCTTAAAGCTGTGACAAAAAAGCAATAGAAATTGTAAAAATAAGACCAGGAATTTCTGAAAATCTTTTATAGTTCATTAGTGACCAGATCTTTCCAGTATCTCCTAAGACTTATGCAATTCTTTCCATACATTGTTATTGGCTGCACTCCACAAATGTAACTATTCAACATACATATTTGTTCTGTTTGGTCATCAGCTTCTTAAAAGCAGTTTTTCATTCAGGAAAAGTCCAGTTATGAACCTACAATACAATAATCTTAACCACAACAGATATATTTTAGACAAACTTTCACAAGAAGTTAAAACCCAGCATCAATGGTTCAAAACACTCAAAAGCTCTCTTCTATATGTCAGAAAACACTTCAGTGAGTGTCCATGCAAACACTTCAAAAGTCTGTACTGCTTTTAATCCAGTAACATGGAAAAATAATTTCAAATACTTTATGTGTGTCTATGAAATCAGCAACATCACACAATTCATACATGGAACTAATTAAGGGTTGGGCAATTCCACGGTGACACACAGAGGACTGAGGTGCACACAGCTCCCCGGTTTCTCCCCCAGCTGTGTAGCTAACGTGCCTAATGCGAGACTGGTGGCACTGACAGCTTGGATACAGGAGATCACGGAGGTCACATCCTTTATGTGATTGAGCAGGGACAACAAGCTCTCAGCTCCCAATCAGCACAGTAGGAAGCATCCTGTTACCTTTCTTTTTCACTGAAACACAAGAGTCACTGATTATTCAAAGTGGCAGAAAATTTTTAAAAACTTAGCTTAAACACAATGCCTTTTCAAATGGGAAAATGCCTAACACCGGCTGCACTATTTATTCTGGCTTCTTAAA
Source organism: Atrichornis clamosus (assembly GCA_013400975.1). Taxonomy (NCBI): domain Eukaryota; kingdom Metazoa; phylum Chordata; class Aves; order Passeriformes; family Menuridae; genus Atrichornis; species Atrichornis clamosus. The sequence continues at coordinate 31,070 of WBMZ01011997.1, read as the reverse complement.
ATGGTGATCTGATCCTTGATGGTCACAGGTGAAGCAATTACTTTGACTAGCGAAGGTATAGAGTAAATGGTTAATCAACCCTTTAAAATAAATGCTTTCTCTTTCAAGGTGAAAATGGAAAATCGTCTTGTGTTGACTGGTGTCATTTCCATCTTCCATCTACAGTTGCCCAGTCTTGGCATTATGCAGTGAGCACATGAATGAATTCTCATAAAATGGTCTGACTTGTTAAATAATGCTTAAACAACAAGCACTCATACTAAATCTTCCATTAATGAAATATTCAGAAGGTGTCCATCAACAAAAAATAGTAACAGGCTATAAGTCTGTATGATAAGGGGGGAGGAGAGGACAAATGTGTATTAAATGAGAACTGAAACTTGACCTCATTGCAGTCTTCATCTCACAGCAGCACATTGCAAAAAGTTATGTATGACACTACAAAGTTGCATATAACTGTAAAGAGTTATAGGAACATATTCCTACTAATATTTAGTATCTATTTAAAATTTGGCTTGCATCTTTTTCACCTAGAGGATCATGACAAATCCCAGATTAATTAAGTTTCCCTGCGAAGTTTGGCAGTAGTTTGAAAGAGCAGTTTTCTGACAGGACATTCTCACGTAACTCTGATAATGAGCATAAAGTCTTTTTCATGCCAGGGATTTCTCTCCCAGAGTTATGTGTCCATATTTCCCTAGAGAGGATGCAGGAGAAATGGGGGAAGAAACAGGACCATACACACCCCACAGAGGTGTGGGGTGAACTGTGCAAATTAAGCCAGAGTAATTTGGAAGGGGCCTCTGGAGGTGACCAAGTCCAATCTCTTGCTTATAAAAGGGATAGTTTCAAAGTTAGACCAGGTTGAAAGGCCTTGTCCAGCTGAGTTTTGAAAATAACCAAGAGCAAAGTTTCCTCAACCTCTCTGAGTGACTTCCAGCACTTAACCACTCTTGTTACAGTTTTTCCTCCTTATATCCCATAGAAAAAATTTCTCTTACTGCAACAAGTGATGACTGCCCCCTGTCCTTGTGGTGTACACATATGACAAGTATTTACCTCCACTTGCTCTACACTCCTCCATTATGATTTGAGAATTGCACCGGCCCCTCAACTCCAGCCGTCTGTCTTCTCTCTGATTCATTTCTCATATGCTCCTGTCCCCTAAGTATTTCACTGGATTTCTGCTGGACTTCCCTCTGATCTCTCAATCCAATATAAAGCAGCTACAAAGAAGTGACAGATCAAGGAGCAACAAGTCATTATTAACCTGCTTTGAGCATTTTAGTGGTTTCCACACTGACACAACAGAGAAGCACCAATGAATCCTTCTCTGAAAAAGCAGTGATCATTACAAAGTACCCCAAAGGAATGCTCTTCTTTTCCTGCAATGGTGAGGTTTGTCAATGACTTCAATCTCATTGACCTCTCATTGTGAGCCACCACACTTGTCAAATGTCTTCTACCATAACAGAGAAAAAAAAAATATCTAATTGCACTGTTAAAACAAGCAAGATCCATCAAGATAGCATTTGGATAAAAACCAAACTTGCTGGACATGAAGAGTTTACTTCTTTTAATTATGAGCTGTAACAGACACTTAGCAAGTTCAACAGGAATTTTCATAAAATATTCCAGCAAATATATGCATTTCATGCTAAGACAGAAGGATTACAGTACTAGATAAATACTCTGACCATGTAGAAGAGGTTTTTTTATATTCATATGTATGTGTATATGCGCATGTATGTGCACTAAGCATTTTCCCTGGCTTACAGGAAGGAAAACCCAGAGAAGTCTGTGTTCTGACTGATTTTCAGGGAGTAGTAGTCTCCTGCACATAAATACAATGTAACTATCCAACCCCCAATTCAGCCCCATAAAGCCATCTGAGAAACAGCATACTGTCTCCCTGTCAATAAACAAAACATGACCTTCCACATTGGTGTAGAATTCTTTCAGTTCAAAAAAACCAACCAAAAACCCAAAAAACCAAACAAACAAAAACCCCAAAACCAAAAAAAACCCCACCAAACCAGAAATTTCTCAGAAAGTGCTTCTCTTCACATGAACCATCTCCCTATGCAGAGTCTGCAAAAAGCATGAGGCTTCAAACTGACCTACATCAAATGAAAATCATGTAGTAGTCATTTAGTTTCTATGTCATGGTTTTCTATGAGTAGAATACTTTTAAGTGATTTACTTTGTAAGTGCATTTTAATGATTTTAAGTTAGCAGTGTGCCGACTTAGCTAAATGAAGTTGGCAAAGAGAAAGTGTATAATGCTAAAGATATCCTAGTGAATGCACTCATGCTGTTTTGAGGCAGTGGGAAAAAGCCAGCACAACAGAAACAACTTTCACACAAGTAGCAAGGTCCAGAGATTACAGTGCACCGAGATACGTGTCCAGAGAGGAATTCAAATACATACTTCCACCATCTACTGCCTGAGCAGTGTGGCTCATGAGGGTGCAAAGCAAATGCATCTGTTACTGCTTCATGGGTTTCCACTTCAACTATCCATCTTCCCAATGGTACAACCAATTACCCATTAGGTGGCTTCCTCTTTTGCTGGAACTGGATGAGGTATTTTTCCATGTCATTGTACAAAGCAGAATAAAATGGAGACTGTTTTTAGATAAGACTACAGATAATTGCAGCAAGTTCTAGTCCCTCATCCCAAGAAAAAAGCTGCAATACTACGCAACAATTCAGGTCAGGTGACAAATAGCAAGTTATTATCACTCCCACTTCCCATGGTCTCTCAAATACTCAGCACCTGTTTTGACTGGTACTGGAAACACCACTTTTCTGTACGTACTCTGCCAAGAACTGCTAAAGCAGCAAACTGATAATTACAAGGAAACAGCTTGCACCAGCTGCTTCTAGCAATGAAGCAGATAGGAAATTGCTGCGGGGAGGTGGGACAAAAAGCATTCTCAACCAGTCAACTGAGAACTGAAGAAAGAAAGAAAGTCCAACAACTCACTGTAGAAGACACCATGCCTTAAAAAATCCCAGGACATTTACACCTCCATAATACAGGTAACTGTAAGTGTTCAAGTTACTCACCCAAATTTAATGAATAAATGATATATCTCTCTTACAATGATTTATAATCAAATTAAAATGAATTGATCATGATTAATTAAAAACAAAGTAGACTGATCATGTTAGAAACTTCAAATGGTAAAACAGGTACACCCTTAACATCTTCACTTAGAGGAGATGCAAGAGGCAAAGACCAGTGACAAGGTCAAAAGCTGAGCAGAGACAAAAGATGCAACTGTGACCAAAAGGCACTTTCCATTTCTCCTTCTTCACTTATTACATAGAAAGAAATACCAAGATCTAAGCCTGCAAGGGAAAAGAAATACCTTCAGTTTATTATTTTAAGTCTTGAAAATTGAACTCTGCTGAATCTGAGCATCACTGAGATCTATGGCAGATCAGTAATTATCTTTGCACACGCCACCCTCTGAGAAATGGCTTTACTAATCATTACATGTCCAAGTGCAATTCTGTGAGAAAAAAACCTAATTTTGCCTGCCTAGAATCAATTTATGGCTCTCCCAGACAGTGAAAGTCCCTTTTCCTAGCTTTATTTTAGGAGTACTGAAACAGATTACAACAACATTCCTCAAGCGTAGGTCAGAGAAGTTGCTGGTACTCATTGACAAAAATTCAATTTTTCATTTTTCTCAATTTCCACAACTGCCAAAAGGTATGTAATTTAAATTTCTATTTCAGTTTCTTGCTTTAATTATACAATCCATATCTTCAGCTTATGTAATGATTATATACTTAGCAAGCAGATGCAAAGACTAACACACAAGTTGTAGGATGTCAGACTTCAGGCAAGTGGCAGAAGAAAGGGAAGAAACATATCAGGATACCGAGTATTCCCATAAATAATTTTCACAAAGCAGTCACAAAGAAAACATTTATCTGAAACGAAGTAATTTAGTGCCGTGCATGTCTGCTTTCCAGCTGCAAATTAAACTCTAGCACAGAAAAGAATGTACTAAACCTGTTCCAAAATGACCAGATGTGCACACTCAAACACCATTCACACTACTCTGAAGAACAGCTGGAGCCAAGTTTTGACAAGGGCAACACTGCAGTTTAGTAGTGACAGACAATGTCATGTGAATTATATCTAAGTTATATGCTTCAGTCAAAAACAAACAAAAAGCTAGGGACACTGCAGGAATCCTTTCAATAGCCAGGGAACTAATGCTAAATTCAACAGGCACAATCAGCACTGACTTCTTACAAAACCCCACAGAGATAGAACAGCTAGGGAGCAAAAAATCCTAGAAATGACTATTTAGATGAAGTGACAAGTGCACTTCTGACACACCTCTCCCAGTCATCCCCCCTTGCCGTTCCTCTTGGCCCACATTGTGGTGTAGCCTCAGAGCACACAAACTGACTTTCTTTTCAGTGCAACTAAACCCAGATGTGTGCTCCAGGAGCACACAAAGCACCCAGAGCTAATTTGACATGACCCTCCATCCTTCAATAAAATGTTCAGCAGTGACGCTGGGGCCTTATTAACAGCATTTTCACTCCAGAGAACCCACCCTAATGAGCCACACTACTTGCACAGGACACAGACACCTCTGGCTGCACATACTGGTGTGCACAATCCCACTCCTTGCAGACCTGGTACAGAATAGCCACAGCTCTCAGCAGGCCCAGCAAGAGATGCAGATTTCAGCTACTGGGCTGCAACAAGCTGTGGTATGTCTCCAGTTTGACTAAAAATATCATAGAATGGTTTGGGTTGGAAGAGACCTTAAAGACAAATTAGTTTCAAACCCATGGTTGTGGACAGGGACACCTTCCACTAGACCAGGTTGCTCAGAGCTCCAGTCTGGCCTTAAACACTTCCAGGGATGGGGCATCCACAACTTGGCAACCTGTNAACCTGTTCCAGTGCTTCACCACTGTCACAGTAAAGAATTTTTTCCTAATATCTCATCTAAACCTACTCTGAGTTTAAAGCCACTCCCCCTTGTCCTGTCACTACATGCTCTCGTAAAAAGTTCCTCTCCATCTTTTTTGTAGGCTCCCTTCAGTTAGTGGAAGGCCGCAATTAGGTCACTCCAAAGCCTTCTTGTTACCAGGCTGCACAAACCCAATTGTCTCAGTCTTTCTTCACAGAAGAGGTGCTCCATCCCTCTAACCAACTTGGTGGCCCCTCTACCGGAATAAGCTCTCTAGAAGCTCAGAAGTTGTGCTGCAGCCCATTCAACACTGCCATTTTAGCATCACTTGATTGTTTTACTTGTTCATGAAGTCTGCTCTGTCAAACAAAAACACAATTTAAAGGGAGAACTACAGAAACTAATACAAATAAAAAAAAGCATCAAATAGCTAAAGGGCAGGATGAAATGAGTCACAATAACTACACTCCCTTGTGACATACCTTTTACATTCAGATTTTTTGATACTTGACATGCACCATTTTCTTGGCACAGACTCTGCTCTGAACCCTGATCAGCTATTCAGCATGGCGAGGGAGCTGTGGTGGGTGGAGAGGGATGTACCATAAAAGCAAATTAAAAACTAAATAAAATACTTTCTTTAGTTTTCCTCATAAGCAAAACTATCTCTGAGCTTTGAAAACCTATGCTGAGGTTTACACATATTTATCACCTACGTGATTATTGTGTGTAGCATATACCCAAGCAGCTTATGCTTTCTGTCAGGTTTCAAAGACAAATCAGATTAGCAGCAGTCACTAGCTAAGCACATAGAATTAGAGACTACAGAAATGTTTTTTTGTTTTTAAACTCTCATTTTCCTGATCGTTTTATTTGCTAGCCCAGTTGCTTAGAGAGAGTAATTCAGATTTGGAAAAAAACCTGACCATGGGGCCAGGAAGTGCTTCCCAGAGCTGGACCTGCACACCCCATTCCGAGGCTGCACCAGACAGCCCAAGTACAAGTGTTCTGAGCTCACCAGCCCTGCAGCAGGTAGAATTCCTGAGGATGCTCCCAGAGGCAGCCAGGACTCCAGGTGAGGCCTGCGCCTGTCCTGGGGCCTACAGCCCACCCTCACTGTGGAGAGGAGGAGGGACAAGTCTGAGCTCCCCTGATCCCCCACCTCTCCAGCTTCCCTCAGACATGTACCTTCTCACAAAGATTTGTGTCAAAACAAGTGTGGCTCATTGGCAGCATGTGGGAGATCACATGCAGGTTTAAAATACAGCATGCACATGGTCAAGAGCAATCAGATGCAACTATTTCTACTTACTAGCAACACACGTGCTGGCACGTTTGGTACACAGTTGTTTTAGTCAGCTGATAGATATTGAAGGTGTTGGAGTGCATTAAAAGGATGGGCTCTTCAGGTAAACCAAATATGACTTTAAACTGATTTGTTATTTATCCTCCATCTTGTAATAAATTTTAAAAATTAGATTATGTATCTTCTTGAAATAGACCTGCATATTGTATGCATGACAAAACCACGTGCAAATTTGCCGCAAAAGCTATCTATAACTCAGTGAACATGTTTTAACTGATCACTGGAGATTCAACTGAAAAATAAATCTGCAAGCAGACTTGCAAGGAGAACAGTTGCTGCTGAGGTCTCAGTACCCACAGAACACGCACCTCCAGAGGAGAGGAGGTGACTTTGAACCAGCTCTAGCCTGATCCCATGAACTGTGCAACCCTCAGTGGCAGGAACTTTCCGGGTGCCCTCCTGGAGGGCACGTTTCAGTCCATTTTCATCTAAAAAGAAACCAGGTCATGGACTCCAGAACTGCTCTGAGATTCGAACAAAAGCACAGTGCATAAGGATAAATGAGATTTGCTTCAGAGCCTCATTCCTGGGTCAAAAATAAAACAAATGCAGAAAACACCCGCCATCTGTTATGGCCATTTACTTGACTATGGATTTCCCTTTGCTCTCTAAACTGAAAATATTTGAGCTTATACATTCCTCCGGTACAATTTTCACTGTGAAATAATTTTGCCCGCAGTTCAAAAGAATTACAAGAATTCTGTTCAGCTTCACAGCTCTCAGTTTTCAGCTTTGTCTGGTGACTCCAGCTCCCATGAGTTCTGCACAGCTGGGGAGCACAGAGGGCCACGTCCTCTGTACTCCCCTCTCTCATTAAAGAGTTAGCTTGTTTGCACACTTGTTCACAATTCCTTCCTCTTTGAAGCGTAATACTGGGTGCAGCCACTGCAAGGCAGTTAATTTAAGGAATATATCCTCATTTAAATCCAAAATTTTCTCTGTAGGTAGGCTGAAATAACACTCTGCATTAAATGTAGCAGACAAACATTTTTCAGCTGAGTAATAATGGTACCTTAACAGTGATTTGCAATCAATCACACTGCTTGACCGAAGGAAAACAGGGTACCTGGGGGTGGGAAGGAGCTCTGTGACTACCATTTTGTCAACAAGTTAACAAGCTTACTAACAGTAGGACAGTACTTTGCTTCACAGGTAACTGTCTTTCAGGTCATGAGATATATAATTTCACAGATCTCTTTCAAGGGAAATAATCCTTTGAGCATGTCACTTCCATTTATCCTTTGGGAAATTAAGAAAAAGAAAAGCAGCAATTTTTAGTAAAATACTGTTTTAACATGTACCTTAAAGTCTTTCAAACTCTGACTTAGCTACTATGCTCAGTAATAATCTATATTTCTAACCACAGCATATGTCCAATTGCATATGCAAAAAAAGAATCCCAGAATCACAGTTAGGCGGGAAAGACCTCTGAGATCATCAAGTCTAACCTGTGACCGAACACAGCCACGTCAACCAGACCGTGGCACTGAGTGCCACATCCAGTCTTTCCTTAAACACCTCCAGGGATGGTGACTCCACCACTCCCTGGGCAGTCTGTCCCAATGCCTAACCAGTCTTTCCATGAAGAAATTCCTCCTGATGTCCAACCTGAAGCTCCTCTGGCATATCTTGAGGCCATGTCATCTTGTTCTGTGAGCGGTTACCTGGGAGAAGAAGCTGATCCCCACCTGGCTAACACCTCCTTTCATGCAGTCATAGAGAGTGATGAAGTCTCCCCTGAGCCTCCTTTTCTCCGGGCTAAAGACCCCCAGCTCCCTCAATCACTCCTCCTATGACTCACTCTTTAGAGCCTTCACCAGCTTCATTGCCCTTCCCTGGAGGAACATGTGAGTGTCAAATTTTCACATGCTCATGCCTGGGTACAAAGTCCTGGTAAATGAGCATTCAAACATCCTGACGAAAATTGAGCTGCATTCTGTACAAAACGTTGTGTTACATCTGAATTGCTCCTAATGTTAAAAAAAAAAAATTATACCTAAGTAATCAGATACTCAGGAGTGTGACTACTTTAAAAAGTATGTCCAGCTCTTTTGACAAATTTGACAGCTGTTCTGGCATACATCTTTTCTGCCCTTTTCATCCCTTCTTTCTTCCCCATTTTCACTCTAACAGATGCTTTTATTCTGTTTTGGTTTTTTTTTGTTTCTCCTTCTCTCTTCAGTGGCAAAGTTGGGGGAGGGAGGGAGAGAGGGAGGGAGGGAGGAAGCGTAGGGTGCTAATGCACAAAGCAGTGCTTGTTAAAAACTGGACATATCCAGGCAGTTCGCCAAATTTAATTCCAAAGACCCTGCTTGTGATTCGATGCTAAAACGGAATATAGCATTGTTCTATCTGTCTGTAGGACACCGCGTCTTCTGTGGAAGAGGAGTTCAAAACAAAAGGACAAAAAACAGCTTGACGCTCCCCCCAGCCTACAAACACACACTTCATTCCAGAAAATACCATATTCATTGGCCTTCAGAGTTGTTAGAAAGAAATCAAGCAGAAAAAAGAAAGGATTATCTCACAAACATGATGAAAAAACATTATTGAAGTACACAGCGGACATTGGAAAAGCCAAAAAGAATAAAATTCTGCTGTTTTTATCAGATCTGCTACATTCAGCCTTTGGATTTGGACCTTTTTGCAGTGAAAACTGTTAAGAAGAGATATCAGAATCTGGCCTGATAAAACCATGTCCTGTGTCCTTTATAAATGTAAAGCACTGACACAGCCTTCCAAATTCTTTTGAACCAGGCTGTGAATTCCATATTTATTTCATAAAGAATCATTACCTTAGGCTAGAGGGGAGGCTGCTCAGGTAAGAAACTGCTCATACATGTAAATCAGTGGCTCTAAAGCTAAAACTGAGATCAGTTTATGAAATGAAGGAGGGAGAAAGACAAAGAGAAATTAGCTATACTTAAAATAATAATTAATAATAGTCACACACATTTTCCCTCTCACAATTTGCCATGTAGCCCAATCTGTCCCAACAGATGTTAAACCATAACTCAATTTAACAGTGGAAAGAAGTACTAAATTATGAAATGGACACAACATGAGTTTAAATTCCAGATGATTTATGCCATTGCATTACTAGCATTACGTACCCAAAATAAAATGCATATACTGACATCTATAGCAGTAATAATATATTGAACTACATACGGAAGTTGTGTAAAGAGATAAATCAAGATGTAGCTGACAGGGTCTCAAGCACAAATTTTAACTCACTTCCCGTTTAGACAATTTTTTTTTCTTTTTTAACTTCATATGCAAGAAGTGCTTCTTTTCCCACGACTTTCCACTCTTCCATGTGCCGCCTTTCCCATCTCTACTGTGATCCCCCTGCTCAACACCCGCTGCCTCTCCTCTTCAACCCAGGTCACTCAGTCACCAGTGCAGCCGGGCCCAGGGCCTCACGGCAGATGTACCTTTCCCTGCTCCAGCTGTGGGTTCTCTCCCTTCATTTGAATGACCACTAACAGAGTACCACTAACTTTACTTGCAGAGCACAAGGAAAAATTCATCTTTAAAGATGGGCAAACAAAGAGGAAGGGACTGCATGTCTCAAGACCAGGAAAGAGTAGAACTTCTCCATTCAGGAGTAGCCAAGCATACAAACTCCAGGAACTCTTTTCAAAACCCTAAACCCTGTCAGCCAGCTCTTTCTCAGTCACGTAGCAGAGGCAGAGGTCCCTCCTCTCCCTGGATGACCGTGGAACTCAGCCTTCCCGTGTAAAAACAGAAAGCAACAACAGGTTGGTTGGCAGCTGGGACATACTTCATATTTCTGAAGCTCCAGAGGTGGCAGAACCCCAGAGAGCTTCAAATCAAAATTCTAAACTGGCAACAGTCTTCTCCAGGGTTTTTTCTTGCTTAGTTTTTGGGGTTTGCTTTTGTGCTGGGTTTTTTTTTTTTTTTTCCCTCCTCTTTAACAATAAAAAAACTACAAGTCTTTCATATTTAGACAAGCACACACGCAAAGGCTGGGAGGAAAGGTAATATGCTGTGAGAGTGCTGCAAGGAAACTAAACTGCAGGAAAAATCTGCCATTGGTTTCCTAAATGCAAGACATGCCTTCTTCCTCAGCTACAGCGTGTTTCACCTTCCAGTCTTCTGCTTTATGAATGCAACAGAAGAAACCCAAGGGAGAGGATTTATGAGCCTTTTCAGACATTACTCTTTCAGAGAGTGCAAACACACACACTAGTTGATAATGCTAAGAACAAGTATGAATCAAACCTGCAAATGTCATGTGCTTTCCACAGAAAAACTTCCTCAGCATCACCCTCTGTTAAGGCACTGAAGCATTTTGAAGACAATAATTACCCATCAAGGACCTTGAATATCTACACAAATGAAAGAAGTGGGCTAAAAGAATTCAACTCATTTGCTCAGAGCCATAAAACCAAGAAACAGGTACAGATCAGACTTAAAACTCCTGTAAATCACATGAAGCTGGTGGTTACAGCATATTCCCCTAACAAATAGCTTAGCATTTTCCTAAGTCAATATGCTTGTTCCTACTAAAAAAAAAAAAAAAAAAAAAGCACTTGGGTAGATTCTCAAGAACATTTTAATCAGACAGCACTTTCTGTAGTCAAAACCATAGCACTCTCTCAATAATGTTAATGTTCACAACTGACATTAAAAAGGAAGAGTGACTGAAAAGGCTTTACAGTAACCTTACAAATTATTCAAGTGATACATAAGACTTGTGTTCCTCAATGTTCATACACATAACATACACTGATCCCTCTCACTGCTGTTTAGGACACCCTGCTCTTGACAATTTCAGCTATGACGAAAATTTGCATGTTGTCTTTTGAGTCTAGTAAAGTTACATAATCCTATTTTGTGTCACATTTAATGAAGGTTAAACATCACAACAAATGAACCACCCTGCAGCTCCTATGTTCCAAATTCTGACCGACTGTTAAGAAATCAAGCTTTTTGGAAATTTAAGAGTTAAGAGAACTGTTGCACACAAAGTGTTCATTTAGAGAGGGCATAAGTTCTGCATCGTCAAGCATTCTCTTAAACACCCTATTTTGTAACAAGGCACTTATTTCCCAACCGGTCACACAAAAGAACTTAGTCGTTCTTCAGAAAGTCTACTGCACTCTTAAACTAACTTGTGTAACTTCGATAAGATAGTCCACTCAAAAGTACTTTTTCTGCTGTTGACACAGCACGGGTAGCTCACAGATTAGACAGCCCCTTCACACATTGCTGGGCAACATTTTACACAGAGGAAAAACCCATCAGACTGGGCCACCACTGCTTATATAGACTGCTGGAGGGTTTTGGCTCTGTTTTTTGACAGTTCCTCTAATCAAAGCACACGACTGTTCTTCGTATCACCACTATGACCATACAACTGAAGAACCCCACTAGGTCTCTTGCAGGAAAGGAAAAGGTTCACCCTCAGCATTTTAGTGTTTCAGTCTAATAGCTGCCAGCTCCAATGATGGCTCTGTCTCAAAGTTCAGAGATATGTGCAGGGTTGAGCTTAAGTTTTCTCTGGCTTCCTATCCCAACCACTGGCCATCAGTCAGAGTCTATATGAAAATAGCTGGAAGGTCAAAGAATTTAAAGCAGCACACCAAAATGTCTGACCACCTCTGCAGGCAAGCAGTGCACACTAAAGGACTGAACAAGCCCTACGTGGTATTGCAGTAACCGAGTCCAGAGAATTTCCTAGCAGGACACAGTGTTTGTTAGTAGTTGTATTTGCATTTTGGCTTAATTTAGTTTATGAAACAGTAGCATATCTTGAAATAGACAAAAGTCCCCCTCCCTCCCCCCATTTTGCCTATAATTGGTACCTTATAAAAGGGCCTAGAACGTATAATTACCGTGAGCTTCAGGTCTAATGACTGGTACACAAACCCATGAAACAGTCCCTGCTTCTAAATGCTGAACACCCTAAGCTTCTGTTCGACACAGACACACATATACCAAGTCTTCTCTCACATGTTTGATTGTTGTATGTATATAGTTGTACAGGGTATGACAGGTAAGTGACTTGACAGCAGACACTGAGAAAACCATAGTGACAGAAGCACAAGGTGACACCCCTCAGCTATTTTTCTTTTATAACCACATAGATGGTAGATATGCAGCAGAAGAATCTATTTCTGACCATTCAGACACCTAGAGAAAATACGCCAGCAATAAAACTGAAGAAAGGTGCTTACTTTTGTCTTTTTGAAGGATACATTCCTGGCAATACAAAGGTATTATGAAATTTTTTCTCCTAAAGAAACTGAACAAGCACTACAGAGCAACACTGCTGCATTTATAGTATCACTTTATTTTAAAAAGGCACAGTTTCTGCCACCTAGCTGCTACATGTAGGTTTATGTACGCTTATATCTAAAGGAGTTTCAGCATTTCAGAGATGAAAGTTTATTCACAATATAACACAGTTTTGAAATAGTGTATGTATTACAGCATTAGTTGATACCATTAAATGCACATATAAGGGGAGCTATCTGTACAAGAATTATTACCCAGGAAGGCTGCAGTAAAAGTAATTGCTAACACTTCATTACTGAAAAATTAACTCACATTTGGGGGTGTCTGCATTTTTACAAAAGACTGAAAAATGGAACTTGTAGAAAAGCCTATTCTCCTGCAGTCCTAGCAATCAATTCACCACTTTCCAGTACATGCCTACCTGTTAAAAAGACCTCTTCAATTAATGTATTTTGCAACTATGAAACAGCATAACCTTTGAATTATACTTACAATCCCCACCACAGACCAAGTTTTTTCTTGTTACAATGTATTTGATTGCTAGATGGAAAACAATTGTAACAACAGAGTTGCAAAAATAAAGTGTTGTGTGGCTCTGGAAAAAAAAAAGAGTTCCAAGTGAAAGTTTGTATGCAGGTTGCCCCATTGCTAGTCTGGTACATAGGTCAGAGGCCAGTAACCATGCTTTCGCAAATCATTTCTCTACATAAGCTTAATCATTTGTATCCAAGTTGCATTGTAGTTCATTTCCATGGTGCTGATCTTCAATCACATTTCCAAGATTGCACTGGTAGCATAAATCATACAGAGATCATTATAATCAAAAGTTGTTTCCTGGATTATCAGATACCAATGCATATTTCTGTAATTACTTACCTGAAAAATGAAGCTGAGGTATTTCATTTGGTCTTTAACACAGTGTTTCAGCCAAATAAAAATTGTTCTAACTTATGCTTTATGCACCACTCTAAAACATTTTCTCCTGCATCTGTGTTAAACACAAAATATGACCTTTCCTGTCCGTTAAAGCAAGCAAGGACTTGCAGTGGTAATAAATCACTCCTGCAAAGTCTCAAATCAGCTGAATTCCCCCGGCTGTGCACGGCTGTTTTCCGACATGTCTTTTAACACCAGCATGCACATGCAGACCCTGATCAAGCAGACTCCTGGTGTGTTGTACTGGCAAATATTGCCTCTCAAGTTTGCAAGGCTGCTTGTTGGTGCATCTAAGGAGACACATCTATCAGTACATTTCTGAACCGGGACAAATTTCCATACTAATAAGGATGTGATGCTTCCAGATTGTACCCTGAAACACAGTTCTCCTCTGAAAATCAGTTATATAAATAAATGTGCATTTGGTTTCATGTTTTAGCATACTTGGTGTTTTGGTTTTTGGGTTTTTTTATTATGTATTTTATACTTCCATTTGTGCCAACCGCCTCTCTGCAGCTTGCCATATGATGGGAGAGGAGAGGCCAACGCCGAGCATTAAAAGAGGACAACTAGTCCCAGCTTTCCACAGAGGAGTTATCCACTTCAGAGCAATCTTCATTACTTTTAAAGCTTTTTGGTTTTGGAAGTTTCAGGAGAAAGTCATCCACTGTCATAATATTTAGAAAAAAAACACCCTCTAAAGATAATTACTGCTTTTATTTTTAAGCCCTTCACCCAAAACAAGGCAAAACCGAGTTAACACTCCTGGGCTTTGCAATAGCAAAGCAACAGCAGTCTACAGCTTTCTCAGGAGGGAAAGCCCTGGAGCAGGCACTGATCTCTCCCCTCTGGTGACAAGACCCAAGGAAATGGCATGAAGCTGTGTCAGGGGAGGTTTAGGCTGGATATTAGGATAAGGTTCTACACATGAAAGGTGACTGGGCGCTGGAACAGGTTTCCCAGGGAAGTGGTCACAACACCAAGCCCATCTGTGTTCAAGAGGAGTTTGGACAACGCTATCGAGAATTTGGTGTGATTCTTTGGGGCTGTTCTGTGCAAGGCCAGGACTTGATCCTTGTGGGTCCCTTCAAAGTAGATCCTCATATTTCTTCTCATGGAAGAGAGTGAATTACTTCAGAATTTTAAAAAAGAAAATTACAATTTTTTGTTTATGTTCCTTTGCAGAAGCCACCAAAAAGTATCCAGTAAATTGTGATTAAGTTTTAGCTTTAAATACAGCACAGACTCAGCCTGTTTTGGGTGATGAATTTAATAAACTCCTATTAACTGGAAGAAGTTCAGCTGAATTTAAAAACTTCAAATCAAAGGTGCCTGCACTATATGTTCACTGAGGCCTTTTTACTGTAATGGACTTTTAAAAAGTTAAATTGACCTCCATAAAGCCTTTTGTCAAAAGAGGCCTATACCAAGGCAAACGGAAACTTATCAGGATAGACCAATTAACACATACTCTATGGTGGAGAACACATAAACCATCTAGACAAGAGAGGGCAAAGCCTCTGTCATTCCTACCATCACATTTACTGGAGACTGAACAGGTGGCAGTAGAGAGATGTGACAAAACAATTCCTTAGCGTGAAGCAGCCTAACACCTAAGGAAGCTGAACAGGGTGAAAAATGCAATTATTTCACAGCACTGTAAACTAATTGCACTTCCAATTTTCATGACACAGTTTTACTAGAATTTTGTTATTGCTGTAAAAATGCCACACAAAACCTGAAAGGAAATTGTCCTTTTCCTTCTAAAGGGAGTTTGAGGACCGCACACAGATTTTCACTGACAGCTGCTTGTACCAGACCACCAAAGCCACAGTGGTGAAAAGATGCTCTAGCAGTAGAAATAGGCAGCTTCTCTCCCCTCACTCTGGTACCTCCCTAACTGGTTTAGTAAAGGACAGATGTTGTGCATGACCCAATTGAACACCTTTTTTTTTGTTATGGCTTTGGGGAAGGAAGAGAGTGTTGCACGCAAAATTCAGCGTTGATTAAAAAGCACTAACATTTGGCTGAACAAAACCCAATCTAGCCCCCTGGGCCTGTCTGACCCACTAACCACTGCTTCCTAACTGCTCTGTTATGGCAAAGTTTGCCTGAAAAATGCAGAGCTTGCAGAGCAAAAAAATATAACCCTTGCATCAATCTTGCAACATTTCCTTAATGACAGACTGTGAAAATCCCCATTCCCACACCCTCAAATTAACTGGTATTAAACTATGCATTTGTACCAAAGATGTAACAACTGATGGATCCTCTTCAGTGACCAAACAGGGAATGCACTGAAGTATCAGATGACATCACTCCAATGTAGACAATAAATAGCAAGACCTTGTTTCACTACACGGAAGAGATAGGGGAAGAAGCCCAGTGTATTTTGAGAATTTAAAATAGACTGTCCCTATGGTATGTAACAATGCCTCCTCTCTAGACACCAAAAAGATACCACCTACCAAAAAGAAGGGATCCTCATTTTGTTTCCACAATTTCCTTTCACATATGCTTCCTTAAAACATAGGTCTTTCATAGGCTTTGTAGACTCAGGGTTTGCCTAGGCTTCATGCTTTCCTATAGATATGCAAAAGTAATCCCCGTACAAAAGAGAAGAGCATAAAGGGCAGGGGCAGGTAGTGTGGAACACATTTAGCCTTTTTTTCCCCAAAGCAATAGCAAAGGTACTAGAGTCATGTAAGAAGAAACATGCTAGCTACACTTGAACTGCCTCTTGCAACACCATCACCAAGTTTATCAAGATGTGGTGTCCAACTCAAGTCCCAGTTCTAAAACATGCAAGAAAACATGCATCTTTCGTTATGAAATAGGAAAAAAAAAAAAGTAGATTTCCATTCATCACCATGGAAGAGGGAAAATTTGAAATAAGTACCAGCCACTAAATGCTCAGAAAACAAACAGAAAACAAAAGCCTCCAAAATAATAGCAGGTCTTGTGACTTTTTTTCAGCATTCAAGGACTACAACAGACAATGGCTGGGTAAGAGCAGGAACCAAGAGCAAAGATTTTGCTGTGTTTAAGAAGTAGACATCTGCAGCTCTCCGAAGGACACTGATCCATCTCCTGCACAGAAAGCAAGGAGACAGCAGAGAGGTGCCCTCTGAAGAGCATGAGACATCTTAAAGTTAGGGGAGGTTAATGATAGCTTACAAAAATGTGATTCTTCAAAAAGGGAGAAAGGACTGCCATGTTTGCAGATTATCAATGCTTAATCATTTTACAGGAGCAAAGAAAATTATGTTTAGCAACCTCTAATTTCTCACACTTTCCAAAGATAAATTAGAACTTTCTCTGAAGAATGAGGGAAAATCAGAGCCCAAAACACAGCCTCTCTGTTCAACATTTGCTTTCCTTTCCAACTGTTCCCAAGCTGAGGGGATGTCCAATACAAGCCTCGAAACTAAGAACCAATTTCATTTCACTGAAGAGACAATTCTTTCAAAGGAAAAAAAAAAAAAGGCAGCATAACACAAAGTGCATTTCAAACATATTTTTCCACAAAAGATGTTTCAATTTCTTGAGAGAAAGACCTTTCTAGTACAAGTATCTTGCTTGTCTGGATTAAAAAAAATAATCCTACTGGTTTTTTGTTTTTCTGCCAACATCAACTTTTTAAACACTGTAAAAACAAACAGTGATGAAAAAAGAAGAATATTCACTCCATCAGAGATCACAGACATGGAGGACCTTACCACACCACTGTATGGCACAGCAGAACAAGGCAGGAGCATCAGAGCATCCAGGCATCAGAGCACACTAGAGAAGAATTTGGGAAAACACTTTAGCAGCTCCCAATGGCTCCTGTCTGAAAAATGCCTTGGAAAACAAGTAACACTGTTGTCACATGAGGGACTTTGAAACTAGTACTCTGTAGTTGTGACCTGATGGCAAGACAACCTGATGTAAAATGCTCCTTTTCAAAATAACTTTACTGCATTTTTTGATAAAAACTCATGTTCACAGATTACCCACCCATCTTGAAGATACTTTAAATGGTACCATCTACATACAAAGAAAAAAGTAGGCATGTCATCTAGCTCATGTAAAAGAAAACCATAAGCAAGAGGCTTTGAGCCTTCAAACTGACAGAGCTTTCATAGTTTGAGATTAAAATTCTGTTTCACTCTTGTTTTTCTTGAATTTCCCACACACAGATATAAAAGCCAATGCCCTTAAACCTCAGCTTGGATTAATGCAGTAAACTCCAAGCAGCCCAATTATATTAAGTATTTTAGGCACCCATGAGAAGAACCACATTCAGGTCAGTTATGCACACCATGAAGTTACCTTTTCACTCCCCATTTTCTGCTCCCATAGTCCTGGATTTCTGGAGATGGGACAACATGAGACCCTGCCAGCCATGGAGCTCTGCAGTGGGCACTGCATCCCTGACAGTCCCACCAAGGCTTGTGCTATGTGTTAGCCAAGCCTTGATCTCCTTTACAGAGATAAAGGGTCTCATATAAAAAAGTACTACCCCAGTTACTGAGCTAATGGAATGGCAGGAAATGAACGACATGGAAGGAAAGGGAAAGATTTAGCAAAGCCAAATACTGCTAGAGTTAATAATCATGGCCTAATTCAAACCAGGCTCCTCTAAAGCAGGTCAGGTTAATTTTAATTACTACGCAGTTTTTCTCTTGGCATGAGGCAAAGGGGTTCACATCACAACCGCAGCAACCACTTGGGAGGCAGGAAGCTGCTGCACTTACCCTGTGAGCACCATGACCCGAATCAATTAGTATGCAGTGCTGCACATTTCCTTAAATCATCTCCAGTGCATACATTCCTGGTCTCACATCCAGGGTCACCATAGCTATGAGGGAAACAAAAGATGGTGGTGACGCTTGCTGGCAACTGCTGCCCTGCCTCTTCCACGTGCCTGCACAGGGGCACAGCTGCTGGGGCTAACTTTTGGGAAAGTATTTCCTTCAGCAAGCTTCAGTAAATACAGGTAAGCCCACACACAGCTTCGTGAAAAGAGACCGAAGAAATGGAATTGCCAAGCAAAACTGGAAATGAAAAAGTCTGCATGCCAACGTGTGACTGAGTTAATGGCCAATTTAAGGTTATGTGAACAGAGGTAAGTTTAGGTTACTATAGGAACCCTCGTAGGAAATAAGCTACACATCCCAGACTTCCACACTGTGCAACTTGTGCCATAGCACGTACAGGGACATTGTCATTACCCTCTCATTCTAAGCCATCTATTCCACATGGCTTAATATAACCAAAGAGTATGTCAGCAGACTCCACAAGCACAAGGAGGACTTTTCTATGCAATGTTACTGTTAGATCTGAAAAAAGTGTTTCCCTTTGTACTCCAAAAAAACCCAACCAAACAAAAAAACCCAAAACCAACCCCAACCAAAACAGACACCAAGGTAAAAAAAAAAGCTTGCCTTCTTACATACTAAGCCTGGAAAGGCTATATGAGCACCCCCTCAAAAGCCCTTGCAGAAAGGTTCAGAGATATCCAAGCCATGCCTTACACTTTGTCCTGCAGCCACAAAAGCCCCTGATCATGCTAGTCTCCCATAGAAGGGATGCTGACAGTGAGTACACAGCTAAGAAGAGCTATAACCCTGATCTCCTCCTCTCAAGCTCCATGTTTTGTATCATTAACTTCAGTGCTTAAGAGAAACACAGCTGCCTTGGCGAGTCACATTCAAGGAAGAAAGGCAGTTTCCGAGACAGTAAGTGCAAAAGCTCCTTAAAAGTCATGCTGACCTAGGGGAAGGATTTAAATTAATTGTCAGTATCTCCTAGCAGGAAGCACTGGCACGGTACATCCCAAGTGCTGTGGAAGGTCTGGGATGCAGGCCGTCACCAAGGTGCCCTTCCCAGCTGTCCCCTTCAGGACAAAGCAGGGCACACAACACCTGCCAAGCCTGAAGGCTTTAAACATCACAGCTCCATCCATGTCTGCCACAGAAAAGCAAAGCTTACTGCTACAAGTCCACTCATTACTGTGGAAGTCACCCAAGTGTACAAGAGCAAAAGCCTCAATGTGTTTGGGGCCATATGCAGCAGCTCAGGATAAATTAAATTTTGGGATACTGCTATGATATCAGTGATTTGGCCTGACACAAGAAAATAATATTAAAACGGCAAATAAATGAAAGCTCAAGAAGGACAAGTGTAAAGTTCTGCACTTGAGTGGGGCAATCCCAACTATGCATACAGGTCAGGCAGTGAGTGGATTGCGAGCAGCCCTGCCGAGAAGGACCTGGGGGTGTTGGTGGATGAAATATCGAGTACAAACCAGCAGTGTGCACTTGCAGCTCAGAATGCCCATTGTACTCTGGGTTGAACCAAAAGCAGCACAGCCAGCACGTTGAGAGAGGTGATTCTGCCTCCCTACTCTGCCACTGTGATACCCCACCAGGAGCACGGCACCCAGCTCTGGGGTCCAGGTCCTCAAAGCAGGAAGGACATGGACCTGCTGGAGCAGGTCCAGAGGAGGCCATGGGGATGCCCAGAGGGCTGGAGCTCCTCTCCTGTGAAGACAGGCTGAGAGAGCTGGGGTTGTTCAGCTTGGAGAAGAGAAGGCTCTGGGGAGACCTTGCAGCACCTTTCAGTACCAGAAATGAGCCTACAGAAAAGAGGGCAAGGGACTCTTTATCAGGGAGTGTAGTGATAGGACAAGGGGTAACACTTTAAAGGGAGAGGGCAGATTTAGGTTAGATACTGGGAGGAAATTGCTTACTAATAGGGGTGGTGAAACACTGTAACCAGGTTGCCCAGGGAAGTTGTGGACGCCCCATCCCTGGAAGTGTTCAAGGCCAGGTTAGATGGAGTTC
The DNA here is from genome assembly GCA_013400975.1 of Atrichornis clamosus. Taxonomy (NCBI): domain Eukaryota; kingdom Metazoa; phylum Chordata; class Aves; order Passeriformes; family Menuridae; genus Atrichornis; species Atrichornis clamosus. The sequence goes on along the minus strand of WBMZ01011997.1, from coordinate 10,719 downwards.
TAAGCCACCAGTGGAAGGTGTACCTGCCCATGGCAGGAGAGTTGGAACTGGATAATCGTTAAGGTACCTTCCAATCCAAACCATTCTATGATTTTTCCTCCTATATTTAAACTTGGGTAAGGAGAATAAATCTCTCTCCATAGAGATCTAATAACCGCATGCAAATGCAAAGCGCAAGTGTTGGAGCAATGAAGCATATGCAACGAAAAGCTTGACATATTTTCTGAGTAAGGCAATAGAAAACACTTTATTTACAAGGTACAGGAGCTAACATAAGGGACGTTTCACACATGCAGAAGAAGACAGACTACTGACCATGTGGGAAGTGGGCACAGCAGTCACGCTCGCAAACACGTATAGAAGGAAAAAGGCATGCTTCCCTCCTACTAATCTTACCATTCTCTTCCCTAAAAAACAAGGGCTAAGGATCAAGTATTTTAAGAAGGATTACAGTAAATGAGAACTTAAACAAGCTTGAAGGCATTTTTTTAATCAATAAGCTTACTTTATATGATGGCAAAGAGGAAGGAATGCTTTGGGGACTCACATTTTGGCTGGAGAACTGCTTTGCCCCTTCTGTTTCTTCTTATGAAGTCCACTGTTGTGGTTTAGGAATGGCACTCCCCAATTTAGTACTTCCACTAAAAAGAAAACCACACGCCCCTCCTCCCTCCACTCAAATGGGAGAGAAAAGGCAGAGATTATGGGTTGAAATAAGAACAATTTACTGGAAATGGCAACACGACAAGAAAATTAACAGTAACAGTAACAATACTAACAACAAAATTGTATATAGAGAGGGTGATTTACACACAAAAATGTTCACCAGGCCTGGGACAATGAAAAACAATGGGGGACAGAGCCTCCACGTGCCACGCTTTTCCTCCGGACTGCGAGCCACATCCACCTCCTTCCCAGGAGCAGGGGTCCCTTACTTCTGTCGGCAGTGGTGATGTAGGTGATACAGAATAACAACCCAGACACGCCCACACTGTTCCAGGCTCCGCACCCTCATGGCTACTGGGAAAAAAATAACTTTCCTGGCCAAATCCAGGACATCTATGCTCACATCCAAGTCTCTTCTCAGGAGTCTTGCACAGAGACCCAGTTAGCATGCCAGAGAAATAACTAACGAACAAAGACACCACATTTCCGAGTAGCTGGTAGGGTTTCTTTGGGTTTTTTTTAACAGAAACTCAGGTATTGTTTTCATTGTCATGACTCAGTTAAACCCTAACAACTCTGTGGTAAATAAAGAACATTTCTAATTCTCTAAACACTTTGAACATAATTCTTTCTAAGAGGGTAGGTAATCTTCAGAAAGCAGATTGCCATCCTACAGCCATCATACTGACCAACTTGGCAGGTATCTCTACAGCTACGAAATACCAGTGCTATCTAAGATCAACTAATAAACATGAAACAAAGTATTTTCATGAACTAAACACATTTTTGTAAGGGGGAGAAGTAGCTAACACTGACTATACCTACACTGGTATTTTCCTCAATCTTTTTCTTTTTACATTCTTCTAAGAACAGAAGACTTGGTGTGCAGTAACTAACACAGATTTTAACAGCAGCTGGGACATTCCACTTAGCTTTGACAACAACGTTTAATATTCCATGTGTGCCATACCCCTTTGTTACTGTGAAAATAGAAATCTAACACTCCAACTTCCCTCCAGTAGAGCACTTAATTTTGCTTTAAGAAAGTGTCTCCTGATTTTCTGTTTATTTTAAAGCTGTTTCTTCTAAAGTCTCCTCGTTTTTGTCTCTCTAAGAGAGGTCCATCACTTACTTGGAAGTACAAGTCACAGTCACAGCTGTGCTCATCTACCACGTGTGAATTGCACGCGTGCAAAACCAGCAAGCGCTTCTGGCCACCACTTCATGGAGAAAGTCTTCAGTGGAGGATCAAATGCCAACAGGAATAAGGGGGGCAGGGAACTATCTACCCACACACATCCCCTGTCCACAAAACCTGGTAGAAAACAGCCTAGAGGGAGGGAAAGACAAGGTTTGATTATGACGTCCAGCACTTCCTCTCTGCGAGGATAATGGAAAGAGCCTAAACCATTCTGGACAAGCTGGAGAGCTGACAGTAACAGGGAAAGCATTCAGCAGATTTTATGATGACAGCCATAGGAAACACTAAAAAAATCGAGAAATAAAATTTTACAGGAAAAAAATAATTTTAATGAAAACTACAGACTGCTTAAGGCTGAAATCAGTAGAGTCTTGACTCACACTGCTACCTCATTTGTGCTTTGTTTCAGTTCTACTCACACCCCAAATACCTACCTTCAGTCTGCTACAGCTACTTTAAATGAGCATTTTCAAGAGGTTTTTTACTCCTTCCTTGTTCTTTTTTTGTTTTCCTGAGGTTTCCACTGAGGAATAAGAGGAATTTAGTATGTGGTAGGTTACAACAATTTCTCAAACACGGTGTTGAAGTATATCAGTGGAAGATAAAACGAAAAACCTCAAAGAATTTCAGGAGGAAGTTAAAGATTAAGTGTCTTATATGCTTCTCACAGCTAAAGTTTGAGGGGAAAACCAGGTATTTTCAGAGGGTTTAAAAATAATTTAAAGCGAGGAACTAAAAATTGCAGGCTAAAATCAGCAAAGTGTACTTAACTGGCTATTTTTCATTCCATGTCATTATTTCTTTAAGTTTCCAGACATTATCTGAATTGGGGGATTTTCATCAGACAATTATCAAGCATGAGAAAGCACCATTTCAATTTCAGCACAGTACAGGGGAAACGTCTATGAAGTGAAGGTGGGATTGCATGAGGGAAATAATTACTGACTCGAGCTTCATCAGTCACACACAGCAAAGCCCCCTCTGCATTGCATTCCTTGCATTTGCTTACATAAAACTTTGGCTCAGTGTAACTGTTATCAGCTTTAGTACCTCATAACTTCACTGGCTGGAGAACAGGCAGTCATAGACAATGTACTGGATTCTGTTACACTCCCCTGACATGGCACGACAAATATCTCAGAGATTTCCAGGCTTTTGTACCTGTGCCCATCACAGAGCCTAAGCAGATGTTACATGAAGTGTTCTTGTTTTTACACCTCGCAAGTCGTGGGTTCTTGACAGATGTGCTGGAGCAGATCCCTGTGCTTGCACCAAAAAACCTCAAAATACTCCCACTAGTCATCTCTATTTCCTCATGACTTTTTTTTTTAAAATGCATTCCTAAACAGCTCAAGAAAAGCATTTAATTTCCCACAAGGGAAGTTTCATGTGGCAAACTTATCTTCAGCTGTGTGCATAACAAATACAACAACTCATTTTACGCTTTTGTTTGGGAAAGTGCATGACATTTATGTCAACACAGTTTTGGTAACAAAATGTATGTTTAGACACAAGTAGCAATCATTTAAAACCTTCCAAAAGTGATTCCTTTAAAACAAAGCAAACAAAAGAGAAACCTACAAATATAAGATAAAGAAAACATGATCAACAAGAACATTAAAATTACTTTAGTAAATAAGTTGAAAAAAAGAGTTGGAGATCCAGCCAGTGCTCTGCACTAGTTCAGAGTTGCAGTATTTGTTGGCGTGGTGTGTGCCAAGGACTTCAACCCAGAAAATCGTTACAGAAATTCTCAGAACCTAGAACTTAAGAAGCTTTAAAAAGAAGTCTTAAGTTGATGAAAGCGCTGTCTTATGTCATGACACATTTGCATCCAATCAGAAAACACTTATAAACACATAGAATTAAAAAAAAAAAAGTGGGAAATCTCTCTTGAAAAGATAACTAGGACCTAAGAGCAGCCGCACTCCCAAGTGGGCTCCCAAAGGGTGTCAGCAGGTGACTGCAGGCAACCAGTGCTCACCTGCACCCAGCAGCTTCACTGCTGCACACTCAGCATTAGGACTGAAAAGCCTCAATGAATCTGTTAGCATGCAAGCTGGCAAAAACACAGACTAAAAGGTAAAACCAGACACTGCAGAGTCCCAATTAGCTGTGCCTTGCTGGCAGCACGAGGGAGTCAGACTCCTCCTCAGTTAGCCATCAGTGGCAGACTCCACAGCTCCAGCTCAGCAAAAAACCAGTAAGCCCAAATATATTGAGAAAACTAGCATTTTACTCCGAATGTAATCCTCCTCTGGCTGGACTCCCATCATTCACTCTGGGTTTGGATCTCCCAACCAGCTGCATTGTTAACACAAGGTGTCCTTTCTGTCTGTTTATCCACAAACCAGCACCTGGAAGGCAAGCCAGCTGCTTCCTTCCTTACTTCCGCACAAGTTTTGCCCCGCTTGCTTTCAGTGCAATCCAACTCTGATTTATGTATGGTTTACACCAGGGCAATTGTTATGTTTCCATTGGCATTGAAGGAATCTATACATAGACAAGAGATTTAGGCTGCAATATGCAATGATTGTTCTATGTACTTAACAAACTTTAAAAAAAAAAACCCAAAACCAAACACAAAACTATGAAGGCTGTTTCTTACATTGGATACTTCAGATCAGTTCAAGAAGTTCAGTCCTCTTCATGATCCAGGTCCCAGCTTTCTTTGAACCACAGTCCTTTTCTACATTTTCCCCCAGGCAAAAAAACCCCCTCCCAAACATCAAAGCTCAAACATATTTCTGAAAGTCATTTGCTGTACATATAACTTTAGGTTAAAATTTTCAAGTTTCACATGCACATATCTATCAAAGCATAAAACAAACATGCCCAAAACTGATCCAGAGCGAGGCACTGAAGCTTGTACCTCTTGATAACTCTGCATTTGGCACATCTTTCTGTTAATGAAACATAAGCTCCATTCACATTTTGAAATTGCTGCTAGTCAGACAGCTCCAAAAACAGGGAGAACAAAAGATGTTGAATTCTCATAGTTCTTTGTGTTGCTCGTAAATGTTCCTCAAGCCACAACTCCCCATGTAAGCTTTTGAGCCTAAATCCCAAGAGACAAGTAATTATGGAGAGGAGGACTGCCAAAGCACCAAGACAGAGCAGTAATAGAAAGCAACAAACAGCTGAGAATTAAGTGGTACATAGGAGGCTACCTATTTCTTACACAGAATGGTGACATCTCCACTGATGCTCAAGGTGTTTGTACGGGAGGGGTGACAGGATTCTGACTGGGACAGCCATCCCTGCACCCAAGCTGTCCAAGGTTCACACCTGCCTGCAGAAGGAACGTTGGGAGGGGATCAGGAGATGTGGATTCCTCTTTGGGTACTGTCAAGCCAAATTTGCTTCCTCTGGGCCACAGGCTACATTTCATGTGACCTGGAAGAAGCCACCCTAAAAGATGGATGTGATAGGCTCTGTTTTGCCCTTTGACCACTGTGGGTACTGACCCAGTAGTCCTCCCAGCACAGGATTCTGTATCTGTACAGAGACTTGCAGGCTCAGCTGAGAACCACTACTTTAATACAAGCATCTTTGACATCCCACATGGAAACTAAACTGTCTTTCCTAATATTTGTTCACACCAATGCAAACCCAGAGGCACTCAAAATGGAATTTAAGGAACTGGCCAGGAGAACAAAAAGAATCTGGATTTCTCTCAAACCAATCCAGCCACAAGCATGCTTAGGCAAACCCCGGAGAACAACCTCCCACGTGTCACCACACAGGAAGCCCACTGAGATGCAATATGATGCCATATGCTCCATCAGGAGGGAATCTCGACCCCACACTCCAGGGTAAGAAGCACCTATGTTAAAAGTACACTAATAAGCATATACACACACATCTTCCCCAACAGTAACACCATGGTGCCACGAAGGGTGTGAATTTTTTGCAGGTGGGCTTGAGGAACTCACAGCAAGGCAGCTCCCATGGCTCCGTGCAAGCTCTCAGTACCTCAGCGGGAATGGCGCGAGGAGCTGCACAGAGGAGCAAGGATGTGCCTCCTGGGCAGGTGTGGGGATGCATTCATGGGGACCAGGTGTGTGCATGTCTGAGGGAAGGCAAAGGGCACACACAGCTGGGATGCACGTGGGGCAGGTCAAACAGAAGGTAAATCCATCAGTTTCAGCGGGAAGAGCAGCTGTCGTGGGGAGTGAGGTAACGCAACAACCCACAGCAGCTCCCTCACAAACTCTTTACCTCAGTGAAATGTCACAGGATACAATGTTCTCGCACTTCTAAAAAGACAACACATTTATATCCAAAAACCATCAGTGGAAACACAGAATGTGGAGTTATTTTGCATCTGGCTTTAACAGCTGTGTATCTGAGGGAAAGGAACATCCTTGCTCTGAGAAAGTGCACCCACTCACAGACGATGCAATAGTGCTGCATGAGGAAAAAGAGATACCAACAAGTGGGCTTCACTGCGTTTATTTTCAAATTTTTTCACTTTATCGTGAAATGGATGCTGGACTTATTTTTGAGAATAATAGCTCTATATATTACTAAATATTGTTCAGAGAAATTGTGGCTGCCCCATCACTGGATGCTCCTTCCCTGGGAGTGCTCAAGGTCAGGCTGGACGAGGCTCTGAGCAAGTGAAAAGATGTCACTGCCCACAGGAGAGGGGTTGGATTAATTGATCCCTAAAGGTCCCTTCCAGACCAAAACATTTGCTGATTAGAAGAAACCTGCAGACTACAGTTGGTTAAAGAAATTCTTTAAACACTCCAAAAAAGACAGGTAATCAGGCATTGACACAGTTCAGACCTGCCAGGGATGTAATCTATCATCCAGTATGTTTTTCTGAAATGTAACAATTCAAGAACTATCAGACATAGAATTCATGCACAGGACAGAAGATTTCCTGTATTATGGAACCACATGTTCAAAAAGAGAGGAACAGGGAGAACTTGTAAATATGGTGAAAACACAAATTGTTTAAGATACTAGGAATATCTGAAAAGCACAACATTTTCTCCTCTGCCTTCTCAGACAAGAAGGATTACAGTGAGGAGGCAAAATTAAGTACCTTTTAACAGTGCAAGCAGGTGTTTTGGAGATAGAGGAAGGGCAGCAGTATAAAAGTTTTCTAATTCACAGTTTTATGAGAAGATAAACAGAATATTAGTTTCTTTTCTTTTAATGGGAATAAGGTTAAATATTTTTAATAGCAGTACAATTTAAGAAAATATGGACTACACCATTTGGCAATTGAAATCCAGCCACCCTTAATGACCAAAACTAATCAGATTTTACTATTAATGTTAACACAAAAGACTTCAGCTCCTGCCTGAATGAAGTGTATAGCTGAATAGAAAGAAAGAGGACTGATTCTCTTTCAGGATTTGCCCCCAGCTGTTTATGAGAAGAAAGCCTGGTTTAGGGAATATTTGAACCTACTTCAGACACGTTTCATGTAAAAGCAAGGACCATTTATATGGGTGGCAACAGCCCTTAAGGTTACTCCTGAGGTTAATGCTTGCAAGAACAGGATGGTCTGCTCTGGGATGCAGGCAAAAGCTCCAGGGATGCAGAAGCAAGCACTGCTGAGGGAACTGAATGTGCTGGAGAAGGTGAGAAGGACAGGAGATGGCCCCAGTGTGGCACAGTGTGATGCCCCTGAAAATTCCTGGGCCTGCAGGCTCCATAAGGCAGCAGTTCCTGCACTGGGACTTCAGAGAAATGGGATGAGAACCCACATAAAGACAGGCATCATTTCATGCCCTATTTGAAGACAGTGTTCTCCTCAGTATCTCTTTTTTACAAACCCAACCAACCCAAACATAATATATACACCCACACTGCTCCAACCACCTTTTTTTTTTTAAGTAACAAGCAACAGTTCGGAGAGCACAAAGAAGAAAAAGCATAAAATTATGAGAACACGCAGTTCCCAAGAAATGATGTCATATCATACTTTTCAAACTTTTAGGAACAAAAACATCTTGCAACTTTTGTTCATTTTGTAAAATAACAGTCCCCCTCCCCACCTTCTAAATGAAACACTACGTTTGAGAGAGTGTGTGCCACAATGTAAGATGCCAATGGGTGGGACTTCTCACAGGAGATGCACAGAGCAATGCACTGGTTATTACTGAGGACCCTCCACCCAGCTGGTGCAAACCCCAACTGCTGTTGAAAACAACATGCCCGACTTTCAAAAGTGCTGAGGGAGTCAAAAGCCCAATGAACAGCGATGGCTGTGGTGGGCTCTCAGCCTCCAAAAAGGAAAACAAAACCCAGCCTCAGTAAGTCAGTCCTACACAAAAGTTTTGTGTGAGCAAGCACAGCTGAAACGGTCTTAGTGAGAACCAAACACATCCTTGCCATCAGATCCAGAAGCTCAATAACAGCACTGGGGCTCCTGGTGACACAGCCACACCAGCCCCAGTCTACTTCATGCCAAGGCAACAGTTATGCAATGACAGAAACAAAACATTGTATTCATGGGGGAGTGGATCTCCAGCTGACAAAGGCTTCTTTTTGTGACTTCTTTTTCAAGTACTTCATATGAAATTTGTGCTCTAAGACCCCTCTCCTTACTGACCAAACTGCCATTACTTGGGTGGGCACAGTTTGGTCATCCAACAATGCTTCTAAGCAAAGAAGTCAGCAGGCCTTGGAATTTTGTGTTGTTATCATCATTACGAGCAAAATGTTCGAGACATATTTTCTTCTCTTCTCTCCCCTTTTCCCAACTGCTACATTCAGGACAACACATTCTATCTGGACATAAACGATACATTTCACACTGTTGCAGACCCACAACATGCAAGACTAACTTTAGTATTTTTCTAAGATTTTAGGACTGAAATAAAGATGGGGTTCTACTCAAGATGAATCACTCCCAAAGATTTAAAACAACTTTTTGGTTTCAAACTGCTAGCAACTTAATTCACTGAAGGAAAATCAATTTCATACACTTAACAGCAAAGACATTTAAGAACAATTTTACATGTGTTCTCTTAGAAATCAATACACTTCTCTTAATAAGACACTAAAAATTATTCCTTTGTTTCTATCCCTGTTCCATCCACATTCCAAGATTTATAGGACATCAGACCATGCCAGTAAAAGTGTAAGTTAAGAGGAAGATAGTAAGATGTAGACAGAGGAGAGGCTGCCCACTTTGTAGGTTCATTTAATATCAAAAGTTCATAGAGGAAAAGAATAGTCTAAAAAATGAGAATCAGAATATGCAAACAAAAAAGCTTTTTGATGCTGATAATACAGCTGGTCGGTTTGTTTCAACCATCAGAGCTGCTGAGACCACATGAATCAGTACTTTAACATGCACTGAAAGGGGTGTTGAAAACTTAAAAAGGCTTAGTAAAAAGTCAGTAATACTACAGAAGTCTGATCTTCACTAAGCTAGGGAGCAAACAAGTTAATAAGCATTTAGAAATTAAGGAATTAGGTGATGCGAATTAATTTAACAAAGTAGCAACCATAGGAATTCTGTCAGCTTTCTTTAGCTTTGGCTGAGTAATTAATTTTTTTCTTCTTAATTAAAATCAGAGACAGTGCCAGCATCAGTATGTGCATGTTAACACTTGGACATGCACTGGTAGCTCTGCTTTAGCAGCTGCAACCTCTAAGCAATAACATGCCACTGGCAAACTAGACCAAAGATACAGCTGTATTTTTCTTTTTCTTTTCTTTTTCCAAACCTCATAACTTTCATTACTACTTAATTAATTTGGATGTTGGTTGAAAGGAGAGCTCGCAGAACACAGCCCATACTACAGGTCCCATGCTGAAAGGATTTGAATGCTGAAGGTGAGTGCTGACTGCCGACTGACCCATGTGCATCACGAATCTTTCCCTCTCTAAGGGCCCCATTTCTGCTCCTGTTAACACACTCAGGCAAGCGCTACCCTCCCCATAAGTTTGGGATCAGAAATCGCCATTTCCCACGCACACCTAACTCCCTCCACCGCGCGGACCCCAAGCTGCAAGAAGGAAAAGCACACCACGTTATCCCAATGGCCCGCAGGATTCCCTAATGCTCACACCTAAACGCATCACGCCTGGCATAGGGGTGTACTCAACGCTGCCCATCTCCAGAAGGCACGTCCACTCTCCTCCCTGTGCCCCGAGGCTGCTCCTCCTCTCCCGACCAAACTCCATACACCGGCAAAAATTGAACCGCACCTGTGGGGACGCGGATCTGGCGCAGAGGGGCTGAGCGGCTCCCCCCGCCCCGCCTTATCCCGAAGGGAAGCCGGGCGAGATTGAGTCAGTCCCCAGCGCTGGGCGGCGGCACCGAGAGCCGCGGGGAGACCCGGGGCCGCTCCGGCCCCACGGCCGCCCCTGCCTGCCCCCGAGAGCGCCGCTTCCTCGGCTTCCGCGGGACCGCGGGATGGACAAGCTCCGGGCCGGCAGTGTACAACCGCGTCCGAGTTACTACAGCTCCAGAATTCTGAATTATTATTATCATCAGTGATTTATTTTCAGAGGAAGGGAGCGCTCTGCAGCTGGTCCCGCTGCCCCGCCGGACAGGAGGTCCGCAGGTCCGTCGCCGCTGCCGCTCCCTGTGCCGAGTTTCTGTGTGAGTGGCGCCGAGCGAGGGGGGCGGAGGGGCGACCGCTTCCCCTCCCCGCGCTGCCGGGGCGCTCAACAGGCGGCTGCCGCGGCGCCCCCGGGGCTGCCCCGCACCTGCCCCCGCTCCCACCCTCCCAGCAGCCGTGGCTCCCCCTGTGGCCCCGGAGCGCGGGCTCCCCCGCAGCCGGACTCGCTTACCCATGGCTGGCTCTCGTCGGCCGGGCGGTGCGGCGGGAGCAGGGCAGGGGCTCGCTGTGCCGTGCCGGGCTGTGCGGTGCCGG
>WBMZ01011996.1:0-57257 GCA_013400975.1 Atrichornis clamosus | reverse complement strand
AGCAGGACGAAGCCCTGCCCAGCGCTCCCCCCGAGCCCTGCCCAGCCACCCCCACTCACCCCCGGCAGGACGGAGCCCAGCACGGCGCTGGCCGGCCCAGAGCTCCCCCGGCGGCCCCGGGCGGCCGCGGCCCGGCCAAGCCGGGACACCCACAAGGACATGGCGCTGCCGGGCGGACAGCGGCGGCGCGCGGTGATGACGTAACAGCGGAGAGGCGGCGCCCCGGCTTATGAAGGCGCGAGGGAGCCACGCCCCCAGCCCCCGCCCTGCATAAAAGCCACGCCCCCAGCCCGCCCTGTGGGAAAAGGCGGGATGTAGGAGTGGTGAGTAACAGCTGGTGGTTGGGAACAGGAGAAAGGGGAAACAGTCGGGTTAAGGAGCAGGCGGGAGGGGAAGCAACCGGGTTAGGGGGTAGCCGGGATAGGGAGTAGGGAGCTGGTGTGGCAGGGAACAGCCCTGGTTATGGGCAGGGGATAGGGAGCAAGTGGGACGGGGGGATAGGGAACAGCTTAGTTAAGGACTAGGTGGGATAGGGAGCCGGCGGGTCGGGGAACAGCCTACTTAGGGACTGGGTGGGATAGGGGGCAGACTGTCTGCACCATGGCTGCCCCCAAGCCCCCTCAGGAGGGAGCCTAGGCTACGTTTCTTTCCAGTGCCTGGATATTCTGCAGTCCCAGCTCTCTGTGGCCCCCCGCTTTGCGTGCTAACTCAACACCTCCAAGCTTACCTTGCCTGCCTGCAGGTGAGCCTATGAGAACAGGCGGGGCTTTGTTCCCGCACAGCATCGTGTACTTCAGGTCACATTCCTGCTGAGCCTTTTCGATGCCTTGTTCCTGTCCTGCTCCAGGGGGAAGGTTAGACAGGACACCTGCCGAGGTCCCTTCCCACCTGTGAGTCCATATGCAGTGTGGGATGAGTGATCTCAGGGAGAAAACAGATACAGCTGCATTTTTTGGCCTCTTGTTCAGTCCAGACACCTGATTTGGGGTAAGACATTCACATCCCCTGTTCCTCCTGCGGCCAGTAGTGCCAGAGACACCCCTGGAGCATTCCTGACTTTTAGGCTTGGAACACATGCAGTGCCCCGAGCCTGGCTCTGACTGGCAGGAGATACCTTAGGAAACTTCCTTGCTTAAAGTTGTTCTAGGTCTTGCTCTATCTCTTTCCAGTGGGGGAAAGAGGTAAATCAGGTGGATTTTTCCAGAGGAAAGCTGACAGGACAGAAATGTAGAGCTGCTTTAGAACAGCTCTGGGGTTTGTGGGAGCTGAGAAGTCCTGGAGGACAGCACTGGGGGGTGCTGGAGGGCTTTGGCCAAAGAAGGGACCAGGTGTGTCCTCGTGTGGATGTGGCACCTGGGGACAAGAGTCAGCTGGGGCCTGGGCAGTGCTGGGGGAACAGCTGAACTCGATGACTTTAGAGGTCCTTTCCAGTCTAAGTGATTCTGTGATTCCCAACTCTGAGGGTGTCCCACAGGCTCTGGAAACTGCCTTCCCACAGCCCTGCTTGCCCCTGGAACACTCGAGGGCTGGATGCCTGGGCCACCTTCCTCCCGCAGCTTCCCTTCTCCACTTGATGGAGACACTGGAGTGCAATTCCAGGCCTGAGCTGGATCCTCGCCTGCCTTGTTTAAAAACACAGCCAAATTACTGAGTCTGGGAAGGTCATAACCAAGCGTTTTACACACTTCCCATCAAATTGACATCAGCTCTGCTGACCTGGCACATTTTCTATACCATTAGTGGCTTCTGCTTTGCCCTTTGGCAAGAAGCAATCAAGTTTCATTTCAAGGATTTATCCCTGGAATTTGCAAACGGCTTAAAAAACCCAACCAAACAACCCACAAACCATGTGTCTGGGTTTTCTTAACAGCTCTGTCTGCAACTAGACCAGGTTGCTACAAGCCCCATCCTGACCTTGAGCACTTCCAGGGATGGGGCAGCCACGGCTTCCCTGGGCAACCTGTGGCGGGGCCTCACCACCCTCGTTAATTAAATAGGGTGTGACTGGTGAGGGGAAAGCATTTGGTGGCAGATACTCATCTTGTGAGAGGATGTCCAAGGGATTTTAGAGGATGGAGCAGTGAAATAGTAAGTCCTGTTTAGTGTGGGTGATTGTAAAAGGAATGTGGGTGGGAACTGTGATCCCATATATACACGTGACACCTGGGAGTGATGTTTTGTCCCGTTTCTGAAAATGTCACGGAACAGGGACAGGCTTGATTTTGAAGAATAAGGGTTTGTGGTAAAAAGCAAACCATGGTTGAATGGGAATTCTCTGTGTCTGGCCCTTGTACCCTTTGTTGCCTGCCCCTGTCACGCGTGTTTTCACTACAGCACCTGGGGCTGATTTGGGAGGGAAAAGCAAAAGCTTTGGGCAGCATTAACTCAAGGAAATGCAAAGTGAGAGGGAAGGGGTTGGCTTTTCCTGAAGGGGGACCAGCGAGGAGGTCAGGCTCTTGAGTGGACATGGTGTTTACCAGGATTCGGTGTCCCTGTGGATGATGACTCACAGACATTGTGTTTCCCGGGATTTGGTGTCCCCTTGGGAAGTTGGTGGCTCTTGGAGACACTGGTCCATGGGCACAGTGTTTCCTAGGATTTGGCGTCCCCTGTGGGCAATGGCTGTCAGACACCACGTTTCCCTGGTTCAGTGTTCCCTGGGGATGGTTACCAATGGATACATTTCCCAGGATTCAGTGTCACCTGTGGAAGCTGGCCTATGGGCATGGTGTTTCACAGGATTTGGTGGCGCCTTAGGAATTGGGTGGTCCTTAGGAAGAGTGGCCTGTGGATGTGGTGTTTTCCCAGATTTGGTGGCCCCTGGGGATTGTGACCCAGGTGCATGGTGTTTCCCAGGATTTGGTATCCCTTGTGTGGAGGGTGGCCCTCAGGCGCAGGGTTTCCCGGGATTCTGTGTCCTCTAGGGAGGGGGTCCCATGGACATGGTGTTTCCCAGGCTTTGGTGTCCCCTTGTGATGGTGGCCCTTGGGGCTCAGTATTTCCCAGGACTGGGTGTCGCCTGGGGCAGTGATCCATGGGCACAGCGTTTCCCAGGACTCAGCGTCCCCTGGTGATGGAGGCCCACGCACAGTGTTTCCCAGGATTAGCTGTCCCCCGACCCCGGGACAGGGGTCCCCGGAGCTGCCGGGGGGCGTGGCCAGCGCCAAGGGGCGTGGCCAACACCCAAGGGCGTGGCCGGGGCGTGGCCTCTGGCCGGGTCCCCCCACGTCCCGCCCCGGGCGCGGTCCCGCTCCCGCCGGTGCCGCTCCCGCCGCTCCGGGCCGGCGCTGCCGCTGCCCGCGGGATGTACGCCGGGAGGAAGAGAAAGAAGCCGGTGCCCAAGAGGTGGGTGCAGGGAGGGGGTTGCCCCCGGTAACCCCCGGGGCGGGGGCAGGTGCGTGAGACCGGGGAGGGCGACCAAAAACCGGTGAGCGGGAGCCAAACTGGTTCTGGGAAGCTGCCTGGAGCTGCTCTGGTGCGAGCGCTGGGGAAGCAAAAGGGAGCAGCATGCTTGGGTTACTCGGTTTTAATTAGGGTTAATTGGAGCTAACGCTGTGTCGGCTCTGGCACACTGGTGGGAAAACAGAAATCCCAAGGATACTTGTCCTGCATCCCAGTGAGGAACCTCGCTGGAGAGTTTGAGCTGCTCAGCAATGTTTTGCAGGCTGGGCTATGTTTTGGTGCCTGCCTAAATCAAACATACAGCAATTAGTAATTACCAAAACATCTCAATTCTTTAATAATTAATTATCATGCTGCTCATTAGCTGTTGCATAACATCCCCTTTGGTGTGTCCCCGGTGTTTTCTGCCTCCCTCATGCCTTCCCCCACACCAGCTCCCACGTTCCATCAGCCTGTTTAACCTCAGGTTTGCAGGTGTATAGGAAATAAAGGTGGATATATATTTCTGGGAAGTTGTGGGGGAGATGGATGAGGTGAGTCTAAGACTGGAGTGAATGTGGGAGCATCAACATTATAAACCTGTGGTGAGGTGAGCCAGAGCCTCTCCTGGGTGTTTAATTGGGAGTCTTCTAATGGAAACATGAAGGGTAGTTGCTTTGCCTCAAACCTGTCTCCTGTTCATCTCGGAGCAGTGATTCAGCCCTCTGGCATACCAGACTGAGGGTTTGGGCTGGATTTATGGGGGTCAGGATACAGGAGAAGGTGTCTCTTTGGAGCAGAAGGGCCCTCCTTCCCTGGTTCTGCAGGGTCAGCCTTGGGAATGGGAAGAGATTATTTTTCTCGTTGACCGGTCAGATCTTGGAGCAGGATCCTGCTGGGAGAGGCCAGGCAGAGCAGGACTGGTGGCAGTGGGATGTGCAGCCAGAGAGGATGGGGTGGGGAAGCTCTCTGGTGCTTTTGCAGTTTGCTCAGGGCTTTTTACTTATTAAGAAAGAGTATTAATAAAAATTCGGAGACCACAGATCAACTCAGGCAAACCCCACTGTTGGGAATAATATCACTTGGTACTTGCCAGCTTGCAAAAGGGATAAACTTCCTACTGGGTTCCAGTTCAAAGGGCAGCTGGGGAAAAACAAACCTCAGGAGCAGCACTGCCTTTGCCCCGCTGGGAGCAGAGCTTTCCCTACAGCTCCGCTCCAGCCCCCCGACCCAGGGGTCACCAGCTTCACCATGAACCCCATGCCACAGTTTGCATCATAACTAATGATCCAAAGGGAAGGGAATTTAAACAGATTTTAGATGTCTAGACCAAGCTTCACTGTTTCCATGAGGCATTTTCCTCCAGAGTGGCTGTGGAGCACCCTGCGCCCTGCTGCTGGGACATGCAGTAACAGAGATGTTGGGGTGTCCTCCTTCAGCCTTGGGGTGACTGGCTGTCACCCCATGTGCCTCAGTCAGAGGATTTTCAGTGCTTGGCCAGACTATCCAAGTGATTCTGTTACACCTCAGTGTTTTACCCACTGTTGTGCTCATCTCCAGTCTCATTTTCTCTTCTTTCTGTCTGTTTGGGACTGGATTTGGATCATGAGTGGCCAGAGGACTTTAAAGGATATCTGAGGAATCTCAGACTAATTTTTTTCACCCCTTTTTTTTAATCAAAGAAAAACTATTTTAAGTTTTTTTCCTTCCTAGTGCATGACTGTGATTTCAAAAGTGTTTAAGCCACTGGAGTATGTAAAAGCCCTGGTGCCCAGTGTGTTTTGCCCAGTTTGTATGGACAAGTTTGGAGCTGGGTTGTACCAGTCTCCCTGAGAGAGGGTATATTCCTCCTGATGCTGCTCTTACAAACCAGCATGATTGAGCTTTCCTGGGGAAATGCTACAATTTTCCATTTATCCCTTGAAAGACCCCTTGGTTGCTCTCTGAGCTGCAAATTCAACAGGCACCTCAGTGCATTTTCATTTAATGCTCATTTCCTCTCATGTCACACATGCGAGCAGCCCTGCCAGATGAGATTGGAGATGGTGGTAGAGGAGAGAGCTTAAATTGCTGCTAAATACTGGCAGATCCTGTTATCCAAAGCTCCTTTATGAAGTGAGGATGCCTGTGGAGAGGGAGTTTGTGGTTAGACAAATTACGTCAAGCAAAATGAGATGTGTGTTAGGGGATGCGGTAGAATGAGATACAAAGCTGGGGGGGTCTGAAGGTTTTTTCTTCAAGCTACAAAATTCAAATTGGCATTAAGAAATGAAGGAGATAGGATGATATCCAAGACTCATTAAAGTTATCTAACTGAGCTCTTACTGCTGTGCTGGGATTTCAGCTGGAGTGGGTGAAATAACTGCAGCTGATAGAGATGGGACCTTGTGCTGGCTTAAGGCAGGGAACTGCTGCTCTCCTGGGCACTGTTCCTTCTGCAGGCTGAGAGTTGTTCCCAGTGCCTACATTTGGCATCAAATGCTCTATTTGGAAACACCCATCTGAAAAGATCAGAAATCAGAATATTGGAAGCAACTGAAATTTTTTACATTCACTTTTTTTTTTTTTAAAGAGAGGCTCTTTTCAAAGTGCTGTGCCCTAAACAACCCTATAGGGTATCCCTTTGTCCAAGTCATAGAATTTGAGAATGGTTTGGGTTGGAAGGGACCTTCAAGCTCATCTCATTCTGCCCCATGGCTGCTCCATCCCTGGAGGTGTTCCAGGCCAGGTTGGATGGGGCTTGGAGCAACCTGGTCTAGTGGAAGGTGTCCCTGTCTAACGCAGGGGGGTGGAATGAAATGGGCTTTAAGGTCCCTTTTACTATCCCTCAGTTATCACCAGTCTCCTCTTGGCATTTGCTGACGCAAACCATTCTGGGATGCTGTGATTTCTAAGAGGAGCAGAGTGTGTGTGGAGAAGTCTTAACCAAAATTTCAAGAGATGCACTGGTGGCTTGTAAGTGTCCACTCTTGGTGTCTCTTCCCCTGCCAGGACTCAGTGGTGAGAGCAAGGATGGGAGCAAGGCTGCAGCATCCAGCTGAGCTGTCTCAGCCAGGCTGGGCATTAAGGAGGATCCGCCTTCTCTGGGCTGCACAGGGTGGCCAGCTGGGATGTCCATGCTTTCTCCAACCACAGCCTTGTGCCTTTGTGGAACTTGCTTTCCTTGGCCTCCTGACACTTTACTGTTGTTGGCGCCAAAGCCAACGCTGGCTTTGGAAAGAGCCTGTTGGACAATCCAGTTGATTAACATCTCCTCTGCCTCTTCCAGCCCCAAACCACCACCTCCTGAGGGCGTGAAGTCCAACCCCTCCAAGCGGCACCGAGACCGGCTCAACCAGGAGCTGAACAAGCTGACGGGGTTGCTGCCCTTCCCTGAGGATGTGCGCACCAGGCTGGATAAACTCTCCATCCTCCGGCTGGCCGTGGGGTACCTGAAGGTCAAGAGCTACCTCATGGGTGAGTGTCCCTGTTGGGAAGGGAGAGAAGTCCCTGGGGTCAGTGCCCACTGCGCGGCTTGCGTCCCACCCCTAGCTTTGGGATGGAAGGTTGTGTTCCCTGGAGGCGGGATGGTGGTGAGTTGTGGGATTGCGCCCTTGGATGTCGATACAGCAATGTTGCACCTGTAGCTGAGGTACTGGCCTGAAGATGCTGTGGAAAAGTGGAGAGGAAAGTGCCTCATCTCCCAAAACGTGGAGGAGTTGGCAGTGGTTGCTCACGGGACATCTGCCCCACGTGACACATTTTTTCTGTGTCGCTCTGGATGAAATCACTAGAGGCGAAGCCTGTGTTTGTTTTCTGGAAGGAAAAAATCACCTTCATTTTTGGATGCTGCACATCCTAGTCTCATTCCTCCACACCTCCTGAGGGGTGGAGAGCAGGTGGGTGAGTGATTTGGGAGGAGTTTTGGGTGTTTGGGAACAGGGAACCTTGGCCCATTCACTTTTGGAAGGGGTGACGGGCAGAGAAATGTCACCAGAGATGGAGGGAGTGGCTTGAGTGCCTGCCCAGCAGCTGAGACCTCCTGTAAAGTTCCTCCATCTCATTAGCAGCCATCCTGCTCCTCCTCTATGTCCAAAACACATCCTGTGTCCTACTCCCACCAGCCCACTGGTGGTGAAGAAGGGAGAGATGGGTAAAACAGTGTGTCTTGTTGAACAGCAACATTTCCCTCATCTAACTGGAATGTCAATTTAGAATTAAATCCGTTTAAAAGTTATGCATTCATAATATAATGCATATTACATATTCCCATTTATTATATTCCATCTTCTGTGGTTTTATATTTATTCCATATTTGGTATTCTTATATTTATTCCATATTCCTTCTCCTTACTCCTTCCTCCCTATTCTTCTTCAACCTGCTATTATTATAATTACAGTATATAAATACATAAATTATAATACATATATATCATATATTATATGCTAAGTTATGTCTTATACTGTATGCCCACGTGTGTAGCTCCTTCATCCTGCTCATGGATCACTTGCTGCAGAGGCAAGATGTCTTTGCACAAGAGAGGTGATTCCTGCATGCTCTGGATGGATTTGGAAAGTGTTGGGTTCCTCAAAGCCATGGCTGGACTGAGAGAAAGCCCCGCTGAGTGTCTTTTCCTCTGTTACCTGCCTTTTGGGTGGCAAATCTGGGAAATGGGCTTCACTCCCTGCCTGTCTGAGGTGCAGGGTGGGTAGCTGGGAAGAAAGGCAGCCTGAAGCAGTGCTGGCAAGGTGTGATGTTTTTGGGGATGCCACAGGTCTCTCTCTGCTGGCAGAGCATTAAATCCTCCGTCCTCGCTGATCCAGCCAGAGCCTGTGGTACCCAGCATGTGCCTGGCCTAAGAGGGGAAATGGGGTGCAGAGCCTGGCTGGGGAGGAGTCACTACATTCCTAGGAGTCACTAGGGCATGCAGACTGGGACACATTCCCTCTCTAGTGACTTGGGCTTGATGGAATGGGTGATGGACACTGGTGAAGGCAGAGCATGTGGAGCAGGAAGGCGTCAGCAGCTTTCTATACTTAGAGGCTCCTATTGTGTCTAGTCCCTGCTGCAGATGGAGTAAACTTGGCTCCCTTGGTTTTTGCCTCATGCCCAGTCCTCTGGGGCTCTCCCAGGGCCCTCTCCAGCTGGGATGCTGGTCTCCAGGAGGAGATCCCTTTGCCAAACTCTTCATATGGGACCTGTGCCTCTGAGCAGGAGCTGGTTCCCACTGGATGTGCTCAGCTTCCCAGCATGAGAGCTGCTCTGGAAAAGCATTTGGCATTGCAGGGGTTCTGGAGCTGTGTTCTGCCAGGCCAATTACTTCCATCTGGCCACTTGCCTGTGGTTTCCAGCTCCTTCCCCTTGCTTTGCCCTGCCTGCCCTGACGTTCATCTTGTTTGACTTCAGATCATCCCAACAATTCATCAAGGTCGGTGTCAGTTCCAGCCCTGCCTGATGCAGACCCGGCATGGCAGCCTGCTTCTGATGAGTCCCGTCGGGCATTTTGGGGGAAAATGGTGGAATCCCTTGTACACTGTGCTTTCTGCTTCAGTGTTGCTGTCCTCTGCTTGGTGCAGGCTCCTCTCCTGCAGCAGAGCATGGCATCACCTGGTGAGCATCCCTGTCCTCTCTTCGTCTGCAGCCCAAGCCTGGCCTTAGCTCCAGGCGGGAGAGAGACAGATATTTTGATAGACTGGTAATTGCCTTATCTCCAGGCAATTGATAGACCCATTGCACATGGGCTCAGGGTGATGCCGAGGCTCCTTTTTTTTCTTGTGCTGCATTTCTCCAGCCACAGAGTGGAGGTTCCCTGTGTCGTCTGCATCTTGCCTGCCTGCTTACATGAGGAGAAATCTGAGGGAAGAGGCTTTCAGCCTGTTCCGTCTTCTCTGATATTTCTGATACGTGGGTACTCTGTGCTTTTGGCTTGGGAACAGACCTGTTTAGTGGAGTCTAGGAGGTCAGGCAGTGTTTGGGGTGGGACAGAGGAAAAGACAACCCATAGCAGGTTTGGATGCTGGTATCAGTGCCTGGTTACACGGTGGATACCAGGGAAAGGGACTTGTCACCTGGGTGGGATTCTGGTTTCCTTCGCAGGGTAGTGACTCAGTGCATCTTCTTTTAAATCTGCTTTGCTTTTAATGTTCTCTCTTCTGCCTGTGCTTTAATGAGAAACCAGACAAATTAGTAATTTGCTGGAAGTGCTGAGCTTCAGGCATAGCAAGGGAAGCTCTTGGAGCTCCCTCCATGCCTCCACAGGCTGGGCTGTGCACATCTGTGGCTCATCTGTCCCCTGGTGCAAGCACTGCAGGTGTTGCACAGCTCTCTGCTGCCTGGTATCTCAGTCTTCCCTGTGCAAAATCCAGGGGCTCATGGCTTGCTCTCTTCCAAGCTTTGCTCGTCAGACCCAGCCTTTGAGTGCTGGTGGGTAGTGATGACAACTCTGCCTTAAAGGCACTTGAAAGGTTTTGTCACTCGTATAAAAAATGACTGAGCCACACTCCCAGACTTGTGCTGAGCTCCTGTCTGCAAACCAATTTGCAGTGGTTGCTGCTTGGACCTGTGTCTGACAGGCTCCCAGACAAATCTGGAGTGACTTTGCTGATCCCTGTCTCTTTGAGAGCAAGTGCCCAAGGAGAAAAGCTTGTCTCTGTGTTCACAGGGTTGCCAGCTGCCACGATGCTCTGGGTTCTGTGTGGTGTGACAGGAGTCCCACTTGCTGCAAAGAGTGAGATCTCATGAAAGCTTGGATGGATTTTAGTGCTGAGTTGCTTGGAAAACCTCCAGCTAGCTGGAGAGCTGTGCTGGGGTTTGTTTCCTACAGTTGCTGTGACAAAGGAAGCAGATGCTGGGGTTGCAGATGTGGCTCTGCCAAGGGTGAGCAAGAAAATGGGGCTTAAAATGCTCTCTGAGGTGGAGGGGGTATGATTAGAGAATGTGCTGCCATGCCCTCTTCCTCAGTCACCCAGGTGATGAAGACTGCAGTAGTCACAGAGTCCTGGAATGGTTTGGGCTGGAAGGGACCTTAAAGCTCATCTCATTCCAACCCCCTGCCAATGGGCAGGGACAGATGTCCCTATCCCAGGTTGCTCCAAGCCCTGTCCAACCTGCCCTTGAACACTTCCAGGAATGGGGCAACCTGTGCCAGGGCCTCACCCCTGTCACAGGGGAGATTTTCTTCCTAACATCCAACCTGCCCTCCTTTCTTTCAGAACCCAAGGAAAACCCTGTCATGGTAGGAAACCTCACTTTGGAGTCTGGCAAAGCTTGAGATGTCTAACAGCTCCTAACAAACAGAGTACAGTGGGATATCTCCCCACTCCAGCTGATCTGGCTTGAACAGGGGTTGGCTCAGGAGGCCTCACCAGGTCCTCTCCCTCCTCTGGTGCTGGTGTCACCAGATTCCTTCCCTGTGCTCTGCTGCAGGGCAGCTGGCAGCAGGCCTCACTGGGTAATCTCACTGCTATCAGCACTAAATTAGCCTTTTTATTCATCTCCTCGTTGTTTGTTGTTACCATGGGCCAGAGCTGCAGGGTTCTGGGCCTGAAGTAACTGATGCAGTGAAAGGAGTCAAGCTCAAATCTGTGCCTAGGCAAGATCCTGCAGGACTGTGCAGGGTGAAGGTTTGCAGCAGCAGGTTGGAGAGGGTGGCATGGGCTTCAGGAATGCCAGCAATCCCCAGGGCATTTCTGTGCTCCTCAGAAAATGCCAAGTGACTTTCTCTAATAGGTTTATAATCTGGGTGTTTGGCATTTGTCTGTTTTCCTTGGATGGCATGAGCCTGCTCTGCTTGGCACGGTGCCTTTGTTAAACAGCTGAGGCAAAGGTTGGTGCTAATTTGACAGGGCTTGGGATCAGATCCGAGAGGAAAACGGTTGTGTGTGGCTTGGTGTTGCTGAAGAGCTGGGAGCTCCTGGTTTTTGGATGCCAGACACCTCTGGAGCCTGTTGAAAGAGAAATGCTTGCCGTGGGTGAAGCTTGTCAACTCCCACAGTGTAACCTAGTCTGTGAGAGCAGATCTGACTCCGGGGTTGTTACCAAAAACCTTCTTTTTTTTCAGTGCCAAGTTCATGCCAGATGCAAGGGATGTGTTTTAGCCTCCATGGCTGCCTTGCCATGTTTTTCTTTTTAAGTGTGATGAGCAAAAAAGTGAAGAGTTTAGTTTACCTTGCTCCTTTTTCTTTCCTTCTCCTGCTTGAAGTTCTTCCTCCATTGCAGGGCTTAGGAACCTCCTTGCAGAGGCAAGAAAGCCAGCCCAAAGAGGGATGCTCTTGGGGAGGTATGGGGCACATCCTGATTCACTGGTGCTGAAAACTCTGCTGATGCTGTCTGGCATCTTCCCTGGCTTAATGAAAACCTTTCAGTCTTTGAGGATCCGCAGCAGTAGCAGGAGACCTCCTCCAGTGCTTTGACTGGTGTTGGGGTTCAGGACAGAGCTGGATTTTCCCCTCCTGTCTTAAAAATTGCACACAACCTCTATCCCAGCACTTTGAAAATATAAATGAGCTCCAAATTACTTCAGCAAATGCCTGGAACTTATCTAGTAACTGCAGATGGCTTTTATCATGGTGTTTTTTGGTAGAGTTATGGAATCATTAAGGTTGGAAAAGACCTCTGATCATCAAGTCCAACCATTAACCCAGCACTGCCAAGCCGACCATTAAACCTTGTCCCTAAGAACCACATCCACATGTTAATTCCCATTAATTGTCAAGGATGCACAGCAGGAGACTGGAAAAACTGGGCACAAGCAGCAAAAGTGCATCATCCTCTTTTCCAGCTATTTCTGTTGCTGTGGGTATATTATAGCTTGGATACATGTTGGACCTGTTTCCTTTAATCCCATTAACTTCATGGTCTCAGCTGCTTTGTGTGGAAGTGAGTCTCAACAGGTCCATTAGAAGGAGTGTGTTAAATGGGATGAATTAGCCAGCTTTTAATCCAGTTTGCCACCTGCTTTTTCCTGCCTGACAGCCAATGGGGATCTCTTCTTCCTGCCATCCATTGTTTTCAGTCCATCTTAGTCATCAGCCCCTTGGAGACCTGGCTTCATCAGGCTGAGGGTTCCATTGTTCTGGGTGGAATTCCAGAGGGTGACATCTCCACATCTTGTCTCAAGCAAGGGGGATGTTTCAGGAGGGATCTCTCCCTCCCACGAGGTTTTCCATGTTGCCGATGGGCTGGGATATGATTAAAATATTGGGGGCTTTTCCTTTCCAAGTCAAAAAGTGACTGGGAACAGCCTCTGTACCCCTGGTGGTTCCATGGGCCTGGAGTTCTCTATCTGGATGTACTTGGGCTTCTCTTGGGATTGCTCCTACCCCTGTGGTTCTTGGCAGTTTGAGGGAGGATGAGTTCAGGGGCCTCTTTGTAGGAGGAGAGCCCCAGGGACACTTTGGCCTCAGCATCTCCTTGGCCTCTGGCTGTGGATGGTGAGGATTGGGCTGGATGGGAGCTGCTCTGCACCACCAGTACTTTGGTGGCAGACACCATCTCTTTGAGTTTCCTCCCCTCTCTCCATGCTCCAGACCTTTTCCCCAAGCCAGGTCCTCCCAGTGTGTCCCATGGGAGACAGATTCTGCAGGATTGTCTAGCTTAGCTGTGCAGAAATGGACTGCTCTGTGTTTGAGAGTAAGGGAAGTGGGAGATAAAAAGCCCCTGGCTGAGACCAGTGGGACAACTGGAAGAAATTTTGCTGGAAAGCACAAAATAAGTATTCGCTGTTGAATTTTGTAAGGCCAGAGCAGCTCTCCCCAGCTCTCCCTGCAGATGCTGCTGGTGGACATCGGGAGAGAGCTGGAGACCACATGCTCTCAGGATGTGCATCCTCTCAAAATGCTCCCTGCCCTTTTGGAACTTTGTTTTGGAATCACTTGTTTCTTTTTGAAAACCCCTGCCAGCCTGCCTGGCCTCCATGCTTTAGAGAGGAGTCAGCCCTTCAAAGGAAATCAAATTTTTAAAAAGAATCGATGTTTCATTTTGAAGCTATTACACTCCATGAGGTGCAAATTGAAGGCATATGGTCCAGATGGGCTTGGGATGTTTTTCCTTGCGGATCACATGGCAGTCATGTGAGGAGGCTTTTTGCCTGGTGACTACTTGGTGAATTTCATCTTTCCCAGCCTTTCCCAGAGGTATCGTATCCCCTGAGCTGGCTGATCTACCTCTGAGGGCACAGGTTGGAAAAGGGCAGAGGATGTGACTGATGGAAAAGGTGGAGATGATGCCTGAGCATCTCCACGGAGTGCTCGAGGTTTGCAGGAGGAAGAAGTATCCCAGCTCTATCAGCGATGGAGATCAAGGCAAATTCTGCTTCAGAGCACCCTCTCCACTGCTATTTGTGTCACCTTATACCAGACCTTCAGCTAATTACCTTGACCCTACCTGTATCCTTGCCCTGGCTGCTCACAGCCTGTGTGGGCGGGTGCTTCTTGTCACTCAGGCTCCACATGTAAATACATCCCAGGGATGTTTTGACCCCAAATTGGCTTTTAACACAAACATGCCCATCCATCAGGGGAAATATCGATGGTTTGCTGCAAAACAAAATGTCTCATATCAGCAGTTTCATATGAAACTTCTTTAAGTTCTGAATTAGTTTGGCTTTGAACTTGGTGTTACCAGGGAAGAAACCAAAGAAACCTGTAAAATCTTTCAGTGGTGAAGTGAGAGCTTCTACCATGGAGAAAATTAAATGCATGATCAGATTTGGGATAGTTTGGTTTTCTTTGTCATTTCCTACTGCTCCCCCAAATGCAGAGGATCTTTTTCCTTTGGGTCCAGCCAAGGACACACAGCACCACGTGTCACCCAGGGCTCAGATGGGACAGGCAGGGATCTGTGCTGGGATGTGATTCACACAGGATATGTGAGCTCTGTCGGACCTCAGGGAGCTGCAGGAGCAAAGACGGGGTCGTTCCTGCATGGGAGCTGCTTTGAGCTTTTTGTGTGGGTTTTTTTTTTTGTTGAGCTGGCACAAAAACATGCCTAGAAAATTGTCCTTTTGTTGGAAGCTGAGTTTGGATTGAGCTTTTCAGTGATAATCAGCAGATAGAGTACCACTCTGGGGATGTCCCTGGGAGCTGCCATCCTCATTCCTGTTCCCTGAACAACCAGTTTTGTGTATGTCCCATGAGTCTCAAGGTCCTGCAGCTAGGCCAGCAGGAGGTTTCATGCTCGCTGCACCCAGGGGTGTTGCCTTGAAGGCATCCAGTGATGAAGCATGAGGCAGCACGTGAATCAGCCTGGGGAGGTCCCAGCAAGTCCTGGGAGCCGAGGGCTGCTTGGGTGTCACTGGGAGTGCCATGGGCACCAGCTCTCTGATCTGCTTCCAAGCAGCCAAAGGGGGAAGGGAGGAAACAAATACAGGTGATTTGATGGCATCTCAGATGCTTTGGGAAGGTTTGCTTCTGTCTTTCTTCAGTCCTGAAGGGCAGGAGAGCAGAGAGAGCACCCCAGTGTGGGCTTGAAGGCAGCTCCAGCTCTGCCAGGCTCTAACACAAAGCCTCCTGGCTGTGTTGGGGTGTGCCCAGCCTGGGCAGCCCAGAAGCATTTGCCTCCCCTCTGTCCGGTGCATCTCTGCCTCAGACCTTGGCAGAAGTGAGGTTTCCCAGCAGTGGGATCAAGCACAAGATACAATCTCTTGGAGGAAGCCTCAGGCAAGTTGGGCAGGGCTCTGTAAGTGCACCCTGCACCAGTGCCCACTGGTCTTGCCTTCCTCCACACTGGGTCCACAGGCACTGGAGACCATGGTGTGTGTGGCCATGCACGAGCAGCCCTGGAGTTGGGGGGAGGAGGGACAGGCTCCTGCTTTGCCCCTTCCACGCTGATTTTTTGCCTTCTCACTTGTAGCTACAGCTCCAAAGGTTGGCAACTGCATGGATCAGCCCAGAGCCCCGGGAGGGAACAGATGCATGGACCCACAGGTGGACAGGGAGCTGTTTCCTGAGGGAGAACTGCTGCTCCAGGTACCGTGCTGTAGCTTGGCCGTTTGGGGTCTTCCCAAGCAGCTCTGGAGTATGTGGTCCCATCTGTGGAGCAAGAGGAGACCCTGCCTTGCCTGGAGCTGCTTCACTTTGATTTCTGCAGGCACTGAACTCCTTGGGACAGAGACCAGTGACACTGCCTGGCTGGGATGGATTCAGGTCCCCATCCCCACCATTCCTTCCCACACCCACTGCAATTTGCTGCTCCTTTGATTGTGCTACAGCTCATGGACCCAAGCTCCATCCACACCAAGAGGTTCAGGGATATCATACGGTGGTGTAGGGATTGATCCCTGAGTAGTTTCCAAGGCAGTGGGTTGGTTCCTTATGTTCTAGCAAATGCCAAGAGGAGAATGGTGGTAACTGAGGGATAGTAAAACATCCTCCTGGAACTCCAGCATTATGTGAGCTGTGTAGGGATGAGTTCACAGCCTGCCTGGAATGGGAAGAACACAGCTTCAGTGTGTAGGTTGTGGGGGAGAAAAGAAGGGAAGATGGATCTTGGAAAACAGTGGTGGACAAAATCAGTGGGCGGTGGGAGCTTTGCTTTGTAGAGAGGCCAGCGTGTGTGTAGTGAAACAGCTGTCAGTGAACTTGAGAGCAGGAGGAGCTGGTGAATCAGCCTCCCAGAATGCTGTTTGGTTGGGCTGCCATTTACAAATGTGAGCTGGAAGGGCCTGGGACAGAAAGGTCACATGGAAAGGCTGATTACTGAACAAACATCAGGGCATGTCTACTTAGGAACATGCTTGGGGCTGCAGGACAAGTCTGTGCAAGACCTTTAATTGTTCCGTGTTCTTGGCATCTCATGTGCCTGGGCTTTCACAGAATCCCAGGATGGTTTGGGTTGGAAGGGACCTTCAAAATTATCGCATTTCACCCCCTGCCACGGGCAGGGACACCTTCCACTATCCCAGGTTGCACCAAGTCCTGTCCGACCCGGCCTTGGACACTTCCAGGGATGGGGCAGCCACAGCTTCGCTGGGCAACCTGTGCCAGGGCCTCAGCACCCTCACAGGGAAGAATTTCTTACGAATATCTGTGTTAACCCTGCCCTCTGGCAGTTTGAAGCCACCTCGTCCTATCCCTCCATGCCTTTGTAAAAAGTGCCTCTCCAGCTTTCCTTTAGCCTCGGCCTTCAGTCCTGTTCTCCCTTCTCCCACCTCTCCAAACACCAGCAGATGATGCTTGGCTCTCCTTAAGCCTGACTTTGGTCCCTTCATCCCAGCTCCTGCAGAGCCATACGGGCAGCAGGCGGGGTGAGCAGACCCCCAGCAGGAGCCTCCATGTGGGATTTTGGCGGGGCAGTGGCTCCTGGGAGCTCAGTGTGGCTTTTGGCAATGAATCCCGGACCACATGGAGTCCCCCATGTGGGCTTCAGTCCCAGCTGTCTGCAAGTGGGATAGGCGTGGAGGAACAGCTGGATAGCTGGGAGGGAGCCCGTGGTTGCCCCAGTCTCAGCTTGGAGCTGCTCCTGAGCACTCTCCAGGGGTTTGGAGTTGGACCATATGATGGCAATTTGTTGAGCCAGAGCATTGGCAGGCTGGGGTGACTGAAGGCATCTGGAGAGCTTATGAGGTGTTAGTGTGACAGAAATCCCCCAGCTGAGCTGGCTTTTGTTGGTTTTTTTGTTCCCCCCACACAAATAGCATTTTAATCAGATACTGTAATCTGCAGAAAACTCTGACTCAGGGTCCCTCAGGGGGCTGCAGCACACAAAGGAAAGGGACTGGTCCCTCAGCAAGCTGGATCTGTATGTTAGGTTTCCATTTAGGGTGTTCTTTTCCTAATTTCTCTCCTTCTAGTCACTAATAAATTAAATATATTATACTCAAGAACAAGGGGGCAAGAGTTACTATCTAGTGCAGTGCTTTGCTTTGGGAGGAAATCAGCCTGAAATGGTCATCAGGTATCTCTGGATCTTCATCTTGCCTTATTTTCTGGGTGTTCACTAGAAGTGTGAGCTCCCCTCCCTCCACCCCAGCCGTGATCTCCTACGTTTTGGAATAGTTTCCCTAGTTTGTAGTGAGGGCACTGTCGTAGGTTGTCCAGAGAAGCTGTAGCTGTCCCATCACTGGAAGTGTTCCAGGCCAGGTTGGATGGGGCTTGGAGCAACCTGGGATAGCGGAAGGTGTCCCTGCCCATGGTTACCAGGTGCTTTCCTTCTTTATGGGGTTCCTTGTTGAGGAAGAAAGTCCCTTCCTGTCCCTGAATGCTGAAGAAACACTTGGGGGATTTCATCTTTCAGCAGCTGGATTGAAGCTGGGGAGAGAAACTTTGGACTCAACTTTTGCTTTCAGGCACTCAATGGATTTGTCATCGCCGTGACTGGAGATGGATACATCTTCTACATCTCCCCTACTGTGCAGGACTACCTGGGCTTCCATCAGGTGAGCACTGTGTCCTCCTGGCTGGAATGCAGTCCGGGTTGGGAAGGAGGTGCTGGTAGCCATGCTGGCATGGCTATTTCTTCTCCCTGCCCAGCTCCCTTGGATTATTTTTGATGCAGGCTTCCAAATGAGTCATGTTCTTTGGGGGCTGTGAAAGCCAACAAATGTGCCTGGGACTCCAGTGGGGACAGATGCCAGCTGAGCCGTGGCAGCTCTGTGTCCTCTTGCCTTTGTGTAAGAGGGGTGTGAGACATTCCTTGCAGTGTGCCCTCACTTAAAGGGCTGAGGGGATTTCTCTGAGCAGCAGTGCCAGTGCCCTGGAGTACCGTGGGTTACATGGGATGCTGAGGAAAAGCAGGTCTCTCCCCACATCCACCCTCTTACCTGTGATTCCCCGGACATCCAGCTCCTTTGGCCAAAGAACGGAGGCAACAGAAGTGCTGAGGCTGCCAGCCCTGTTTGGTTGCATGGATTCCTGGAGTACCTGTGGAGAATGATGTTGTTTGCTTCTTTTTCCTCCCTCTGCACCCTTTACCAGCTCCCTGGGATCCTGATGGCTGATGCCCCACTGTCAGGCAGGGACTGGACTGCTCAAAATATATCTAGTGAAGCAGGAGACTCTGCTCTGGCAGAGGGCAGGGACATGGCAGTCAGTGGCCTGAGCTACCCATGGGCTTGGTGGGACCTCTGGAATACAGATTCCCGTGGGTTTCAAGTAAACAACACCTCCAAAACTTTTTTTGAAACAGCAAATGCCCCCGCATAAGTCTGAAAAAACCATTTGTTTGGTTTGGTCGAAATGTTTTGATCAACTTTGAAACTGTTTTTCACATTGATCACGTGGAAGAAATTTGCAGAGGACGAGGGACGGCAACACAGGAGAGAGCTTGTGTGCTGTTGCAGATAAACAAATTCCCCTGGGACAACCTGCAGTCTGTCTGGTGCTGGGTCTGAATTTGATCCTGAGAAGACACTGGAAGTTAAGAAATGTGTTCATCCTGCAGATGGGAGCGAAGCTTCCCAAAGAGCAAGGGCTCCTGAGGCAGGGGGACGAGCTGAAGCTTCAGCATTTCCCATTAAGGGCTGAGAGCCAGAGGCAGTGTGAAACATGCTTCAAAGGGCTGGAGAACCTCACCGGGAGAATCTCAGCCTAGGTGGTGTGGGGAAGAGGCTGCAAAGCTCTGCTTGGCTGTGGGGAGGGAATGCTGGAGTAGCAGGCAGTCCTGAGCAGCCAGGGTTACCTGAGCATTGTTGTTTCTACTGCTTCTAGAAACCTCAGAGCGATTCCCAAGAAGTCCCCAGGCAGACCCCCTATCTGCTCCCTTTTCTTCCTTCCTGAGCCATGCCTAGGAGAACAGCCATTCCTGATCCTCTCTCTCTCTCCACGCAGCACACAATGCTTGGGGTGTTTGCCTGTTCTTAACACTCAATCACTGCACTTTCAGTACCCACAAAGGGAAACCTTCTGCCATGTCCTCCTCCAGCCACCTCTGCCAGGCTGTCCAGGAGTGGACGCTGTTCCCTTGTGTCATTCCAGTCGGATCTCATCTACCAGAGCGTGTACGAGCTGATCCACGCGGATGACAGGGCCGCCTTCCGCCGCCAGCTGCACAGGACCCCAGCGCCTGGCAGCCCCCAGCACAGTGAGTGTGGGGTGATCCCTGCGGGAACACTGCGGGGGTCACTTCAGCACCAAAGTGTCCCCCAGGAGCAGGTCTGAGCCGTGAGCTCGAGGTGTGCAGCACAGCTTGGAAAGCTTCATTTTTCCTTTGGTTTTCCAGCCTTTCCCCCTGACCAGCCGCTGCTGGCTGGGCGCAGCGCCACGTCCAGCCCCCAGCACCTCCATCCCGAGAAGCAATCCTTTGTGGAGAGGAGCTTCACCTGCCGCTTCCGCTGCTTGCTGGACAACTCCTCAGGATTCCTGGTAACGCAGCCCCACGCTGGGACACCCCTTTGTTCCCTCTCTGCCCACGGTGTGTTGCCCCAAGGCCACTTGTGTCCCATAGGGATGGGAGCACAGCTGGTTCTCACCACCCTGTTTGCTTCACACCCACATTTTCTAATCCCCTCTAAGGCCTTGAATTTCCGTGGGCGCCTGAAGTTCCTTCTTGGGCAGCAGAAGTCAGCAGCAGACAAATCCCCAGTTGCTCTCTTTGCCATTGCAACGCTCCTCCATCCTCTCTCCATCCTGGAGCTCCGGACCAAGACACTGATCTTCCAGACAAAGCACAAGCTGGACTTCACTCCCATGGCCTGTGATTCCCGGTAGGGCATCTCTCACTTTCCCTGTGGCAAAATCCTTGGTGCTGGACAGAAAACTAGACCTGGTGGGAACAAGGAACTTCTGACCCAGCTCCCATGCAGGGTGCCTGATGCTTTTGTCCCTCTGCTGCAGCCCCCCCAGTAGCACAGGAAGCAAGGCACCAGCACCTCTTGTCTGCTGTGGTTTGGCCCAGCAAACCCGGCACGGGGTGGTTTTGTGGGAACAGGGGATGCAGCTCAGCCTGGGGCAGAGAGTCACACCACCCAAAGTGGGAGCCTGGCCAGTGGGGTGCAACTGTGGTGGATCCATCCCTGGTGTCACTGGGTTTCTGTGCTGTTTCCAGGGGGAAGGTTGTCCTGGGGTACACGGAGATGGAGCTGTGCAGGAGGGGGTCCGGATACCAGTTTGTGCACGCAGCTGACATGATGCACTGTGCAGAGCACCACGTGAGAAGTGAGTGCTGGGGGGGCTGGGCGTGTTTGTGGGGTCCCTCCTGGCTTCCTGGTACCACTGCAGCTCTGGCCGTGCCACACCATTGCTCCTGGGTGCTGTCTGTCCCAGGGCTGAAGTAGCTGTGGTAAAGGCTCTTCCTCCTGGGTGAGACCCTCTTGGGGAGCTGGCAGAGAGACAGCATCCTGCATCTCCTGCCTCTGTAGCACAGGCACGAGGTGATACTCTACCTTGTGGCATCTTGCATGTGTCATTTGTCTGCCTCCATGGAGGAACTCTGTCTGTGCCACCTCTCTTGTGTCCCTGCCCCAGTGATGAAGACGGGGGAGAGCGGGCTGACGGTTTTCCGGCTGCTGACCAAGAAGGGCGGCTGGGTGTGGGTGCAGGCCAACGCACGGCTGGTGTACAAAGGGGACAGGCCCGACTGCATCATTGCCCGGCAGCGAGCCCTGTCGTGAGTATCCCGGGCTCTCTCCACCTGCTCTCGGCATGGGGGCTGCTCGAGGCACACGGAGGAGGTGAGGGTGGAGGAAAGGATAGTTGGAGTGCGTGGCTGGCACTTTGCAGCGTTTGTCTTCCCGTGAGTGACGTGGCTCTCAGAAGGTGGTTGTGGGTGTGCTCCTGCCTGGGCTGAGCCCTGAACACTCAGCCCTTCCCTGAGCCATGCAGACCTCCCCATGGGCTCCCCAGAGCCCTCCACCAGCAGTGTTGTAGCCAGCCCAATGCAGTACCCTTTTCCTCTAGAAAAGCCAGGGCAGGGCTGCGAGCACCTCCCTTGCTGTCAGAAGGGTGATGATTTTGCCTGGCCTGGAGGAGTTGCTCATTCTGTTCCCATCTCTTTTTCCCTCCACACTGAAGGAATGAAGAAGGGGAGGAACATCTCCGGAAGAGAAACCTGCAGCTGCCTTTTAGCTTTGCCACGGGGGAAGCAGTCCTGTATGGGAATGACCTTCCTGGGTTCTTGGACTCATTCCAAGCCAAGGGGGAGCTGCAGACACAACCAAACTCCTGCTCGAAGCAGCACTTGATAGACCCCAACTCTCTCCTTGGGGCCATGATGAAGCAGGATGCATCCATATACACCTCCCACGGTGATAACGTGCCTCAGTTCCCCTTGCCAGATTTCATCCCTGACTCCGATGGATTGAGCCGGAATGAGGATGGCAGTGATGCCAAGGAGGACAGCGACTCCCTCCTGGTGGTTATTGAAACCCTCTTTGAGAAGAGCGAGGTGGCTGGAAACATCTGCCAGAGCCTCAGCGTGGGCAACACAGAGCTGCAGCAGTGGGAGGAGGCTCTGCTCAGCCTTGGGGCACAGGAGGAGCCGCCAGCTCAGGGGCTTGGCGAGAGGCCAGGCACCAAGGTGACATCCTGTGTGGAGCAGATGCTCCTCAGGGAGGATGCTGGGAAGAGCGTGGACTTCCCACACTGCAGTGCATCACCCTGCAATGAGGAAAACAGCGTTGGGGCTCATTTCCAGCGCTGCTGGGCTGCTAGTTCAGCATTCCAAACCCTAGCACAGCCCCAGGCACCAGGCGCACAGGGAGGTGCCGTGGTCTCTGTCGTCTCTGTTACCTCTGAGGGCAGCTCTGCCCAACCAGAGCAGCAGGTCCTGTTTAACCAAGCTGGGCTGGTGGGAGGGCCTGTGCTGGGTGTCCCGGTCTGCAGCAGTCAATCCTCCGCAGCACTTCAGCTGGCAAACCAAGCATTTCAAGCAGAAGTTACCCCCTCTGCCCCTGCAGCTAGCACTGTTCCTGCTGCTCAGAGCCAGCCCGGGTGCCAGCTGGTGGGCGCAGGCTGCCCACCTCCGTTGCACTCGAACCCGTTAGTGACTCAGTGGCACAGCGCCCCGTTCCAGGCAAACCCAGCCAATGCTCTGGGTCAGAGCGCTCCTCCTGGAGGTTGCACATCGGAGGCTTGGATGGCCATAGCTCCGAAACAGCTGGAAGCTGCAGGAACACAAATGGAGTCCCAAACTCTGCCAGCTGGCAGCTCTGAGAGCCCCCCAGGGGCCGGGTTGTGGCTGCCACCCCCCTCCCAACCTGCTCCTTGCCCTGCCCAGGGCTTGCATGAGTCCTTGTTCTCCAGGAATGGGAACCTCTGTGATGAGGAGGCTGCTCTCCCTGCACGACCATCAGCACCCTTAGGAACCAGCCATCTGCCAGGGGATGGCAGCTTCCCCAAGCAGCCCCTGATACCTCATCTAGAGCCCAGCTTTTCCTGGGAAGGGGAACAGGCAGTGCTCCGAGAGGACAAGTGGTTCTCCCAGCACCAGCTGTGGCTCCCGCAGGCTGGGGCAGCTCCTCGGAGAAGCGATGGGGCAGGTCCAGTGCAACACAGGGGGCTCCTGCTGGGCTCCAGCATGGATCCCAGCACGGATCCCAGCACTCACCAGATGGAGTGCGTTGCGCTGCCGGAGTGCCAGTATGGAAATAGCCTTTTTGGGCATGAGAGCAACTTCCTCAGGGATGCCTCTAAAGTACCCCTTCCCCAGCAGCTGGGCGTGTTGCCTTGCCCCAGTGAGAACCACCCTGGAGCACCCCATTCCTCACCGGGCTCGGCTTCAAGGTGCTCAGCAGCTCTCCCTGTGAAGGTGGGTGCAGGAGCAGCCCCGTGCTCCGGGCAGGGCCCTGGCTGCCCATCAGTGCCCTTTGCGGGTGGGCAGCCACTCTGTGCCTGTGAGATCCAGCTCAAGGTGAGGTGCGAGGGCTGCAGGACCTGAGGGGTGCCCGGCTCGTGTGGTTGGAGCAAGGGGTGCTGCCAGGGGCTGCAGCCACACCGTCCTTTGGGGGTAGCCTGTTTTGAAGCCTCACTGTGAACTGGGAGCCATGTCTTGGAAAGCCACCAGCAGCTGTGAGCTCCTCTCATACCTGCAAGTGGTGCCCCTTGCTCCCTGGTCTCTCAGGGTTTTGTCTTCCAGCGCTGTCAGGCAGTATAAGATGAAGTGGTTTGGACTTTTTTTTCCATGAGAAGTCTTTCAGGGAGATGCGGCCATTCCACTGGGGAGGTTTATGGGCTCTTGGGATCCAAGGGAGGACACTGCTTGCTGGCCCATCCGTGTGCTTGGGGCAGCCTCTTGCAGCTGGAGCTGCTGCCTCACAGGCAGGTAGCACTGAACTGGTATTTCTCATCACAGTGTGGTCTTCTCCTCTCCTGTGTGCGTGGACCACCCTTGTCATGTTGCTGTTTGGTCTCCTGCATCATCTCTGCCTGCCCGAGCCCCTCTGCTCCCTCCCACCTGTGCTGTCCTCCAGAGATGACCCCATTCCTTTGGAACAGGGGATGTTACTGAGCATTTGAGAAGCTCAGCAGCAGTGAAAGGTCTCAGTGGGAGGTGGAGTTGGTGAGAATGGAGGCATCTCAAGGGTTTGAGCTCTCCAGCAGCCTTTCTGGGGAATTTGGGAGAGGTGGGTACCAGGCTGTTGTGACCTTTCAGGGATGCAGGGTGGGGAAGGTCCAGCCAAGCTCGCCTTGGATTTGTCACTAGCTTGTCCTTGCCTTTCTCCCCTGCACTCTGCAGTGCCATCGGACAGAGAAAAATGGGGTTTCCTTCTGTGCATTTGCCAAGGCAGTGAGAAGGAAAGGCAGGGAGGGACACAGTGACCTGGCTGCCTCTCCAGCTTTGGCCCCCTCAAACGATTGTCCTGCAGCCTACCACAACCACTTTGTTGAATTCCCTTTTTTTTTCCCCAATATTTTTAACCTAAGATGTTAATTATTTCTTTTTTCTCCACCACGGGGCAAACTCTCACAGATCCATCAGGGAAACCCCCAGAAAAAGCAGTGATGGGGAGAGTACGGCTGATGTGAGACCATGCTGGCTTGCAACATTGGGTCAGAGAGACCAGAGTGGCTGGGGACCTTCACACCTTCCCTCGTGCACCCATCACCCTGAGCATCACATCTGCCTCTCACACCAGCATTAAACATTTACCAAGCATATTAAATCAGGTAAAGTGCAGGGCCAGCAGCAAGCCCACATGTCCTGGTGTGGAGTGGCCTCGTCTCCCTAGATCCTCTTCCTTCATGTCCAGCTGGGCCAGGGCTGATGGAACTTGGGAAATGTCAAGCTCCTGTCTGCAGGCTGGGAGCAGAGCAATGCTGAAACATGCCAGACCCCTCCAAAGCGGCCTGGGGGAGCACCTATGACAGTGAAAAGAGTTAACTAGCCATGATCCAGACCCAAAAAGCAGCAGGATAGACTCTGCTCACCAGCCTCTGTTGTCCTGGCACCTGTGAGATGGGGGGATGCTGGTCCTGCAAGAGGTGTACCTTGAGATGGGGGCACCTGCCCAGGCTCTGCTGCTTGGGGCCGTGACAGACCCCCCAAAGCTCTGTTGCTGGTGTCTGATCTCTCTGTACCTTGTGGCTGTGCAGATAAAGTCTGTTTTGGTGGCAGCGTCTCATTTTACGCTCTGTGGTTTCTTTGTGCTGCTGTTGGCAGCCAGAAGATGCTGAGGAGAAAAGAGCTGTCCAGAGGCTCACCCCGTGTTTCGTTATGTATTAAAAGGCAATTTGCTTTGTATGGTGGTGATGTTTGTTTTGACCCGAAACAGTGTCTCTCCATTTCCTCCTTGACTGGGCAAGTGTGGGGAAAAGCCTGGCCCTGGTGCTGGGTGTGTGACACACTCGTTCTCAGTGTCCCCAGCCACTGTGGGCATGCAGAGCAGCAGGGGTGTGACAGTGTCCCCCCACTGCAGCCCCAAATCGCCCTGTGGGGTGGTGGGGCTCACAGGCAAGGTTACACTCGACACTGCCACACAGGGTTGTTAAGATCCAATTATTAAAAGTTATTAGAGAGATGCCTGAAATAAGGTGCAAACGAGACCATAGGCCAATGTCAATAGTATGGATTTTTACTGAACAGTAAATATGAGGGAGAGAGAGGGAAGGAGAGAAAGTGACAGAGAGAGTAGAAAACATCACTGCTCTGTAGATTCCAAGGATGTTCCATTGGTCCTCCTTCTAGTCTTGCTGAGGTGGTGGTTGCACACTGTATCCATCAAGTGTTGGGGGATAAGTGTCCAACAAACACCAGCTCCATGGGGTTTTTATGATGCTGAGGCTACATGGAAACACCCCCTGTACCTCTCCTGGGGTGGGGCAGTTTCACACTGGGTAATGTTGTGGATCACAGGAGACTTCGGGACTCTCGACACCTTCTAAGATGTTGCAGGTGTCTCTAAGTCAGCGTAGTTGAATCAATCATGGCACATCAGGGGAGATGGACACCTTCATCTTATGTGTGAATATTCCCGTACTTCGAAGTGAGGTTTTCACAGCTGAGCCATTATGGAAGGGAGGACATTGGGATAATAAGGGTTTACTCCAGCCTCGCAAGATTTACCTCTTATCAGCCGTTTCCCTTATCTTGAAACCCAGTTTGTAGCCTCAGGTGTGCACGCCCTTCTGCACCTGGGAGGCCGCTCGGTGCACCCCTAGCAAAGCACCAGGTGGGTTGTTTGAGCCATTAGCACCAATAATCCAGTGCCCACCCCTCCGTCAACGCCCCCATATCCCCACCCACCCATCACCCCCTCATCCCTTGCTCACCCCCACCCACGTCCCTTTCACGCCCCAATCTCCCTTCAACACCCTCTTCCCACCGTAAATTCCCCTACATTGCCCCATCATCCCCTCCTCCTTCCACTTTCCCTCCAGCTCCCTCCACCCCCCCATTACCCCCCTACATCCCCCCACCCATCACCCCCCTCACCTCCACCCCAGCAACTCCCAGTCCTCCTTCAGCCCCCTCCACGTCCCCATTAACCCCCCCAGATCCCCCCTCATCCATCAACCCCTACTTCCAAGCCCCCCTCAGGCCCGCACACCCCTCACACCCCCCGCAGCCCCCAAATCCCCCTCCATTATCCACTTTCCCCCCTCCCCGAGGGCGGGCCGTTCCCGCGCCCGTTCCCGCGCCGCTGCCTCTCCCTGAGGGAGCGGCGGCTCGGGCGCTGCCGGCCGGGCCATGTACGCGGGGCGCAGGCGGAGGAAGCCGGTGCCGCGGGCGTGAGTGAGGGCGAGGGAAGGGTCTGGGGGGCCGGAGAAGGGGCGAGGGGGGTCCCCCTTTCCCGGTAACGCGGCTGTGCCCGGCAGGACGCGGCCGGGCCCGGCCGAAGGCGGCAGCTCCAACCCGTCCAAGCGGCACCGGGAGCGGCTGAACCGGGAGCTGGAGCGGCTGGCGGGGCTCCTGCCCTTCCCGCCCGACGTGGTGGCCGGGCTGGACAAGCTCTCGGTCCTTCGCCTCAGCGCCGGCTTCCTGCGCGCCAGGAGCTTCTTCAGCGGTAAGGGATGGCTGGGCTTCCCCCTGGGATCGCTTCCCCCCTCCTCGGAATTGCGGGGATGTCTCCTGGAGTTGTGTGGTGTGTGTCCCCTCCGCCCCCACTGCTGGATCCCCCTGGAATTGTTTCACCCTCTCCCAGAATATTGTTTTATCCCTCGCAAATTCCATTCCCTTTTCTCCCCAGAATATTTTGGGTGTTTTATGTTTTTATCCCCAGCATATTTTTCACCCTAGAAATTTTGGTGGTTTTTTCCTCTACAATTTTGTGAAGCTTTCCCCATCAAAAACTTGTTTTCTTTCCCTCCCAGAATTGTGCTTTCTCCCCTTGAATTTTTGGGTTTTCCTCACCAGCCCCAGGAACTGTGAAGGGGTTTCCCCTCCCCACTAGAATCTTGTGTTTCCCTTCTCGAATTTTCAGGGGGTTTTTCCCCCCCTTGAATGTTGTGAGTCTTCCCACCTCGAATTTATATGCCTCTACCTGCTTCGGTTTTTTTGTTTAATTGGGGGTTTTTTCCCCTCGCATTTTGTGGCATTTCCCCTTCCCCCTTGAATTTTGCTGGGGTTTTTTTCCCCCCCTTGAGTTTTGAGTTCCTTCTCCCTCGGTTTTTTTTTGCTCATCAAATTCTGCTGCTTTCTTTACCCCTTCGAATTTGTTTCCCCTTCAACTTACTCCTGGAATTTTGTGTTTTCCCTTCCATCACAAGAATTTTGCGTCTTTCCTGTCTTTACTCCCCCTGGAATTTTGTCACGTCCCCCTGGAATTTTGTTTTCCCTTTCCCCGACTATGTAGTGCTTTCCCCCTTCTAGAATTTAATCTCTTCCCCCAGAATTTTGATTTCTCTCCCCTAGAATTTCTTTTTCCCCTTTCTCACCCCGTGTTTCCTCGCTTTGCTGTCTCCAGCTGCCAGGCTTGGGCTCTATTGTGTCCAGCAGTCCCTTGGGATCGGAGGGATCTGGAGAGATGAAGTTGGTTTTGTTTGTGGGTTCTGCTGAAGTAGAAAATTTTGGTTTATACTGAAGGGTTCCCGCGGCCCCAGGCTGAGGCAGTGCCTTGTGCTGCCCGGTTGGGAAGTTTCCCATGGAAGTGACTTTTTTCTGTCTGGTATGATAGACTCGGTGTGCTTACAGTGAGTAATAGTTCCCTGTGCTGTGCTTACAGTTTATTTGGGAACCTTTTATTTTTGGGAACCATTCTGCTGTGCTGTAATTGCAATTAGCAGGAGCCTGCAGGAGGGTATTGAGGCATCCTTGGATTTCCTTGAAGTAGCAGTGGCTTGAGAATGCTTCATATGGCCATAGAAACACCATAGTTTCTCATTTTAACTCCAAATCATTGAATATATTCAGTGCTGCTTTTTTCCCCTCCCTCTCTTTTCATTCTCTTTTAAACCTTGCTTGAAGGATTGGCAAGGGAATGACCTGGAAAAGGATGGCCTGGGAGAGTTGTTCGGCTTGCAGCATCAGGTCAATCTGTTGGGCTGTATCGGCTGTGTTTTCTGTGCTGGTTTTGCCCTGGAAAGGATTTGGAATGCTGTCTGTGACGATGCTTGGAGGCAGAGGACCAGCGTGGTCCTGGTGTTTGGAAGGCTCCCACTCCATGGGAACACCTGTGTTTGTGGCTTTGGAACTGCTACAACCAGGAGTTGTTTTGGGGCTTGTCATCCTTTCCAGAGGCATTGTGCTGGGATGCTGCCCCGGCTCAGCCTGGGAAGGGTGAGCATCCCTGGAAACATGGTTTGATGTTCCTGCATCCCCAGCACCATGGCTAACTTTAGTTTTGCATTTTCAGAAACCAAGAAATTCGCTGTTCTGAGACGGTGTTATTTTGGTTTGGTTTTTTTTTTCCTTTTTCTCCTGTCATTCCATCTGGTTTGATTTCATGGCGGCAACTTCCCGACTGTCTGAGCCTAAGGGATGGAATGGTGCCCTTCTCTCTGCTTTGAGGCACCTCGAAGTAATTCAGGTGTGGTGGGGAAGGAGGGAAGCTTCATCCTTTCATGTGCAAACATCGATTACAGACGTCGTTGAGTCATTCCTGATGCTTTAAAACAAAATAACAATTTTTAAAAGTCCTTAAAAGGAGCTCTGGGCAAGTTCATTCATCTACAAACAATTGATCTTAAGTGACTTCATTCCTTTTAGTGTGAATGCCAGAGTGATGTTGAGCTCCAACAAGCCAAGCTGGAGCCGAGATGAAGTTCACTTTAGGAAGGCTCCTGTTCAAAATCCTCTGTTTATTTCTTCCTCTCCTTTTTCTTTGTTCTTCTTGGTTGTCTGCATATTCAGGAATTTTTTTCCCTTGGTCTGTCAGGGAGCAGGGTTAGGAGGGGCAGCTGGGCTCTAGTGGCTGCTGAGCTGGGAGGGCTCCTTGCTCAGCATCCTTGGAAGTGTAAAACGGGATCCTGAGGAGACAGGTTTAGCTGCACACGTCCTGGGTGAGATCGGATCAGAAAACAGGAGTGGTTAGGGGTCTTTTTTATGTTTATTGGGAGCAGCCAGCTTGTCCCAGAGCTATCAGGAAGCAGCTTGGAGACAGGCGGTGTAAACTCTGGCACGGACCAGGGAGGGAGGAGGAGCTCACATCCCCCTTGCTCTGCTGTGTCCCTGCTTGAGCACTCCCTGAAAGAACATCGAGGGAAAGCAAGGACAAAAATGAGTGTGCTGCCATGGATTGTGAGGAGAAACTGCTGGAGCAGGTCTCAGGTGTTGCCCATGATTGCTGACAGCAATTTACCCAGCAGGTTTATGCAAGCCATCCCCTACCAGAATAAATAAATAAATATTGGTTTATTAATTATTAATTGTTTTTAATTTTATTTCAGCATCTTGATTTACACATAGCTGATATATGGGGAAGTTTGTACAGGCTTAAAGGTCTCTGATTTTTAAAAAGACACGTTTTTTCTTGGAACATGAGGATTTTTATACTCTGTATGGCCCAAAGTGAAGCTGTCCCCATTGCTTCTCTGCCTGTCTGGGGCGCAGCTAAAGGCCTGCGGTTCGGTGATAGGAATCAGAGGATTTAAGGCTGCCGAATGTTCTGTTGTTAAATCCTTGGAGTGGTTTAGAGATCATCAAATGCTGCCTCTGCTAAGCAGGGTTATTTACCATAACAAACCCTCAGGCTGTCGTGCTGAGCACTGGCCTGGTGTCTCTGCTGTGTCTCTGCTGCCACCCTGATGCCAGGTGGTGGCTTTTGCAGGTCTTTGGAAGTGCAAAGGACAAGAGCATCTGTGTGTGTTTGTCTACTACATCTGTTCAATTTTTGTGGACTGGCAGATCTCTGCAGTTTAACAAAGCAGGAAGTGGTTCGGTGTTTGCTGTGCATGTTCAGTGTCTCTGGACACGGAGGGGTCTTGGCCAAGATCTCCTCCTGAATCCTCCTGATTTCTGGCAGGGTCATGGGAGGGATGGAGACATTGAGAGAGGTGTCCTGCCCCGGAGGTGGATTCATAAGGTCCAGCCCATCCCACATCCCATCCTGCTGGAGAAGCAGCACTGACCAGAACCCAGCACTGTTAACCTGGACCAGGAGGACTAAAGGGAGCTGAGGTTGGCTTTCAAATTGAGGGCCCTCTCCAAACATCAGTGCCAGTTGATTTAAGGGCTTGTACCTTCTCCTTTCCTATCCAGGTCTCTTCTTGTTCTACAACAGTCCTCCCAAATACCTTATTTCTTTCCCCCTTTGGTGAAGAAATACTTTTAATTCTCATTTGCCACCTTAAGCTTCCTCCCTGCTCTGCTGGGGGGCTCTTTCAGCACGTGGGGGTTGGTAGAGGTGGGGCTGTGCTGCAGGGCAGCTCCCTGTCCCCTACCCCATGTCCTGCAGTTGGTGGCTGGTGCCACCACTCCAGGGTGTGCACGTCACTCCAGCTGTGTGCCAGCAGCTTAGCCTGCTGGTGCCTGGCAGGCTGCTCCCCTCTAATCCCTCCCCGTTCCTCCCCTTGGAGCGAGGGCCCAGCAAACACTGCTGGCTGATGGAGGAGGGGTCTCTGTCTCCTCTGCCTCCCTCACCTTCTGGAAAGGGGGAGAGAAGAAGATGCTCCGGGGGAAGGTTTGTCTCGCTCTGCTTGAGGATTTCTTATCAAAAAGGAAGACGCTGCAAAGGCTCCTTGTCACGTGGCTGTCGGGTACCATCTGTGTTGTTTGGGCCACGTAGACTCCTGGTGGGAGGTCAATTGGCAGATGTCAAAACGGGCAAGGGCTCAGTTGGAGAAGTGTCTCTTGCAGTTTGTTGCTGCAGCTTGCTGGGAAGGTGGTCCAAGCCGTGCTTGCCATCCTACAGCAAGCTTGGCCCATCCGGTGTGTGAGTAGCCCCTGACGAGCACTCACTTGCCTCTGGGGGCCAGCTGGGTGTCCCCAGGGTGCCCTGTGCCTGTCACAGACCTCTGCCCAATGTTCAGAGACTGACCTGTGGCTGTTGTTTCATGGGATTCCTCCTGATGCTCTGCATCAGGTCTGGGGTTTATGAATTGTAGGAAGAGGTCGGTCCATGGTGCCAGGAGTTGCATGTTTGAGCCCCACAGTGCTGGGCTAACTCTGCCTTGAAGTGGGCATCCTGCAGATGCACATCTGCCTGGGAACAGCATCCTGCATGGGTCTCTGAGCTTGCCAGCAGCCTCTGGGCAGCTCAGGTGCAGTGCTGGCTGGGAGGAGAGGAGGGAAACACCCTGGCAATGTGTTGTGGCCTTAGAAGTTTTTGGCTCCGAGGGGTTATTTGCTGCACAGTCTGTGACTGTGGATCAGAGAGTAGAGGTAGTTGTTGTTTTGGGCTATGTATGGGCTTGAGCTCTGCATGGGTCCATTTTATACGGAAGCTGAAGGTTGTGTATCCAAAACTGAAGCCTCTTCCATGTACTTTTAAAAGATAACACTTCTGTGGATGTTGAGGGCTTGGGGATTTTCCCAGAGTCCTCTTTAAAATCTAGATGGCTGCTGTAGGATCGATGTGCAGCCTCAGGGCTGAGCCTCACCCTTTGAACTGTGATATGAATCCAGACATTTATTGTTGGAGCTGTGATGGTCCAAAAAGTGCTTGAGCTGCAGTCAGGTCAGACTGGAAAAAATGCTTTTAATTATATAATTATTATAGAGGTATAACTGTGCCCCAGAACCTCTGTTTAGGGATGAGGGCTTGAGATGGGATGTGTGGGACTGACGATCTCGTTTGTTGACTTGTCTGCCCTCCCTCCTTCTGAGCTGTTTGGGCAAGCACTGCAGAGAGCTGTAGCAGTGAAGCCTAAGGGATGGTTTAAGAAAACTAAAGCCTGATCCTGTGATCACCCTGCTCTCTTAATTGCCTAGGTAATGAGCTGACCTCGGAGGAGCAATTCAAGCTGGAAAAGTCTTGTGACTTCCTTTAGGTAGGCAATTTTCCTGCTGCGTGCTTTCCTTGCCAAGTATTTTTCCCTGACTCTCGTGAGAGTAGCTGGTAGGAAGCTGTTGGAGGTCCTTGGGGTTCACAGGGAGCTCTTGGTGGCCTAATGCTCTGCTGCCTCTGAACAACTGGAGTGTCTCAAGGGTCCTTCAAAGGCAGCAAGTACAGGAGCAGAGCTGGGAAGAAACTCCAGGTTAAGGTTTTGGGCTGGGATGTTCCTTCCTGGTCTAGTGGAAGGTGTTCCTGTCTGTGGTGTGGAGGGCTGGAAGCAGATGTTGTTTAAGGTCCCTTCCAACCCAAACCACTCCCTGATGGACACCTAAAGCTCCTGAGGGATGAGCAGTGGGAGAAGGGAGGGTTCAAACCACTGCTGATGCTGCAGGAAGGAGGGAGAGCCTGGCAGGTCCTTGTCATCTTTGTCCTT
Organism: Atrichornis clamosus; assembly: GCA_013400975.1. Classification (NCBI taxonomy): domain Eukaryota; kingdom Metazoa; phylum Chordata; class Aves; order Passeriformes; family Menuridae; genus Atrichornis; species Atrichornis clamosus. The sequence continues at coordinate 24,722 of WBMZ01011996.1, read as the reverse complement.
GTTTAAACTCCTGCACTCCCTTTGAGACACAAGTGCCTTCGGTGACATAAGCAAAAGCTACACATAGTCAAGGCTCCTTGCCTCTAAAAGTACAATAAGATCTTTTAAGAGCCCATCCATTATTAACCATCTGTGTTCTGGGAAGGTGGTGTTTCCACACCATTCAGGCAGGGATAAATAATTCATCTATTTAATGAAATTTTTGCCAAGAGGGAGCTGTGGCAGGTATTAAGTAAAACCGTAGTATCCATTATGAATAAGCAAGTGGGAAGTCAGGAAGTATTTGCCAGTTGCTGGAAAATGGGCTTTGTACAGCTCTGATGAGAAAGCAACTGATGGTTCAGCAAGGCAGGGAGGAGATGGCTCTGCTGCCTGTTGTCAGCAGATATGTGCCCCCTTCCCTCACCATCTCCATGATGTATTCTAAATTTCCAATATTTTCTTTCTTACTTGCAATAAAACGCAGGAAAACAATTTTGAGGGGTATTTGACGTGAGGGGTGTACTGAGCAGCAGAGCTGCAAGTCCCTCTGCCTGTGAGCGTCTCGAAGCTGGGTGGGTGGGACAGGGAGATTTGGAGATGCCTCGTGGTAAAGTCTATATTCCCATGAGTGGAAGACTGGCTTTTCAAGGAATGGGCACAAATGATGGATCCCTAGAGGTGGGTAAAAGGCGGTTTTAGTAATCAATCAATCAATCCTTCCCCCAGAGTGGCTGATACATGCTGGGGTGTTGAGCCCTTGGCAGAAGGCTTGCAGGGAGCGCCATTACCAAAATCCTTCCCTCTCCCTTCTCCAAGACCTGCCCAGACTGGAGTGGCCATGCAGATGGCCCAGCCCTTGCCTGCAGCTCTTGAAGAGCCATGAAGCAGCTTGGTTTCCTTCTCCTGCTTCTGCATCAACACCTGGAGCAGGCTTGGGATTGAGTTGTCTCCCTTTCCTCCTTTGCAGTCAGTGGCTGATGTGGAACTGCTCCCACTGGGAGCTTTTGCTGTGTGGAGGGAAGGGGGCTGGGAGATATCCTCTCAAAAATGTTAATTCCTGCTTGGTGGTGCAGAGATTTCACAGGTCTGCAAAGCCCTGGCAGGTTCAGGAGTTCACTGGCAAACCTGGTAAGCAGTGAGGTGTCCCTCCAGCACCACGTGAAACAGCTTCCCAGGCTGGGTGCTGGGGGCAAGCACCTGGAGATGGAGGGAGGAAACCCATCCCTGTTGGCACCTCCTGCTCTCCCGGTGACAGCACAGGGCCAGGCAGAGACCTGGTGAGCACTGTGTGTGAGGGTGACCACGGGGCAGGGAACATCCTCCTTCTCTGGGGAGGCACATGTGGGCAGGGAGCATGTTCCTTGGAGATGGCTCCAGACTGGGAGAGATTTTCTTCCTCTCAGCTGAAAGGCTCCTTGTGGCAAAATAGCCTGCAGGGCCTGGCAGAAGCCATTTCTTGGAAGAAGTAGCAGGAAAGTTGTGCAAGCCTTGCTGCTTTCAGGTGACCAAGTTCTCTCTCCTCACCCTTCTTCCAGCAGCAAAGGTGTCACTAGTGCCCAGCGGGAGGGAGCCCAGGAAAAGCCATTTCTCTCCTTTTTCCCCCATTCTTTTTCCCTGCGAATGCCTGTTCCCAGTCATGCAGCCAGGGCAAAGGCTGCCCCTGGTCTCGCTGCCCTGTGTGAAGATGAGTGCTGTGCTGGGGAGGCACGTGCTGGAAGTGAATCCCACCTCTCCCGGTGCCGAGCTCCGGGCGGGATGCGCGCGGCAGGGAAGATGCCGCGGTTCCCCGGCTCGTTCTGCTCCATCAGCTTGATGGGCTGTGACAGTTCTGCTGAATTGCTGACCCCAGGGGCTGCACAGGGCTATTTATGGACAGACAAAGCCGGGGACACTGGGTGGGAGCTGGCCTGGCACGGCTGCAGCCAAGAGCGGGTCATCTTTGGGGATCCTTGGAGTGACTCAGATGGAAAAGGCACTGTTTGGTGAAGTTGATGGGGAAACCTCCATGGGAATTCTGGTTTATACGAGAGCAGTCCCTCATGCCCCAGTGGTTCAGTCCTGTTTGGTGGCAGACACCCCCACAGAGGGCAGCAGGCCATCCTTTGCTTTTAAGGTGTTTCCTCTGGCCCCACAGCGCAGGTGCTGATAGCAAAGCCTATTTTTAGGCAGCAGTTAGGATCAAGATTTCCCCTTTGCAGGGGCGATACCAAACCATTAAACCAGATCCCTGAGTAGAGGGCAGCACCTTTAGCTGCTCTCCTGTCAGCCAGGTTTATTTTTATCTCTCACCTCCAGCACAGCGGGCTGGGAGCTCACAGAGGAGGACTGGGGACCTTTAATAATTCATAACTCCTCCATTTTGCTCCCAGCGATTGGAAAAGCGAGTTGCTGGAAGGGTGCCAGCACAAACCTGCTCCATGCACACCACAGGACCCTGCCAGGGTGTTGTGGCCACTGTGCTCTCGTGCTGCTCTGCCTGATTGCCTGTCCCTCTCCAAGGTTTTGTGCAGGGCTCCAACAGGACAGGGGACCCCGGGTGGTCACTCGGGGTGGAGAAGAGTTAGGCCATGGCAGCGTGTGCGTGTCCACCCCAGCTCGCTCAGGCCTGACCCCCTGGTTGTACAAACACATGCTCTAACCTCAGTCCTGGTGTTGGCCTGTTCCTGTCCAAACAGCTCCTGAAATAGTCTGGGCAAACTGAGCTCAAGGGGAATTTCCCAGACCTCCCAGAAGCAGGGGGATTGCTGCCCTATCAGGTGTTTTTGTCTAAATATTAGAACTGGGATATGCTTTGCCTTTGGTTAAGGAGCAGAGTCGATCTTCGGGATGGCCCTGTGCCTGGTGGAAGAACATTGTCCCGAAAGCCTGACTCTGGAACATCTGCATTTTGCAGCGTCTGAGATCCTTCAGGATCTGCTCCATATGGTTGGAGGGAGCTGAGTTTCAGTAGTTGCTTTGGCAAAGCACAGGGCGAGCTGAGTGTTAGAGAGCCTGGTTTTGTTTATGTGCTGGTAGCTGTTGCCTTCTGACTTGCTGTCCAATTGCTTCCAGGGTCCACTTGATGCTCCCATCACATCTGAGCCTGGCAGCTCTGTGGCACGTGTAGCACAGGAGCTGGGAAAGGCAAATCCAAGAGAGCTTTTGCTCCCTCTGTGCACTGGCAGGCTACAGTGGTGCTGCAGCTGGTGCCTCACACCTTTCCTTCTGGATCCCAGTGGGAGCAGCTGGTTTACCAGCGGCCAGATGCTGTCCTCTGTCCTCATGGTGCTGGCAGGAAGCTTCCCAGCTTTCCTGCAAGGCTCCTCTGTCTCCTGTCATGCCCAAGCTTGTTGTCATCTTACTCTCTAAATATTGTCCACACCAAAATATCCCCAGGATTTGTTCTCTTGGGGAGCACAGAACAAAATTTACAGGCATGTCTTTTAGTTAAACTGAGTGACAGATTTCCTCATCTGTATGGATTGTGCATTGACCACTATTAGATCTTGGATATCTGTGTTTGTATCCGCGTGTTTTTCGTGTTGTTTTTCTCCCACTGTGAGCTGTGGCTTGCCTTAATTTGGTTGAATGAACCCACTATGTTGCTGAACTGTAACGAGGCATCACTGACTGAGCTATATCCTTCAAAACAGCTCGTTCCTTATCTGGAAGCGTGGGATTTGCTGCAGTGCCTCCTGTGTGGAGCAGACTGCTGCTGCTGTTGGCTAGCCTGTGGCAAGATAGCCAAGAGGGCCAATGGCACCTGGCCTGTACGAGCCACAGTGTGAACCCTGTGTTCAATTTTGACCCCCCACAAAAAGAAAGATGTTGAAGGGCTGGAGCATGTCCAGAGAAGGGAACGGAGCTGGGGAAAAGTCTGGAGCTCCAGGAGCAGCTGAGGGGACTGGGGAGGCTCAGCCTGGAGCAAAGGAGGCTCAGGGGGGTCCTTCTGGCTCTGCACAACTCCCTGACAGGAGGGGGCAGCCAGGGGTGGGTCGGGCTTTGCTCCCAGGGAATAGGGACAGGATGAGAGGGAACAGCCTCGAGCGGTGCCAGGAGAGATTAGATTGGATATTGGGAATATTTTTGTCACCAAAAGGGCAGTCAGGTATTGGATGAGTCTGACCAGTGGTGGAATCACTGTCCCTGGAAGTGTTCAGAAGACCTGTGGATGTGGCACCTGGGGACATGATTTAGTGGTGGGCTTGGCAGGGCTGGGGGAATGGTTGGGCTTGAGGATCCTGGCAGTCTTTTCCAACTGTAACAATTCCCTAATTCTATGATTCTGGTGCTTATCTGCTTTAAGGATCCCTGGCTTTAACTGGTTTTTACTTGTAGATTATTAAAGGGGGGCAAAAAGGCGGGGGAGGGCAGGGAAACAAACCAATACAGTTGAGGGTGTTGAGGAGTGGGGAAATGTTCTCTTAAAATCAACTCTGCCCAGGGGTGAAGCAAAGGGCTGTGACTCCACGGTGGCTTCTCATGGCACGGCACTGTCCAGCTTTGCAGCCAGGTCTGCATTTCAGTGGCAGTGGCTTGTGTGTGTTCCTGCAGCACTGATGTCCCTTCCCTTTCCTTCCTGCAGTCGCTCTGAAGAATCACGGTGCCAAAGGAGCCCAGAGGGATGGAGACTGTGGCAATGGACCAGCTCCAGGCTCGGCAGCACTGCCAGAGGGTGAGCTGCTCCTGAAGGTTAGCGCTCCTCAGAAATGCCTTCAAGGGATCTTCCTCTTGTCGTTCTTCCAGCTCCTTCGAGATTTACCCATAAAACAAGGCTGTTGTCTTACTGATTGCAGGTGGTTTGGTGAAGCTGTGTTTTCATGTGTGGTGTGATGAAGCTCTTGTGTGGTTTGGTGAAGCTGTGATTTTCAATGTGCTTCTGACTGAGCAAAGGTTTAAGACGTCTAGAGGTTCCTGGGGCAGAAACTGCGCTGCTTCTCCCCTGCTTTTCCCATTATTCCAGGAAAAAAATGCCTCCTGTAAATAGTCTGTATCTAAGAAAGATCTCTCTGGATTTCTGAGTGTGAGGTTCATCTTTCCTGCTTCTCCACCCTCACTTGTAAATGTGCCATAGGTGTAACATGGGAGCCAAGCAGAACAAAGTGTTTTGAATGCAGTTTTCAACGTGGACACAACTGATCCTGGCTCCAGGATATTGTCCACCATGGATGAAAACAGGGAAGAAAATGTCCTGGAAGTCTTCCCTGATGTTGAGGAAGTGGTGCATGACGCTCAGGACGCAGATAGGTGCTGATGGGCCGTGTGCTCAGCCCACAGACATGGGGTAGGTGGGGATATCCCGGGACAACTGCAACTGTTTTTCCTGAGTTGGCTTCTTTGGTGGTGCTGGAGCCAAGGCTGGTGATGCTGCAGCATGGCTGGCTGAGCCTGCAGCTCCCAGGGTGTGTTCAGAGGTGCCGGGAGATGACCACCTGTCCCCAAACCGTGCACACTGAACAGGGAGAGGTCAGGCTCCGGCAGCGCGAGGTCCTGCAAGGACACAGGTCTCCCCTCCCCGCCTGGCACCCCGCCACAGGCTGCAGCACTGTCCCCTGCCTGGCTGTCCTCCAGCACGGGGTGAGCCTGCTGGGCGGCCCCAGCTCCTGTCCAAACGCTCACTCAGCAGGAAGTGTAATTACTGTCCTGCTCAAGAGCTGGGGAGCCAGGATCTCTGTGTAGGGAGAGAAGTGCTAAAGCCAGGCTGGTTAATAACCAAAAAACTGGGGGGTTTCCCTCAGGTTATAACACAACTGCTCAGCAAAGCTTGCTGGGGATTGATGTCGTGCTCATCAAGTCCTCCCAGAGTTGGATGCCATCCTTGTAGAGGTACCAAACTGGGTGTTAAAAACTCTGGGTGTGGGTTCAACTCTCATGGGTCCATCTGCATGACTCTGGATGTGGCAGGGACTAAGAATTCACCTCTGTGCCCCAAGGAAACACTCCTACATACCTGTAAACCTATTTCCATCTGGTCTATCACCTCTGGCCAAATTTCATTTGTTTGCTGGTCCACTCTGATTCTTCCCCTCTCCTCCTCTGAAGCTGCTCAAAGGGTTAAAGTGCATTTGGCAGCACTAATTAACCTCTGCAGCAGATTCCCACACACTGAGATCAACCCCAGTAAATAGAGGGAGCATTTGTGCCCAGAATAAAGGGAAGGAGAGGGGGGAGAAACACCGGCCTGGACAATGAAACAGGAGTTGGCAGCAACAATAGCTGGACTTGGCTGAGGCTGCACGCCAGACCCTCATTAATCCTGATGTCTGTACATTATGAAGTGGGGGAAGCAGGCCAAGGCTGGCTACTGTGGCTTCCCTGCCAGGTTAGTGGGACAGGATGGCTTTGGTCCTGAAAAGCCACAGGACTTCAGGGGTGCGCACTACAAGGCCTCTGCCTTCCAGAGGGCTCCTGCTTCGTGCTGGCAGGGTGTCCCCGAGGGGACCTGTTGCCCTTCGGGAGGGGTGGCCACGTGGTGGTGTCAGGGCAGTGAAAGCTCTTTGGTTTCTGGGAAGCTAAACCAATGTTTTTTATGGGTTTTCACTGCCTTTGCTCTTAGGCAGCACCGTGGGCTGGAAGGTGTCTACTGGATGTCTATCAGGATCGCTTCAGAGTTGGGGAAACTGAGTCACAGAGTGATGTCTGGCAGCTGGGCTCAGGGAACACTCCTGTGGGGCTGTTCTCAGCCCCAGCAGGGGGATGGCAAGGTCTTCAAAGCACTGGGTTCTGTGCCACAGAGGCTTGCAAAGGTTGGTGCTGTGCCTGCAGCACGTAAGGATGCATCCCTGCATCCTGCCAACTCCTATGTCAGGAGTTCTCCTGCTGGGTTCTCCTGCTTGTCAGCTCCTGCCTGGTGCCAGAGAGCAGGAAGGGAAAGCCAGGGCTCCTGGGACAGTAGCTGCACTCTCAAACTGGCAGGGAAGCTCCTCTGCACCTTCTGGTCTTCTCCAGGTGCAAAGGACGCTGTCAGCCAGTGCCCTGGTGCCTTCTCCTGTGTCCTGTCCTGACAGCCTTGAAGCTGCTAGCTCAGGGAACACACCAAAATTACTTCCCAAATCTATTAAACTGGTAGGAATGAGCTCCTCTTGAGGAAAACAGGCTCTGACTGGCTCAGCCCATTCCTAACAGGAAACCCAGTGCTCCCTTGAATATTGACTTTGCAATCCTGGAGCTTGAGGGGTGGATGGAAGGGCCAGTGAACTGTAAAATATGTAAGTGTGTAACATTAAAAATGTATCAGAAGCTTCAGATTGATGGCTGCATTTGCTCTTTGCTGTGGGGAGGGGTTGGGGCTTCAAACCCTCATGGGCAACGCAGCTTTGGGTGTTTATTTTGTGAAAACAGAGCTCAACATTCAGCCTGCTGCAGTGTGGGGTGTGCATGAACAAGGTAGTGCTCCAGAGAAAGCGACCTTGGAGGTGATGATCTTGGAGTTCTCCAACCTAAATGATTCTGTGATTTATTTGCTGAAAGGAAAAGGTACTCTGAGGTCACCCAGCAATTTGCAGTTTTCCCCCAATTTCAGGCACCAGACTCAGGTGTCTTCCTTCCTGCTTTGGAAGAAATTGACTTTTCAGAAATCAGATGTTTTTACTGCAATTTCAAATCCAAACTTACACTTTAGCTTTTACTTTTGCCATTTCCATTGGTTGAGGCTCTTTCAACACTGACCACCTTGAGGAGGGAGAAGGCAGTGGAAACAACGCTTCCCTTGGTTTTGTTCCTTGCCTGTGGACAGTCCAGACACACCATGGTGCTTCTCCAGGCCACTCCTCTGGCACCTGGGGAGGCCACACCTGGCTGCCAAAACCTTCAAGGTTGTCAGAAGGGCTCATTTCCACCAGAATGGATTCGTTCCTGAAGGTGTCTGCTTTCATTCTGCAAGCAGTTCAGAGACTTTTATTTGCTGTTCACATAGGACGAGTATAAGTGTCCAAAGCTGAGTCTGAGTGCATGCTCCCAGAATGGATGCAAAGTTTCCATCAGTTTGGATTAGGATCTGCTCAGACAGCTGTGCAGAAGAGCTGCGTGACCTCAGAGAAGCCATCTGTGGTGGGCCAGCCAGGACTTGGGTGAGCAGTGTCCTGCTAGAAAAGAGTGATGTGAGTATGACATGTACCTGACCTCCTCTCTCCCACAGGCCCTCAATGGCTTCGTGCTGGTGGTGACATCAGAAGGGCTGATATTTTATTCCTCGCATACAATTCAGGACTATCTGGGATTTCATCAGGTTGGTGGGACTCTGACTTGCTGGGAAGCATCCATTTTTCCTTGGTGGTGCAGAATAGCCCCAGGTTCCCTGTAGGGAGAAGGCTCTGCAAGGACCGCGGGGTCTCGGCGCTGTTTGGAGCTTTTCCTCGGTTTTGTGAATTTGGGCACTGTACTGGCAGACATGGTCACTGGTAGGTGACAAAGGACTTATCAGCCCACAGACACCTTCCACCAGCCATGCTGGTGGAAACCCACCATTTCACGCCATGGTGAAATGTCTGGGGTTCCCTGCCCAGTTTGCCTTGGGCACCCACTCCCTTGGCTGCTGGTAAATCCCATAAGGCTCCAGTACTTTGTGGTGATCACTAGATCAGATTAACGGGGAAGTGGGATTTATCTGCAGTCCTTCAGCCCCTGTGGTCTGGTGTTGCTCCCACACAGCAGGCTTTCCCCAACATCTGAGGTAGATGAGAACTGTCCCCCTGGGAAGAGGGAGCAGGTCCCAGGGCATTGTTCTCTCGGGAATAGTATAAGGATGGGGTGGCTTTGCTGCTGTTTTGTTCCCAAATCCATGTTTTGATCTTGCCTCCTAAGTCAGCACTAGGATTTTGAGAGACACCATGTTATGGGGATGTCAGAGGGAAGCTCTGTTGGCTCGTCAGGATTTGGGAGGGGAGGTCAGGCCCAACATGGACAAGGGGTTCTTAAAGCCAGGTGTGCTGTCCCTTCCCACCAGCATTAGCTCTGCTGGAAGGTGTCCAACCTCATTTAGCCAGGGATCCATTTGAGCACCTGGAAGCTGGGTAAGGTATAACCAACTGGGGCTGTGAGAGGCTGTTCCCAGGTGGGACATGAAAACCGGTGCTGGGGACAGGCTGCAGAGCTCATGGGTTGTTTTCCCTCTAGACAGATGTCATGCACCAGAGTGTCTTTGAGCTGATCCACACTGAGGACCAGCCGGAATTCAGACGCAACCTCCACTGGGCGCTCAACCCACCGCACGCTCCCGAGGGTGAGCCTTCTCCAGAAGGTAAATGCAGGCTGGCATCCTGGTTGGCATGAGATGTGTAGCTCCCCAGAATGCTGGGAGCCCAGCTCCCTGCCCCTGCTCGTGTGGAGCTTGCATCCATGTGCCTCAATCCATGGCTTCATCCAAATGTTGTGGCTCTTCCCGAGTTTCTGTTGCTGCTCTTGGCAAACTGCTGCAGTGCCCAGTGCTGGGGACCTCCAGCCCTCACTGGGGGAACCCTTGCTTGGTCCTCTCTCAGTCCCTCTCTTCTACAGTGGGGAAGAGTCTTGGCTCTTCTGCTGTCATCTACAAGCCGGATCAGCTGCCCCCAGAAAACTCCTCCTTCCTGGAAAGGAGCTTTGTGTGCCGCTTTCGCTGCCTCCTGGATAATTCCTCTGGCTTCCTGGTGAGTACAGATCCTCCACAGCAGGAGTGGGGCAGGGATTCATGCCACCACTGAAACAAGCTGGCCTGGAAAGACCCAGTGCTCCTTTTTGCCATGTGCAGCACCTGCCTGTCTCAGCAAGGAGACAGTTTTTCACAGGTTTATTCCCTGTTTTTCATAAGTCCAGCCTGTACCTACAGCTTCTCCACGTGGGTTTTGTTCCTCTCCTCTCAGAAATGCTGAATTTTGAACAAAAGTGCTTTTCTTCCACGTGTTTTACTTTTTCTTTTTTCCTGTTAAAAGCATGTTTTACAACCAAATAGGTGGTGTTTGTCCTTCCTCTTCTCTGCTGCAGAACACTGGACTTGGAAGGACAGGTCATGAGGGTGGTGAGGCCCTGTCACAGGTTGCCCAGAGAAGCTGTGACTGCCCCATCCCTGGAAGTGTTCCTGGCCAGGTTGGACAGGGCTTGGAGCAACCTACTCTAGGGAAAGGTGTCCCTGCCCAGCAGGGCATTGGAACAAGATGATCCTTAAGTTTGTTCCAAACCCACACCATTCTGTGATTCAGTTATTCTATTTACACCAACTCTGCAGACAGACATCTTGCTCCCATGCAGCTTTCCTCCCTCTCTTCCCTCTCCATCTACTTTCCTGCATGATACTGAGCTTTTTTTCCTCTTCCCAGGCTTTAAACCTTCAAGGCAGGTTGAAATTCCTTCACGGGCAGAACAAAAGGTCTGAAGATGGGTCTGCACTGCCCCCCCAGCTCGCTCTGTTCGCCATCTCCACCCCGCTGCAGCCCCCATCCATCCTGCAGATCCGAACCAAGAACATGATCTTCAGGACCAAGCACAAGCTGGACTTCACCCCCTTGGCATGTGATGCCAAGTAAGCAGCAGGGCTGATCTGAGGGGTGGTACTGCAGGGTTCCAGTGCTCCATTCCAGACATCCCACCCCGGCCCTGCCTCTGAGCTGGGTGTGCTCTTGGTCTCTCCAGGGGGAAGATTGTTTTGGGCTACACCGAGGCGGAGCTGCGGATGTGTGGCACCGGCTACCAGTTTGTCCATGCTGCTGACACTCTGTACTGTGCTGAGAACCATGTCAGGAGTAAGAGGCCCTTCCCTGGTCACTTGTGTCCACCTCTAGTGCTGATGAGTGAGCTGGGAGTGGGGCAGCTCTGTTGGCTGTGTCAAGCCTGGTGGCTCTTTCCCCAGGTGCTTTACTTTGGGCTTTGCTGTGATGCTCTTGTCAGTGCAGGGCGCTCAGGGTGGAGTGTAGCGACGGGTATTGGCTGGATGGTGTCCCCATGTGGTGTCCCCATGCCAGCCACCCTGCTGCTGTTCCTGGCTGGAAAGGGCAGCGTCACTGGGGGCAGCCATGCCTCTGGTGACGTGGTGACAGCCCTTGGTCCGTGTGCTTCCTCCCGGCAGTGATGAAGACGGGGGAGAGTGGCCTGACGGTTTTCCGGCTGCTGACGAAGGAGAACCGCTGGAAGTGGGTGCAGGCCAACGCTCAGCTCGTCTACAAGAACAGCAAACCCGAGTACATCGTGGTCACACAGAGACCCCTCGTGTACGTGCCTGGGCTGGCATGGGGACAGGATGGCTTTTTCCTTCGGTGTGGGCTCTGGGATGCCCCGAGCTGGGCAGGACGTTCGATTTGTCATTGCTGCTTGTGCCTTTTAAAGGAGCAACCGTGGGATACTGTGCTGGCTGTTTGGCCATGTTCCCCTCTGCAAGGCCACCACACAAATCTGGGGTGATGCTTGGTTATGCTGCAGCTGTTCTATGTATGTGTGTGTATTTGTATGTAAATGCATGCTGGCTGTAGCAAAGGGGCTTTGGGTTGCAGGGGTCACTGTTATCCGTTGCAGAAGCACTTCATGGGGTGGGTTTGTGCACTTGTAAGCCACAGTCTCCTCTTCCTGCCCTGCAGAGATGAAGAAGGAGGAGAGCACCTTCAGAAACGGTCCATGCATCTTCCCTTTACCTTTGCTACAGGAGAGGCGCTCTTATACCAAAGCAGTCACCCTCTTCTGGGCTTCCCTGATCCTTTCCAGAGCAAAGGGAAAACCACCAAGTCCAAGAAGACCTCCTGCAGCCATGGAGGGTGCTCCCAGGAGAATGGCATTGACCCCAGTTCTCTGCTGGGTGCTGCAATGCGACAGGACAAGGCAGTGTATGCCTCCCACCCAGCTCCCACTCCTAACCCTTCCTTCAGCAGCAGTTTTCACCTTGAGGATGTGTCCTTGCCAGATGCAGGAAGAGATGCCTGGAGCATGGGGGCTGCTCCAGTTTCCTCAAGGGGGAACAGCCTCAAAGAGGAGCTGCTGGATTTGCAGCAGGAGGACCCTCTCTTGGCCACTCTGGACTCGCTCTCAATTAAGAGTGACGAGAGCTGTTCCAACAACGAGCTCTTCAGTGCGCTGGAGGGCCTGGGCTTGAATGCTGAGGACCTGGAATTCCTACTGCTGGATGAGAAAATGGTGATGGTCAATATGGAGCCATACCCATCCCTGTCCCTGAATGACAGCCTCGCCAGCAACCAAATTCTCTCCTACACCCACAGCCCTGCAGTGAACAAGCACGAGGGAGGGCAGCAGGTCTGTCCCCTGCCAGGCACGTCCCCGAGCCCACAGGGAGGCACTGCTCCGTGCCACACGGAGAACAAGGACTCACAGTACCTGCCACAGCGTGCAGCACAGCCCAGCACTGCCCTGGGCCAGCCTCCTGCTCCTCTGTGGGAACAGCCCCTCCGTGCTGTGCCAGGGCTGCTGCCAGAGCTGGCTGAGGAGGGAGAGCCGTCAGATGGCTCGCGGTGGAGACCCACTGGGGAGGAGACTCTGCTCCACTTCCTGCAGCCAGAGCAGGGCACCCCATGGGACAAGGCACCCGCCTCAGCCCCAGCAGCCCCCTGCCTGCAGGAGCCACCCAGGCCTCAGCAGCTGGAGGGTGACTTCCCAGCTGTGCAGCCCATCCAAGAGGATGCTCACCAGTCCTTCCCCCTGCCCAGCCAGTGCCAGGACCACGTGGGACCACCCAGCTGGCCAAAACTCCATCACTCGCTGCTGAATGGGTTGTGTGGCCACAGCCCTGACTCCCCTCCACACCTCCTTCCCAGCCCCTGGCAGGACTGTGTTTCCCCATTCCTGGGGTCTTCAGCTCAGCCTGGCTTTTACGGCATCAGCCAGGACTTGATCTCCCAGCAGCAGGGCTGTTTGGGTCCAGGGCCCAGCGTGCCACCACAGCACTTCAACCTGAAGGGATTATGCAGCACGGAAGCTGCAGGCAGTGGGGTGTCCCGGGAAGAGATGGCTCCGTACCCCAGTTTTTTTCTCCCTTCCTACCAGCTTATTCCTGAAAAGCAGCTGAGCCCTGTTCCCTCTATGCCCCAGCACCCTCTCCCAAACTCAGCTGCAGGGCACTTGAGCAGCATCACCAACCCTCTGGAGACTCTGAATTCCTGTGGGACACACACCTCCGCACTGAGCCAGCAGGGCAGCCACAGGGTAAGAGCTTTCTGCACTCTTGGGTTCAGTGTTTTCTGTGCTGGGAATCTGCCCAACCAATGCTAATACACCCCTGCAAAATGCCTCAACACTGTTTTCTCTCTCTCCTAGCCCAGAAGCGGCTGTGGTTTGCCCAGCTCTCCCTTGGGACATCCCCAAGACCAGCCGGTGCTGGGGGGAAGCCTGGCACTGCCCTGCCAGCCTCAGCCCCGGGCACAAGTGCTGCCAGATCACCCTCACAGCTCCAGGGGGGACTTCTGTCTCTAGGAGAGGCTGGAATGGACACAGCAGGGCTATTCCCTGGGGAAGGAGCTACCTTCAAGCTGCAGATAACAAACTTTCCCATCTGCCATGCGTGTCCTGACGGTGTTCCTGCTGTTGATTGCTTTGGCTCAGCTGGGGCTTTTTGCCCTCTTCTCAACTTCCCACCGTCCTGATCCATGTGCCATTCCTTTGAGGGTGTCCCTGGCCTGGGGAGGGACAGGAGCAGGCAGCAGGGCTGCAGCAGAGATTTCCCAGGGCACAGGAGCAAGCTGAGCTGCAATGCAGGTCAGCCCACAAGTGCAACCTTGTCTGTATCGCACATCATTTGAGAGTTGAGTGGCTCTTGGTCAGCTGGAGGATCTCAGAGCACATTTATCACTTGCTGTCTCTCATCCCACCCATCCAACCTCCTGAATGCACTTTTTGATGTGTTTTGCTACACTTTTGGAAACCCAGGTTTTGCTTCCCTGGCTGTCACTTGGCTCTCCCAATTTGGGTGTCCCTGGCCCTGAAGGACAGGTGGGTTTCTGATGGCTGATATCCTCCAACTTCACCAGAGCTTTGCATTTACATGCATGATCCAACACAGATATGAGACTCAAGTGTCCAAAAAAAAAAAGAAAAGGGTTTCACCTCTGGCGTTAAATTTGTTGACGTTCCAGCCGTGCACCTGTGGCTGTGGCCACGTTGTACAGATATTGCCTGTTTTATAAGGAAAATGAGCCCTGTTTTGTGTTCTTGTGTTACTCTGGTCCTTGCCTACCCCAGCTTTCCCTGCATTCCAGGTGTTCCCGTTGGTTAGGATCCAGATTAGAGCTCCTGTAGCAAACACCCTGGGATTTGCTGTACTGTACAGGACATGCCCAGCTGGTTTTCTCCTGGGTGGTGGCCTCTGAGGTACCTTCAGGCTTCAAGTCTCAAAGTTTTCAGTTAAAAACAGAAAAATTCTGAAAGATAAAGAAAATTAGTATAATGATACTTAATTTTAAGTACTGAGAGAATGATTATTTTCCCACAGGAAAAAACCTACAGCCCATATGTGTGTATATAATTTGAGTTGACAGATTTATTTTTATGCCACTCCACTGGAGGAAAAAACAACCTCTTCCCATCCCAAAGCAGCATCCTATGGAATGGGATGAAGAGGCTGTTTAAAAGATCAGAAATGCAGTGACCCTTGAAGAAACCTGACAAAGCTCATCCCTCCTTGTGCGTGTCCAGCTTTGGTTTCATGTGAATTCCTATTGTTTCTGTTTCAATAAATGCTTTTGGAGCTCATCCCCCGATGTCCCCCTTGCTGGCTGTGTCTCTTCCTGATCTGGAGCATGGCAGGATTTGTCTGGTTGCAGCACTGCAGCCTGGGTCTTGCCACTGGTGACCTGGAACCCAGTGGTTTGGGTTGGAAGGGATCCTAAGCAGCACTTGGAGCATTTGGGATGCTGGGCACACATTGTCTGTCTGCCAGCTGCTGCCATGGATGTTTGAAAGGAAGCGAGAAACTTGACACAGAAGGGTAAGTGTATCAAAAAACACATACAATATTGATATATAATAGTAATGTATTTATATATAATAGTAATATATTTATATTTAACTGTATATAAGTACATTGAAATATAAAGTATGTGCATTTTTAAACTGTCTATATAATAGAAAATGTCTTTTAAGACAAACTAGCTGGTACTTTTCTCCTGCACCGTTGTTTTTCAATCTGGAAATTAGAAATAACACAGGTTTGGTATTTTGAATACTAAATTTTCCAGCATCCCCACCCCTACCTGGCACGTGCTTTGCCTTAGCAAAACAAGGCAGTTTAGTAACATTTCTGAATTTTTGATGGAGATACGCTAGGAGCATTTGATCTTTAATGGTTTCTGTGCCCTACTCTGCTTTTTCCTCCCTTTTCCTTCAAAGGAATTGGCTCTGGGAAGCACCACACACACCGAGGAGGATGGAGGGCCAGCCACTCCCAGCACTGCAGCACAGGCACCAGAGCACCCTTGTGGCTGCAGATCAGTGACTCCCAATGGTCCTTTGAATCCCAGATGCTGAAGAACAACCTGACCGCTGGCAAACTTTCTTCTTGAGCCAGATCCTGGATGTGTGGGAATCCATCCCATCCCCACATGCCCTGGTGGGTCTCTTCTCTTCCTTGCCACATGTCTCTGCAGCACCAAGAGCTTCCCAGCAGCCAGGGTGACCTCGGGAGGGACTGCAGCATTGTGGCTTTGTCACCAGGGCACTGTGTTTTAGTTGAGCATGGCGTGAATTTTTCCAGTATTGTTCCTGTGAGGTCTGTGGAGCAAAAGCCATCATTTCTGTGGAGGGAGGTGCCCTCTGCTCCCAAAGTAGGCCGGCATATCCATAATTCATGCCCATCCTCACGCCAGCTGCTGCCCGCCCTCCCCTGGGCCTCATGGCATTGATTTTTGACACACTGGGCTGGCCCGGGGAGCCTGGCTGGAGAAAGATTTCCTGCTGCAGCAAAGGAGAAGCCCCTGATTGGCATCCACAGGCTGTGCTCAGCCACAGTGGTAAAAAAAGGGGAGTTGGGCATGTGCTGTTGTGCTCTTGTGCACATCTGGAGGGAGCGTGGTCCCATGGAGCTCATTCATTCATTCCCAAGAGCTGGATGAGTCCAAGGAACGTGTGAGAAAAGTGTGGAGAGATTTGGAATCAGAATATCCTGAGTTGGAAGG
Organism: Atrichornis clamosus; assembly: GCA_013400975.1. Taxonomy (NCBI): domain Eukaryota; kingdom Metazoa; phylum Chordata; class Aves; order Passeriformes; family Menuridae; genus Atrichornis; species Atrichornis clamosus. The sequence continues at coordinate 8,685 of WBMZ01011996.1, read as the reverse complement.
ATCACTGAGGTGCAGCTCGTGGCCCTACACAGGACAGCTCCAAGAATCCCACTGAGTGCTTGGATTTGGGGACATTTGTGTAGTTCCAGGCTCGGCTTCATGCAGGAAAGGGTAGGAAGAGCTGTGGTGCCTCCTGGCATGAGCCTCCTTGCAGCAAGGTAAGCTGCACATATGGAGGACAGGAAGAAGAGAGCAAAGGGCATTTATTTTTTAGCTCTGCATCTTTCCTTTACCTTCCTGCCCACTGTTTTCCCAAATGCTGGCCAGGGCAGGGGCCTGTGAGGCACAGCCTGCAGCAAAAGGAGGTTCCTGTCTCGAGCCAGCTGGGAGAGGTAACATCTGATAGCAGCTGCATCCATGAGGCTGAAAGCACCAGTCCCCAGATGGCATCATGGAGCCTCAGATGTCTCCTGGGGCCCCAGGCAGCAGAGAGCAAGGTAAATATTTCTGTAAAAGCTCAGCCTGGTGTTTGCCCACACCACCTACGTGCACCATCCATTATAGATGGGGGCAGGAGCTGTGGGCAGTAGAGCAGAACACTTTGTGATGGTTGTTGCATTAAATAGAGATGAAGGGGACGTGAGGAGGTGGTGTTTTTTCACACCCAGCCCATGTCCTCTTTACTGGCTGCTGCTGAGTGCCGGAGCCACGCTGAGCTCCTGGGGTGGGCCAGAGGAGAGCCATGGGCTGGTGCAGCTTGGGGTGCCTGGGACAGTCCTGTGGATTGGTGCTGGGATGCCTGGGAAAGCAGTTTGTTGCCTCCAGCCACGTGTCCCTGTCCCTGCCCCTTCTCCTGGCATGTGGGCAGCCAGTTGTTGCTCTGCAGCTGTGAGGCGCTCCTCCTCTTGCTAACAGATGTCCCATTGTTACTACATTGCTGATGTCTCCCAGATGTCTTTCCACTGAGCAGAGGAGTGTTCCAGGGCTGTTTGATGTCATTGAATTCCGCCATCCTCCCAGTCCTTAATTCCCCTTTTCCCGGCCAGCTGTGGTTGCTAAACTCTCAAGTGGTTGCTAAACCCTCAGACACATCTAGGAGGATTTCCAAGCTGAACAGGTGGACCAAGTATTGGTCACATCTACCTTGCACAGTCCTCTGTATTGGTGCTGGGTTCCAGCTCCAGCTGTTGCAGCCATCTCTGGTGGATTTGGTTCTCCAGAGGAGGAAATGTCTTTTTCAAGCTTGCCCAAGAACAGTTTGCACCTCTGAGCTTGCTGCCTCCTCGCAGGATGGTTCATGCCAGAAACCCCCTTGGCTTGAGTTTGAAATAGCATTAATGTTAAAAATTCCAGCCCAGGCTGATGGTGGCCTGGCCACACAAGGGGAAGGGAGCTCTCGGGGGAGAAGAAAACCCATTTGCACCTTGGCCCTCTGCACAGTCAATAGCTGGAATCACTCTGCAGAGAGCAGAGCCCAGCAGAGAAGGCTCGAGCAGACAAGCAATGTGAGTTCTGTACACAAAGTGGGAGCTCAGAGGTGGATTGAGCTGCACATCAGCCCCAGGGACAGAAGGGCACACTGGACCTGTGAGGCCATTGCTGTGTCGAGCAGCTTGGGAAGATCCTTGCTTTTGCTCAGATCTTGTTGATTTCCTGTGGGGTGAGCGGAGAGAATTATTTGAGCTAATTTGTGAAATGTAGACTGGTTGGGCTGGGCTCCTCTGAGGTACTCTCTGGATTGCATTGATCCCATGTGGTTCAGTTAATCGCAAAGAGAGTTCAGCTTCATTTTGCCAGGGTGACTTTGCCTTGGGATAGGAGCCTCTGCTTCTCTTTTCCTGTTCCTGGAGAAGAAGCAGGATTTATGGGTTTGACCCTGGCATTTACAAATTTGATCCTGCCCTTAAGTACTTGCTGCAGTTCATTTTGGAGTTGTTTTTCCAAGGTGTCCATATGCCTGCCAGCAGTTGGCCCGGGGATCTTTTTCCCAGCACAGGCAGGAAAGGAGCACTCCTGGGAGCATGGTGGGGTATGGATGGTACAGAGGGACTGGGCAGCCCGGCATGGAGAGGGGCCCTTGGGGGCTGCCTGCCAAGCACCCTCCGTGGGACACAGCACCAAGGGAGGGCAGGGGGGCAGCTCAGCCTTCTCTTTCTCCTCCACAGGAATAAAGCTCCTGCAGCTAAGGAGGCTTTGAAGATAGAAGGGAAGGCAGGCAAGACTGTGGCAAGCTGGGAGAGGAACAGGCCAAGCATTATCCATGCTGGCTGTGCTCCTGTGGAGGTAATCTCATAGTTATTTTAGTCTCCAGCTGGGATGCAGCTCTGATCCCAGCTTTTGCAATGTCCTGCCGAGCCCATGCTCCAAATCTGCCTCTGCTGGCTCTGAGCAAGGCAGGACCGCGTGGTGAGAACCTGCCAGCATCAATCGAGGGGAAAGACTTTTACACTGCTCTGTGTGCTGGGTGTGCGTTTGTGTGCCTTGCTGCCCATTCAGGGCTCCTGGGAAGGGGCTCTGGGACCTTGGGCTGGGTTTGGTTTTTTTGTTGGGTTTTCTTTTCTCCATGATACGCAAATTTTTTAAAGACAAAACTGGAGAAGGTGTATCCATGCCTCCTGATGCTAAAGGAGTTCTTTTCTCTCTAAAACCATCCCATACGAATTTGGGAGCTCTCTCTCTCATGGGAGATGCTTGGGTTTGGTCTGTGTCGTGGAAATACATGAGGAGGCTGCAAAGCAGCTCAAATCTGAGCTCCTCCCTGTTGATCAGCAGGGCTGGCAGCTCCTTCAGCAGTATTTCTGTACCATCCTTAGGTCCAGAGTAAGTTACAAGGATCGTATCTCCTGGATACACTGGCTACTTGCTTTGGGTGGCTTCAGCCTCACTGATAACCTCGGTGATGCTCCTCAAGAGCAAGGCGGGGTTGAATCAACTGCATCTGCTGTTGGTCCTCAGATCCCACAGGGATTTGAATCTTTGCCCAGTTTCAACTGGATAGTGCTTTGATTTGGTGGGTTCTTGGAGCTGGATCAACACACACGTTTTGGAGTTTTGTTTGTTTCTTTGTTTCAGGATGGAAAACCCAGCTGGTTTGAGAGAAAAGGGAGGATGGACAGGCCATGGTTTAAAGCAAGCTTTGCTTTCCTAGCTAAGTTGTTTAAGCAAGAGAAGTCTCTGCATCCCTTGAAATAGATTAAGTGTGGCTCCAGGGGCCATTGTGGAGAGCCAGCACTGTAAAAATGCAGATTTCAGGGAAAGCCTTATGCACTGTGACAATTTAAAGTACCCCTGAAGGGCGTTCGCTCAGGCAGAAACACACTTTATTTGGAGCATATTATGCATGAGACAGGAGAACAATTTGTTTGCTGGAGATGGGCAGAGGATCAATTAAGCAAAGCAGAGGGCACAGAGCAAGTCAATTTGGAAAAGGGCAAAACACAGAGGAGGTGGCTACATCCTGTCTGGCTTCCAGGGTGTTCTCTCCACTGGGATGAAGTTGGGGAGCCAGGCTTTGGGATCCCGAGTGCCTGTGGCATCCCTGGGTGAGGAGACTTGGCTGCTCTGAGGAAGAGGCTCAGTGCTGTGCATTGTGGGCACCCTTTCAGGGGCACTGGGGCATCCCCTTGGCTCTGCTCCTCCTCCTGGTTATCCCAGTCATTGGGGCTGGGGGCACTTCCCAGTGTGTCTGGATAGTGGCTGTGGCTCAGCTGTTCCACTCCAGGACCAGCTCTCCAGGTGGTAACAGCTCACTTGGCTGCATGGAAATACCAGGAAACCAAACCTTAAACATCTTTGGAGTTAGAAAAAGGAATGGTGCCAAGTCCATCTGTGGGTTTTGGGTTGAAGGGGAAGGGTGACTGCTTTTTAATTGAATTTATCTTCTTTTTGAAGGGGAGGGACTTTACTTAGGTAGAAGGCAAAGTGCCCAGAATTACAAAATCCTACTGGATGCCAAAACCAAATTTTTTAATAGGAAAAGGAAATACCTCAAAATATAAAGGATTTTTCCTTTCCCAGAACTTACTTGAAAGTAACTGGGGAAAAAAGCAAGATGGTAGTCTTAAAACTCATAGTGTGCATGTTTTTATGCTGTGTGAAGGAAGGGGATCTGCAGGAGTTAATGTCATGACCTCAAGGACCAAAAACATCCTTCTGAACTTCGAATTTCATCATCTCAAAGCATCCAAAAGCATCCTTCTGAATTTTGAGAAACCATGAATCCATCTGAGTGTGCATAAGTTAATTGGAATATGAGAAGAGCTGGAAAATGATTTCAAAGTCCAGTGGGTAGTGGGCAACTTAGAATGGCCACGGGGCTCTTTGTATATGGGCAACATAACAGCTGAACCAAGGGATGTTCCATTTCCTGTGATGTCCTCTTCAGGAAAAATGAGGGCTTTCAAATGGTCCTACTCTGTGTTCCTGAGTCCGTTAGCCTTGGCTCTGATGAGCCACTCACTTCAAGGATCTGCTTCCTGGGATTTGAAATACCTGCCTGGAGGAACCCAGCCTACAAGGGATCTGCCTGGGCAAAACAGGGGTGGCTCTTCATTTCACACGGGTGTTATTCCCCCTCTCCCTATGGGCAGCGCTTGCTTTAGTGCTGAGGGTTCTTTTAGGACAGACTCAAAGCAAGAACTTGTTGCTCTCTCCAGGTCCCTGACAGGAGGGTGCAGCCAGGTGAGGTTCAGGCTCTCCTCCCAGGTAACAAGACAGGACAAGAGGAAATAGGCTCAAGCTGTGCCAGGGGAGGTTTAGGTTGGATATTAGGGAAGATTACTGAAAGGGTGGTCAGGCATTGAAATAGGCTGCAGTGGTGGAGTCACATCTCTGGAAGTGTTCAAAAAGTGTATGGATGTGGCCATGGGGACATGGTTTAGAAGTGGGTTTGGTAGTACTGGGTTAGTGATCTTAGAGGGCTTTTCCAGCCTTAATCATTCCCTGATTCTGTGATTCTACTGCCATCCTGTGTCACTTGGTGCAGTCCTTGTAATGAGTGCAGCCATTCTGCTGCTCCTTATCTTTAAGGACCCATCCAGGGGGAACTGAGGGTTTCCTTCAACACAAGAGAGGCCCCCAGTTTCCCACTTGCAAGAAACTGCTCATAGTTTTGGGCAAGACAGTGGGACTTTCTTAAAAGGACAGCTATTCCCACTCCCACACTGGGAGTGCAGGTCCCCTTGTAGGTCCCTCCACTGATGAGAAGTCATATTATGCTTTGTTCCACATTTGCTTTGGCTATGCTGAGATTTCAGTCCCTAGAATTCCTGCTGTCTCCCCAAGTGGCAGAGCATGCCCAGCCCCAGTAACTGTCCCACAAGCTTCCCCTCTGTCCTGGTCCCTGTGTCGTGGGAAGCAGCAACCCACAGGCTTCAGCTGGAATCACAAACAGCACAGCAGCTCTGGAACAGCCTTCCCTCTGGGAGTCAACCGGCTATCACTTCCCGAGCCCCCGCGCCTAACGAGCTGTGACACGGGCAAGTCCCTGTCTGGACTAAACCCTGGGCAAGCTGCTGCCAGAGGCAATTCCAAACTGGGATCTGTGGATAACCTTGTCAGCAGGCTGGTTGTTCTGCTTGTTTGGGTTTTGCCACAGTCTGTCCTGACACGCGGTGACGTTGATGACAGCGACACCAGACATTTCCCTTCGAGGTGGGTGGGGGAGATGGATGTGCCNCAGGTCCCCTTGTAGGTCCCTCCACTGATGAGAAGTCATATTATGCTTTGTTCCACATTTGCTTTGGCTATGCTGAGATTTCAGTCCCTAGAATTCCTGCTGTCTCCCCAAGTGGCAGAGCATGCCCAGCCCCAGTAACTGTCCCACAAGCTTCCCCTCTGTCCTGGTCCCTGTGTCGTGGGAAGCAGCAACCCACAGGCTTCAGCTGGAATCACAAACAGCACAGCAGCTCTGGAACAGCCTTCCCTCTGGGAGTCAACCGGCTATCACTTCCCGAGCCCCTGCGCCTAACGAGCTGTGACACGGGCAAGTCCCTGTCTGGACTAAACCCTGGGCAAGCTGCTGCCAGAGGCAATTCCAAACTGGGGTCTGTGGATAACCTTGTCAGCAGGCTGGTTGTTCTGCTTGTTTGGGTTTTGCCACAGTCTGTCCTGACACGCGGTGACGTTGATGACAGCGACACCAGACATTTCCCTTCGAGGTGGGTGGGGGAGATGGATGTGCCTCGCCACCCTCACAGCAAAGAATCTCTTCCTAGTACCTAATCTCAACCTGCCCTCTGTCAGTTTGGAGATCTGCTTGGATTTCATGGGAATGAAGAGTTTTTGCACTTTTCAACCAGAAAGTCTGGGGGTGGAAAGTGCATTCTTCCTCTCTCTCCCTTTGCCTTATCTCAGATGATCTCTAAGGTCTGTTCCAACCCTAACAATTCTATGATCCTGAGGTCTCTTTAGCAGGGAAAATTCTGATTTGCAGCCAGCACTTTACTCTCTGTGTTTGGAAGATGTGTATATTATACACAGGTCTGGCAGGACTAACCAGCATTTTCCTTAAAAAAAATCAGAGAGGAAACTGGGTACAAATGCAATGGATGTTCATTTGAGTGTTTCTTGTTTCCAGGAAAAATGGTGGCATTTTCATCAAAATAGCCATTTAAAACATCCTTTGTATTTCAAAGGAAGCTGTTCTGGCTTTCTACCAAGAATTAGGTATTTATTTATGATGTCTCCTAGGTCCTAAACATGGTATTTTCACAAGCTGCAGTCGAAGGCCTTTATGGGTTTTTAATCCTTTGTTTCTGCAGAAGTGGTTTTTTCCTCCCACCTCACATAAGGTCCCAGAGCTCTTTCTGTGATTCCCTTGTACTGTTTCCTAGAGTTCATTTTGTAATAGATGTGTTTGAAATCCCCAGTTATGCATCATTCCACCTTAGTAGTTAGAACTGCGTCCAAGGGTTTTAAAGCAGGGACTGGCAAAGGTCTCTGCCTTGCTGGAGCTGGGGAGTCAGCAGGTTGGTCCCTGCAGGAAGGTCACTTCCCTATTTTCCAGTGGAGGCAGGAGGCACAGGGTGCCCATGCTGTACCCACATAACCTCCCCTACCCAATGAAATTTGTGTCAGGGTCTAAAAGAGTGGCACAAGAGTTTGATACTAAGTGATTGGGTTTTTTCCCCTTGAGAACTTTTGCCCTGAGGCAAAGTTCTCTCAGTCCTAAGACCTGCCATTTCCCTGGGGATGTATTCAAATCTCCAGGGTTAGATGCCAGACGTATGGCTTGGCCTGAAAATCTCTCCAAAGATATCACCTTCACTGTGTGGGGTTGTTAACTGATTCGATAGCACCTACCCCTCTGGGGCCATCTGTTTGGATATAGCCAGATTCTCCCTCATGTTGCTCTGGAACAGCCTTGGATCATGTTTGGCAGACTCTGGGAAGCAAAGGAACTAGTCTGCCAAGGCCATGTGTGGAGAACTGGGATGCATGTGGCCTTGCTGGATCTTTGAGATCAGACTCTAAGCATCACCAGTGTGAACACTTCCTGTGCTCCTCCAAGCAATATCAGAGGAAGAACAGAGGGTGAAGGAAAGCCTAGTAGGTATTGGGATAACTCACCCCCAGCAATGTTCCCATGGCTGAGCTAGGGGTTGGCATTCCCACCACAGGGCTCAGTCATTGGAGATCCAGGACTGAGCTTCAAGAGCTGGGGCTGTGAGTGGAGGTCCCAGTGGAGGGGCTGGTCAGGGCCAGCAGGGTTTGTTAGTGCCCTCAGGGCCCTGACTGGGATGAGGAGAGACTCCTTGCCAGCAGTTTTGGGATTAGCTGCCCCCTAACTGGTAGCTTTGGCTGAGGAGGGAGGATTGTGAGGTGAGATATGGACTCATCTTTTCCACAGGGAACAAGGAGGAACCTGCAAGTTTTGATGTTCAACCTGAGTTGCTTCACTGGAGAGGTTGCTTCTGCTTTTCCAAAAATGGACCCTTTAAAAACTTTCCGAGTGGAGCAGCCAAGAGCAAAGCCACCTAGAACCACCACTTGCTTTGGAAAGTTGGCACTGTAGTGGAAAATGCTGCACTCACCTGCCAAGGAACAGGGCTGTGAGTCACACTGGACAGTAAAAGATGCTCCCTGGAGCTGCTGTTTATGCATGGTTCTATGTGCTTGTGTGGGTTTCTTCGGTTACTCTTGCATTGTCCTTATGACTGTTGCTATTAATTATTGAAAAGAGGAAGGGCCTGATTATGTCAGGACAGAGAGGTGAAGGAGAGCTCCAAGATGCACACAACCCTTCTCCCTTCTGTTGAAGGCTGACTAGGTAGCCTTTCTCCAGCTTCAGTGTCCTCCTTACAGCTGTGGCTGAGGAGAACCTTAAAAAGTGAATATAAGAGAAGGGAGCACATGGCCCTCTTGAAATGGGGGGAATGACAGGAACCGTTCATGGCGTCGTCATCTGATCTGATGTGACAGCAGAACACACTAAGCACTGTCTCAGGAAGCCAGGTATAGGCAAAACGTCTGCTTCCATCTCCCCCAACCTGTCCCCTCCAGCTACAGCTGGATACGCCTAAGATTCACTGACTTGTGTTACGTCTGGGAGAAGGGTCTATTCTTAAAAGGCTCTTAAGACATCTGGAAATGAACTTCAGTAACAGCTAAAAAAGTAGGTGAAAATTCACCTCTTCTGCCTGCTCATTTCAGCCTGGGAAGTCAAGAGAAGGCCATTGTGGACACTTTCCTACAGCCTTTTTCCACCCAGGTGCAATTGTGACCACAGTATCCCCCCTTTTGGCA
>WBMZ01011995.1:0-161669 GCA_013400975.1 Atrichornis clamosus | reverse complement strand
GCGCGGGGCGGGGCCGCGCCCGCAGCGCCTTGTAGGGAATAGTGCGGGAGCGCCGCGGGCGGGGGCGCCGGGAGCGCTGGACGCGGCTCCGGCCTCGGCCCGCGCTCCCCCGGTTGAAACTCTTACGTCCGTACCAGTTGTACCTCCGTGGTATCGGCGAGTGTCCGCCCGAGGCTCTCAGAGCCCCCCGCCACCCCAGCCACGACCTGCCTTCCCGGGGCCGCCCCGCCCCGCTCCTCGGGGTGCGAACGGGCACCTGGAAAACGTACGCGGGGTTTGTGTTTCGCTTGGAAAGCTCGAGCTGTTTCCCTTGAATCCATCTGGGCTGTGGGCAAACTGACTTTAAACTGCAGGCGGTGACACACTGTTCACACTGCTCCAAAGAGCTTTCAGACAGCGATCAGGAAACGCAGAAGTGCGGTGTGCTGCTTTTTTTCCTCTTCCAACAGGCAGTAGAAAGAGGATGGAGGTAAAAAAGGACAAGACCTAGCTGAACAGTAAATTAGGATTTTGTGCTGAGTGTTTTTAATTCTGCCTGAATGCTCCTTCTCCACCACCCATCAATCCCCCTTCTCTGGTTTTTCTGTCAGAAAGGGGTCATAAACTGTTAAAACCAAGCTGGAAAAAGCAGTGTTGTATCTACCCGGGCACTCCCAGCATTTAATCTCAAAGTATATTTTAGCAGAGCCGCTTTAGTAGAATTTATAAAAATGCCCTGTTTGTTTTGTTTTCCTTTATCCCCTTTTGGAGCCATAAATTTCTATCAGCTGTAGAAATGTAAATGTTATAGAAGAGCTGGGACTGTAAGGAAGAAGATTGCCAGCTGCATGATACAGACAGCCTTATTATCCTCCAAAGGAGACTGAGGGGTGATTAATCACAGTATCAAACCAGTGTATATAATGTCAGAGTACTTTCCACGGGGTTTACAAGACTTAAGCGCGTCTAGTTATAAATTATGTTGGTATTAAAGGCCAGGGACCAGCTGTCCTAAATTTCTATATAGTCAGCTAAGTCTTTAGATTTACAATTCTCCTCCATCTGGGTGAAGCACAGCCTGCCTACACCTTTTCTTTAATCATACCATCCATATAAAATTAAAATTTCCTGTCTTATGGAAGCACAAGCTTTTATTTGGAGCATCGGTAGGCAAAAGCTTCAAGATGGGTGTTGTCAGTAGGGATCAAGGCTACACTGCCAACAGTGGAAAACACAAGCTCCATCCTTGCTGTGACACAACCTGTGTGACAGCTTTGCTGCAGTGTGCTTCAAATCCCTGTGTAATGGGATAATAGTGATGGGAGCTGCTCAGGAATGTGTATTCGTGAACACACTGAAAAAATTAGATGGTGTTGAGGTGCTAACGGGTCATATAAGTATGTATGAGACAGGGTATTAAATAGATCGTTCAATTTAGACACGTCAGTCTGAATCATTGGGCCCAAATTGCAGTATGAGAAACCCTATGCAAAAAATACTTTAGGTACTTGGACTATCTGTTCAAGGTACTACAGCTGAAGTTGGATCCATCAGATTGGGTGGACAGTCATTTCAGTCTCACCGGGTGTAAACAAGCAACAACTCCACCGACCTCAGCAGGGTAACACAGAACAAAAATGAGGCGTGTCTGACACTCATTTTTCCTTTGTTGTTGTAAAAAGTTTGATATCACCAACATCATGATACACCTGGTCTATCAACATCTCAGATCAATATCTGAGAGAAGTGGAATTATTCCAGAACCTGACACTGGTGTAAATAAGGGAGAGTTTGGCCCACACACAACTAGATTATAATCACAGCTCCTGCACCACCTCCCTTCATTCTCTGGCCAAGTAACTCCTCTGAGTTTCCTCATTTCTATAATAACACCTTTCCTGTGTGTTCCGAGGACTAACAAGCTAAATGCTTTGTAATAAGCTTTTAAGCTGTTGGGTGCTATGTAAATGCTGAGTGTCTAGGATACACAGATGCAGGACACATTCAGAGGAGACTGAAAAACAAAGCCTTTAGTCACCTTCTCAATTTCTGAAATGGGAGAGGAAGGGGGCTAGAAATCACTGAAGTTCCACAGGGCCTTCCAAGGCATGGAAGTAGCTTGTTTACAGTGAGACTGACCAAGCTTGTTAAAATTACACCGTTTGTGCTGATTGCAGGAGCTAGCTCACTTTTTAGATATAATCCAGAGAAGTAATCAGATGAAAAGGAGTGACACCACTTGATCCAGGGGTAGGGCACATCTTTGGAAGAGATGGTCTGCATGGCAAGGCTTACCACTATCTTCTATACCACTGTTTGGGAGGTGATCCAGAAAGTTTCTTAGTGCCTGTATTATCATTGCTTGAAGTAGCAGTACCTGTGTTTGGTCAGGGCTTAGCTGATTCAACTGCTTTTTTTACACTTAGATATTCTTTTTCAAAGAGATTAATTTCTCTGCAGTAGTAGGGATGCAGTTTTTTCAACCAGAACTGGATACTGTACAACAAGAACAATATTTATTTGCCACTTTCAGAGTACACTTCACACTCAGAAACCAGAGTGCGTTATTTTTGTAACTTACAGGTATATTACACTCAGGAAAGCTCAGTCTGGCCAGTGGCCTGCTTGAGGCTTTTGTTAAATCATTTAACCTGCCTGTACATTCATTTTATCATCTGTAAATAGAAATATTCTATGTTATTCTCTGATAATATCCATTAGATATTTGATATTAGCCTCTCCCCTTCAAGGTCTACCAGTAAAGTCAACTCTGGAAGAGCCAGGCAAGGATTCTGAGTGTTTATTTATATGAAAAAATATTGATAATGGTGTCAGTAACAAAGGCAATGAAGGAACTGAAGGGAGAATTCTCTCTGAATTCCTGTTCTATGCCCTGTCTGCATGGGAGAAACTGCAAAGGGGAAAAAAATAAAATAAAAACTAGCATTCCGCTCCTTTGCTCAGATAAAATTTTAAGCCTTATATGGCCATAAAAAAGGTAGCAGGGAAACAAGGAAAAAATTAAGACCTTGATCTTCATATGAGAAAATTCGAGTTCACATTTGGTTAATGTCACCAAATAAAGAAATCTATGCTATTCCAGTCCTCCATCAAGAAGCACCCTGGTGAACACAATTAAGGATCTCTCTGCTTTACCGAGCAGCCACACAGCTTCATGCTGTGCTCTTGTCGGATCCCACAAGCCAAGCATGACTGGGCTGGGTCAATAGTTGGTGTGAAAGTTCCCGGGGAAAGCCACGGGGCGCAGGAGCAGCGCCCTCCTTCCCTGCACGCTGCAGGGATGTGCGCGGGCAGTGCTAGGGGGCACTGCGCCCCAAGAGATGGGCCCGTCCTCCGCGCACGGAGCCGGCTCCCGCGCGGCGTCCGAGGCACCGATTCTCTGGAAAAGGAAACGGGTTTACCTCGGTGTCTTAGTTAAATTTCAGGAAGGAGAGCTACCTTCTGCGTCCACAGATACATTAGTTTACATCAGGACCACTTTAACATCGCCATTTCCTTCCACAAGGCCATCCTGGAACTGGGGGCAGAGACAGATATGAACTAAAGGCTTGTTCACTCGCTTTCTGATCGCGTTTCGTTGTGAGCGATGCCAGCTGCTTCAGTGCAGAAGGGCTTCATCAAACTACAGCAACTGCTCCAAAACTCCCCATACCAGGGTGAGCGGGTTGAGAGAAAAAGAGAGAAAGACAGAGAGACCCCACTACCATCAGAGAAAAATACCCTGACACATGTCACGTAGTGGCTGGTAACACTGCATCTTATCACCAGATCTCAGCTGGCTTAAACTGAGCGTGGCATGAAGGAAGCCAGGAGAATTCGGTCTGCAGATCAGCAGCCCTGCTACCTCCTTGATAATATACTAATTTTTAAAGCTTCCAAAGTAAGGGCCTTTTTCTATTTTAATTTTTCAACAGTAAACTGACTTGATTCATGAGTGTGAAGTCTTGCTATTAGCATTCTAAATTGTCCAGCTGACAAGTTGCTCAAAAGCATCCTTCTGTTCTAAAACCTTTTCTTGAAATTGATGATTTTCATATCTCTTACACCAGCTCAGCCTCACACTCTCTAGAAGGTCTCATTGTTTTTCTGTTTTTATGCAGCATGAGGGAAAGGATAGGTGTTTTCAGTGCTATCTGATGTCCTATTTTACAGCACACTTATGCCATCTCTTAGGACAGTACAGAATGGTCACGCATTGCATTAGAAAAAGATTCTCATATTTCTTGATTATCTATTTCTTTTGGAGTACATTGTTTCTTTTCTAACACTGTCCTTTGAGAAGATTGTTTTGTTTAAAATATTTCTATTTGCTATGATTTATAAGTGTGAAACAAGTTGGAAAAACTCCTATTAATTCTACTATTGTATCAGTAAACTTTTTATTCTATTTAAAATGAGAAGACTCTTTCTTCAAAAACGTCTTTGATTCTATAAATACATACAAAAAAATTCATTTGATCTCTTTCTCTGAGGTTGCAAAGGAATTATGTCACCTTCCTGTCTGCAAGCCAGACATAGGTAATACTCCATCCCATTTCCAAGCTTTTCATTGGAGGTACACCATTAAATCTTCCTCAGCTCTGACAGTTCTATACTGTGTTCAGTCTTCAAGGACCCTTTACAGATTGTGCCCCGTGAGAGCATCCAGCCAGGGAGCAGACTGTAGGCACTTAGTGTTGCCAGGAATATTACATTATAAAGGGTTGTGGAGTACGAAATCACCCTGTCAGTAGTGTGGGGATCCTCCAGTCAGGCTGTGATGTGGCATCAGCTGCAGAAGAGTAACCAGGAAATATATTTTAACAGCCTTATCAAGCTGAAAATGTTTCCTGCACATGACTGCACTCTTTGGCCCAAATCCAGCAAAACACTAAGGCACATGTTCGACTTTAAGCACACAAGATGCTCTACTAAAGTCAACAGAACCATTTACATACACAAAGTTAAATATAAGCTTAAGTGCATTTCTGGACCAGGGCCAAAGGTCTCAGTACCATGCAGGGTTCAAGCCAGGAGGCTGTGATTAGATGGTCTGACAGAATCCGGGAGGGAAGGACACGATGTGATTTGCTTGGTTCTACCTGCCTATGCCTCATTCCAAGCAATTAATTTTCTCTCATTTTTGTTTATAATAAGTCCTTCCATTTCTCTTGTTTTGCTTTCTTGCTGCTGTAGCCATTTCTAAATTGAAGTTTTGTTTTTCTCTTTTAAACCCTTCTAAACTTCATCAATAGCTTTAAGTGACTGAACAAAGAGATTTCAAATAGATGAAGTGCTTCAAATGGTAATAAGAGCTGGTGTTCCCAGAGCTTTGGAGGCTGCACTAAGTACAGAAGAGAGTGAGAGCAATTGAAAATCACTTTTCTGTTGTTCCTTTGTATGAACTGGTTTCTGGCTTATGTAATGCACAGTAATTAAAATGGCTGGAATGCCTCACATTTTTAAGAGAACTTTAAGGCAGCTCTGTGGCATTGCGGCCAGCAGAGTTCATGAGCAGATTCATGGCTGCAATCGAGGTTTGATGTTTCTATCCACGTAACCTGAAGAAGACAAAATCTCTGTGGAGGCCTTGGAAGGGTGTTTGAGAAAGAAGGGGTAGACACAGAAAATCAATAACATCTGCTCTCTGCATCAGCTCCTTGAGCAGCTGTGGGGAAAGTCTTTCTTTTGGTGAGACCACAGCCTAAAGGTTGGTGTGGTCGTCAGAGATCTCATTGCTTTCTCTCGCTGTAGCCTCAATGTCCTGCTCAAGTGTGGGACACCACTTACACATTCTCTGTCTCTCACAGTAATATCAGAATCTCCTAGTGTCTCCGTCTGGGTGCTGCACAGGAAATGTCTGTTTCTGTGAGAGAGAGTGTGCATTTGAGTACTGGCCACTGCAGTTGCTGTGTGTATTTCAGGGGTTCCAAACAGCTCCCTGATGTTTAGCAGAGAGCCTGGCAGACTGGCATGTCACTCTGCTCACAACTGGTTGCCTTCCCTGTGATGAGGTCTGCTCTGGTTGGCAGTGGTGAGGGACTATCTTGGTGTTTTTTGGTCCCCCTGGCACAGTCCAGAATTTCATTTTCTTTTTTTCCAATTTTTTCACTGAAGGTGTCTGACTACCTCATCCCTGGTCTTCTCTCAAGAGCTGGCCTGGCTTCTCAGGGTGATGATTGGCCACAGAGGAGCAGGAGAGCTGAATGCAGCCTTCCTTGGGAGGGGAGCTGACTTACTTGAAGATATGGCCTTTTGGGCATGTTGAACAAGTAGATCCTTCTTCCTCATCTCTCTGCCTCTCACCAGCCTTCTGAAGGCGTGGACTGAGCCCACTTCCTCATCTCTCAGCATAATCTTTCTCCCCTTCTCATCAGAGGGCACTGTCAGGACACAGCAGCCTCCACAACCCTGTGTGAGTGTAGGGAGGTCCCTGGACAAAGGTCCTGGGCAGAAGGCAGTAATCCTGTATCTCTCAGACCATCCTGAGGCTATCAGAGCTGCAGTCCCTCCATAGGCACAAGGCCAGCCAGTCCCTAGGATGTGTCACTGCTTTTAAAGCATGTTGGAATCCCCTGAAATCACCATACTTGTGAAAGGCAGAAAGAGCAGCACCAGGGGGCTGGCATCCCTCTTTTTGTTTGTTTAATGAGCCTGGAGATAGTATTGTGCTGTCAGGTCTGAAGGAAGGGTCTTTTCTTTACGTGCAGAACAAGTGCAATTGCAGGAAAATTGCTATCTCTTGCTTCTCCCTGCACAACCTGTAGAAACTTCCTGTAAGAATAAGCCAGTCTTTTAATCCCCATATTGCAGGTGTTATTTCTCACCTTAAACTGCAGATAAAGGTGATAGTTACAAAGATGGTCTCTAATGACAAGCACAGTGTCCCAGCAGGGAATGAACTCAGTGACTACTGTCATGCATGCCAGCACACAATGGCAAAAGTGAGAAGCAGTTCCTCTATGAAATCCCAACAGAGATTGTTGCCTTGGCATAGGGTTTTATTTTTATAAATCCAAATTGACTTTCCCAATGCTTTTGTTCCTGTGTTCCCAAATCAGTGCTGTATTCTAAACAGTAGCTGACTGCTCACTTACATCAGGCCCTTCCCGCAGACCCACGGTCCCGGCCAGTAGAAGCTGGGGAATTTCCGATGTGAGATTTCAAGGACAGATCTCTTTCTTCTCTAGAGCAAAAGGCAGCACTTCAGTTTCCTCACTCTTTTGGAATTTTTCTCCATAAATCTTGGCATACAGTGTGAGACAAAAGATGAGGAGATGGTAGATCTGCAGTCTAAAGTGAGGACTCTTATTTGTTTATTGTCTTTCTCTTCCCTAGCGAAGAGTAATACATTCTTCAAAGGAACTTTTCAGGTCAGCAGTGTGGGTTCCACACCTAATGTATTACTGTCAGGAGTGAAAATATCAGTGTTTGATTTAGCACAGATGTGTGAAAATAGTGTTCCTTCTCACTGAAGACTGAGGTAACAATCTACAGCCCCTTTTCCCTTTTGCTTTAATCTGACAGCCTCTATCCCTTAGTTATGCCTTTTTGTGTGCTTCTGAGGGGTATTTCAGTGGGGGACACAGAAGTATGGAGAGACATCACAGTGTAATTACAGAAAGAACCTATCTGTGCTAACAGGTATTGTGCAGCAAGGGTTAATCTGTAACCATAGCTGAAAGTGAAGCCAAGGAAGAGGGACAGAGCAAACTTTCTCTGTTGTTTCTTTGCACTGAATGAAAGTATCTTTACCAGGGACTGGAAGTCTAGGAGTATGATCACGTCTTGTTAGCAGAACCTTAAAAAACAGTGTCCTATCCTGACAGAGTTTAACTCATTTTAACTTGGTTTGTAGCAAGAGCAACAGGGCAGCTCACAGTTGGTGTGCTCTTCTGAAGGGGAGGCACGGGGCAGGGCAAATGTCCTTACACCCCACTGGTTCTACCCAGAAAGAAGGGCTTCCAAAGCAGAGCAGAGGTATCAGGGAAAACAGCCCAGAGCCAGCAGGAACCAGGGAGGTGCAGCCTGTATGTACAGATCCCATACCAGGAGTCCAACTAGGAAGGTACCGAAGCTTGACCCTGTGCTCTGAGCAAGAAAACACCTCTCTGTAGCTTTGCTCTTAGGAGCTGTGCCACCAAATCTCCACAGAGTGTTGACCAGGTGCCCTGCTGCAGGATCCTGGACTGCTCCAAGGCAGTGGCTCATCTCAAGTTCTAAGAGGTTGGAGAGGTACTGAACTCTTTTAACTGCAGCAGGTGTCCAATAGTAGCTTAGTACAGCACATTCTCTCCTCTTCCTCTCATCTTCCTCTCCCTCTCCCTCTGCCTCTCCCCTCCTCATGCTTAAACATAACTGCAAGAAGAGATTGAGCTCCCACCACACAAGCCAGGGAGGCAGAAGGTTCCTCCCTAGACACCGAGCTGAGGTCAGTGAGGAAAGTGCTCTCAGTGTAAAAGTTATGCAATGCATGGGAGGAATCTACAGTTTTAATCATGGGATAATTAATGGAAGACAATAAACAAAGAGCTGAGCAACAGCAGTTTCTACCAACAGAGACATGATTCTCCAGCAGGCATTCCCCAGCACCTGACAGTACATGGACAAGCATTTTCATTTAAGCTGTGTCTTTATGTTCCCTAGATTACAACCAAGCATTTTTTAACCAAAATCTTCTTCCTTTTCCCTCAGTTCAAGTTCAGCAGAACCACCACAAGACCAGTGAGTGGAATGGGAAGGCAGGGGTGGAGGTCTGCTCAATGCCAACAAATCCTTAGCTAGATTCAATCCTGCAGCTAGAATAGATGGCACTAATCTGGTCTCCCTTTTCTCACAGGACAGCTGTGGGCATTCCTGCTGAAGGCATTTCAGTTCTCTCTCCCAGTGTTGAGATTGAACGTGCTATTGCTGAAGAAAACCTTCTCCCATTGGTGCTTACATAAAGTCACTTTTGTGCCAAAGAAGCAGGATCATCAAGAAGAGCATGGTCTGCCTCGTGAAAAGAGAAGGAGCAGGCTAGGAAGGGAATTTTTTACTTCATTTGAAATTGATTTTCCCATCCAGAATAAACCTTCACCTTTGAACATCGTATGTAATGGCAACTTAGCCTAGAGAGACTAATATAGCATGATCTGTGTATGGGTGTAAGCAAATAGCACTACAGAGAGCTGGCCAGAGGAAGTCAACACTTATTCCCAGTGAATGCAAGATTGTTTCCTCCTCTTCCTTCTTCTCCAGAATTTAGCTCCTTACCTTAGACAATGCCTCCAACTCCCCTAAGGTGTTTCCACAAGTATCAATGCAATTACTTTTAATAATCTTCTTATTTTTCCCTGAAATTATAATCTGAAGGATAGGCAGTCATAGCCTTTTGGTTTTATTTTGAGAAAAGGCTTTTCAGAATAGGAAAGAGAAAAGAGGAGAACCTGGTGCTGCAAAAAAAAAGCCCCTTATTCTTTCAGGCATTTCTGGGAAGAAGGAGGGAGGGCAGCTTTTGAAGCCATGCCTATGGCTGCATGTAAGGGATAGTTCTCAAAGGATTCCCTTAATCAGATTCTGAAGAAGATGGGCTGTCTCTTTGTAATTCACTCCATGTCTTATTCTAAGGCCATATGCTCTGGTCACGTGAAGATTTACAGCCTCAAATTTAGTGGCCTCAGAGAATCTGAAAGAATTATGCAAGAAATCATGTTCCATGATAACTGAGGCCTCACACAGCCGTGCTTCCTAAAGACTGCTTCTAACTCAATATATGGCCCCTCTAGGGCTTTGTAAGCCCTTCTGGGGTAGAGGGAGGGGGAGGAACGGGGGGAGCTGCTGATCATTGCCATATGTGAGAAGCATCCCTGTCTGCACGTGAGTGTGACGTCTGTGTTGTCACAGAGGCCGAGCTCTGCATAGCCCCCCTGTTTCCTGTTTCCACTCAGACTCTTGCTGCCGGAGCAGGGATCCCATATCACTCTGTAGTGCAGTTACAAAAGAGGAAAATGATGGCCAATTGAGGGGGAAGGGGTGGGGGAAATCCTCTTAAATAGCCATGTAGGATGTCTGGGCAGGGATGTGAGCCAAGAGTCCTCAGAGGCAGTAGAGTAAGTGGGAGTTTAGCAAACAACCATTTTCTTCCTTTGACTAGTGTTCCTCAGAGACCTCAGCACTCCAGTTCTCATAGCTAATTTTAGCTATTTGTGGTTGGCCTGTTCCTAATGTTCCTTTCCTATCTCTCACACACACACTGAACCTTGGGATACTCTCTATGGGCTGACAGATGACGTGAAAACCTCTAATCTGCAGGTCAAATATCAAAAATGAAGTGGGATCATGAAACTGGAAGCACAAATTGCTTTTTTTCCAAATAAGGGAGATATATTCATATTAGAAGTTCTTAGCATACCAAGTTTGTGAGGTTTTTTAAAACTATATGAGGGGAATGACTTATTCTTTAAAATTTTATGGTAACCACCAAAGATGTTATGATGCCACAGACACTGCCTTTCCTATGCAGACTATGACTGATATGCTTTCATTATTTTTTGGCGCTGCTCTTTGTTAGAAAAACCAAAACCACATTGTCCCAAACACTGAGCTGACACATAACAGGCAGAATGAGTCCCTGCCAGAGGGCAGAGAGGACATGTTAGAGAGGGTTCAAAATGAACATAGTGGCAATAAACGTGCCGTGCCAGCAGTGAGGGAGCTTGCAGCAATGGTACTCATACTGCAGAAGTCACATGCATGGAACTCTGAGTCTTACCTGCTTTACATTCCTGCAGTGAATTGATGTCAATGCTTTATCTTCCACAAAATTTGCTATACAGTTTGTCTGTGAGTCTGTTGTCCAGAGGCACCAGAGGGTAAAAAAGAAGGGTAAATGGCTTAGGATGATTCCTCCTATTTCAACCAGATTTTCCCAGAACATGAGCAACATGTGGCACTTTTTCTGCCCCTGAATTTCTTACAGATTCCCTGTCCTGATCTCCCCTCCTCTTCACATACAAATCTGTGGAGGGTGCCCTGCAGGCACAAAGTGTATGCTCTTAGTGATGTATGTGTGGGACTGTGGACAGTAACAGGGCATATGGACCCTTAAGTGACCTGAACGAGATGCTGGCTCTGCTCTGTAAGAAAATTTAGTCCAGGGCCTGGGAATCAGGTCAGTAACCTTATTTTCAGTTGATTGATTTAAAAAGTCTTTGAGTAAGGTGAGGAATCCTGACAAGCTGTTTAGGAGGAGAAAAAGGTAGTTATTAGGTCTCTCAAGGATTGGAAAGCACTATTTCTTGAGCTGACAGAGGCCAGATTTATGTTATTAATTGGGCAGACACCCCTGATTTTGTGTTGGACCAGAAATAAAAGACTTGGACAAGACTGCCTGTAGCACGCTGTTCTGGCTGGCAGAGAGCAGTCAGCCTGCACATAAAAGAGACCTCACGAGCTGCCCACCGCTGTCCTTCGTGCCCTGCTCTTCCTTTCCAGGTGAGGCCATGTTCCACTCTACAGACAGCCAGCCAGGACACTGTTCTCAGCACCACTGAAGCACAGACAGGCTGACTGCAGGAGGTGGAAGCCCAGTGAGCAGAGCACACTGCTGGCCCCAGAGTACAGGGGCCATTTCATGTTGTCTCTGGCTTTCCACAGATTCCTGGGAGCTCTGGTGGTTGCTGGAGGTCCCTTAATTTTTAAGAACAGTGTTGGCAGCTTGTTTCACTTTCAGAGATAAAAAAATCCTGCTTAAACTGAAGGAATGAATGGGGGGAACCGTCCCCCCACCCCGCACCATCTACAGGTTTTCCTAATAATCTCTGAACAGATGGACACGGTCATGGGAGTCCTTGAAACTCTTATCTGTTTTGGAGGAGTAGTGGGTGTGGTGCTGTGGGCGTGGACAGATATATGTGCTGCCCTTCACAGAGAAGCTCACTGTCCTCCAAAGACTGAATATCAACAAAATCCTTCCTGTGGGGACTTCCAGCTCTGCCCGAGCCAGCTGTAAATTCCTTTGAGGCTAAGACTAAGAAAACTGGAATCTTGGGAGGGCTTTGGTACAGTCCCAAAACCATTTCCACTGAACCTTCCCAAAAATATGGTTTCTCTGACCCAGGAATGTGAGCTCTGTAACAATGCAAAGCTGAAGGCCTAGACCACTGGAATTAACTAGTATTAGCTCATTACATCTTTGCACTCCGTCTGTCTCATCTGATACGAAAACTGTTGTCCCTCTGGGAGACAGGCTTTGCTCTATTTTTGTGTAGCACCTGGCACAATGGGAATATTGGTATTCGAGTGAGGTGCTACCAGAATAAACAAATAAAAAATTAGTGAGACCCCTAGTTTCTCTCTTTGCTGCTTTTGAGCTGATTATTTTGGAGTGAATAATCATAAAGCATCTGAGTGAGCACAGCAGAGTAACATCTGCCTGAACCAGGAAATGGCTGAGGAGCAGGGAAAAAAGAGACAGGCGTGTAAATTGCCATAGCACAGTGCAACAGAAGCCATGAACTGGTATGGAGTGGCTGAAGCAGGAGGTATCAGAAAAGTAGTTGTGTACACAGAGAGCTCCTCCACTGGTCCCAACGAAGCTGGAACAAAACTACATTTGCTCTATAGCAGGTGAAGGTCCAAAGCCAGGACAGCTAGCCATCTTGACCACTAGACCTACCCAGCTGCCTACTCACTTGTCAGACCTTCTGCTTTTGCATTCTGTCCCTCACCATCTGTTTGTCCTTTATATGGGAGAGGTGCCTACCACTTGTCACCCTCTGCATGAACCAGTTGAAATATTTGCCTCCCCTACTGTGAAAAGTTTTCTGCACATTTTTTGTGCTTCCTTGCACGATACAATTTCTTTTCTGAATGAACATTTGCAGTCTTCCCCTTTTAAACACAGAGGTTCTGGAGCGACATAACACCTCTTGGAGAGAGTGCATTCCCTAAAAGCCTTCCCCATGATATTGTGGCCCTAATTGTCAACACTCTTTCCCCTAAGGATAGAGAATGTAACCCAGGCCTCCCTCCCTTGCCTGTGGTTTCTCTGTTGCAGTAGAGTCTCCAGTGAGCAGACAGCCAGAATAACCACCAGCGTGCCAGGAAGGGCATGTCAAGGGTGGGCAGGAAGAGTGGCTGCACCACATTTGTTCCAGGCATTTTAGTTGGCAGATGGTCCCTAAGGGACTGCTGGGTGCTGGAGTATATTAGGGCAGCTGCTGGGCTACTTGCACTCACACTGAGAGAGGTAAGACAGAATCATGCAGCTGCAGCCAGCTCCGAGGGACTGTCTTCCTTCCCACTGCTTGTGAGCAAGGAGTGAGCAGAGCAGAGAACCTAGCCCCACATCACACCACTTACACACACCAACTTCTCTGCCTCTTCCTATCTGCCAAAGTAGGAGAGTGGATGTTTCAGCAAAAACTTTCTTCTGGACTGAGGAAAAAAGATAAAGAACAGCCAAGTGGTTTACTGTGCTCACACTCTTCCTTACATCCTAAACTAGACCCAGAGACTGACATGAATGATCTTATTAACTTGCACTCACATGAAATAAACACAGAAGCAGGGAAGGCTGTCAGGGCTGTTCCCAGCTCTAAAGCAGCCCTTTGACAGGACAAGCCTGGTTGGTTTTTTTTTCCCCAGATGGGAGGCTGGTCAACACCACCCCTAAACTCACCTCCACCCCCAAACAGCTGTTTTGCCAAAGGGTGGAGAAGCAGACCTCCTGATTGAGGGTGGAGCAGTTTGAAGGGGAGGAAAGCAGTGACTTCACTTTTTATTAAGTAATAGCAGAGTGACGCGTGCGTCACTCTGAAAAACAAGACTTTGGGTGGGGGCAAAGGCTCTCTGCAGCATTTTATGCATGGAGTCTTCCCCTTTGTGGGAAATCAGGAGAACACACCATTCTGAAGAGGGAATTCAGAAAGTCAAAGATGTAGTAGGTTGAGCACCTTGTAGTCTTGTTTAAGGAGTCCAAGAAGAACATCAACGTGAAAGGGCTTGGGATGGTCAAGGTAGTTTGGGTTAGACTTCAGGAAACACTTTCCTCCAGCAAGGATAGAGAAGCATGAGAATAGATCAAGCCCACGTGAGAAAAGCAGCATATGAGGGTCAGCTTTCATGGGGGGAGATGGCACCAGAGTTTATGTACAAATACTGGGGGGTGATGGCAGAATAGACAAAGGTGTCTCTGTGATCACAGAGTTACCTGCTAGGGCACTGCTGTTCTTAGGCTGGAGACAGCCTCTTCTCATCCTGTGCTAGTAAGCAAGTATCATAAGATCTGGATCTGTCTCCTCAAATAAGCCTTTCCCTGTAGCTGACTCCTTCAGGGCTGTATAGACAGCCTCAGACCAGTCTGTTGCATTCTCTCTGCCTGATTCAATTGGCTTCTGCCAGTCCTGACTACTGCAGAAAGAGTCTGTCAGGCTCAAGAGCAGTCTGGTATGTTAGACATCATTCCAGGCTGTTTGGAGCAACACAAGAGTAAAAGACAGTCTTAGACTCCAAAGGCTTCAAATGTAACAAATATTCTCATGCTGCTTATAGTGTTTATACTGCTCTGAAAGTGCAATCACCAGAATGGCCATCAGAACAGAAGCTGTTTCACAGATGGCTGTGGGCCAGCTGTAAAAAGCCTATCCAAAGGCTCTGTGCAATGCTTATGGCATTATCAGAGTGTACCTCTGGCCCCATGTTCCGTGGGGACATAACCAAAGCCACTTATTTCCTGTCCTAGGCCTCCCAGGTGAAACACAGAATACCTTGACACTGTCCTAGAGAGACATGACAGTGTGGGGGCACACACACCTGGTGTTCCTCTGGCTAGCACAGGGAGCTGCAGTGCAGTGCAGCAGTGCTGGCGTGCACTTCACTTGTTGGATATTTACCCAGGATCCTGCCAGGGCATGTTTGACCTTAGAAGTTCAGGCTGTTGGGTTTAGACCTATGCTACCACTCAAATGTGTTATTTATATCTAGTTTCTACACAGCTTCGCATACTGCAGCTACACATGGTGAGGATGTCTCAGAGGCAGTCAAGAATTCAGGCTCTGCTTAGGGCAGGTGTAAAAGCTTCTGGGCTGCCAAGGGGTCAGGCCCTTTATCTGTCTTTTTCCTGTCTATAAACTGAAACCCCATATTTGTGGTACCAGCCTCCCAGTGGCTTCCCAGGCAGACTTTCGCTAGAGACTCCTCAAGTCTGCAAAGAACTCAAACACCAACAATACGCAGCTTTCCTCACTCCTGCCTCAAGTACATGAGAAGGGAAAGATAAAAAACTAGGCAAGCAATAAGTGCACCCTTCCTGCCAGACTGATTGACAGTGGCAAGGGCAGTTCAATTTCTAAGGGTCGATAATAAACAGAATTTTGTGTTCCAGCTTTCAACCTGAGAAAAATAAATTAACTGAGTGTTCAGAGAGCTCTACTTCCTTGCTCAGAAAACATAAACAGCTTAGCAGAACAGCATAGTTTTGGAGAAAAAGAAAAGGACAAAGGAACATAAATAAAATAACAGGCATCCACCAACTCCCCCAGTGACACTTGCCAAAGCCCTTTTTTATTGCTTGCTGGCACAGCTGCTAGAGCAGACCCTTGCTCCCCCCAGCTCTGGAAACACTCCACTCACAGCTGGCAATTCAGGGGGACTGCCACACACCTGATGGGTAGCAAAGGCTTCCTCAGGCTGGAGCAGGGACAGGGTAGGAACCCCTGACACAGCAGTCCCTCTGGCTTGCTGCTTCTTGTAGCCGTTCTTACTCCTTAGCAGCTCCTCTTAGTGGCTTCAGCTAAGCATCTCCCATCACCTGCAGTTCCTGCTAAGTACTCCTAATCCTCACTGGGTCCTGGCTTTTTGTTGCTCAAAGACAACTTCTTCAACAGAAGTTCTGGTTTTCTATTTTGCTGTAATTTTATCACCCAAGACTGCAAACTATTGCATGAAGCTAAGAGTAGTCATCTGCTATGGCACAGCTAGTCCCAGCTTTTCACACTTGCTCATCCTCATTATCCTCATTTTTATGATGATGTTGATGTTGTTGTTTTCTTACACAAATCCTCCTATATGTGCTAGCATATGTAGATCAGTATTAGGCCCATCTCTAGGCTTTTTCAGCTCTTTTCTCTCCAGCTGAGACCAGTAGAGCAGTTCTGCCCCTAGAGCTCCCCATCCCTCTGGGCATCCTTGCTGGCCAGCCAAGAAAATGGAAAGGAAAACACAGTGTCCAAGTTAGTTCCTTGTATTTTGCGGTCAGCCTGAGCATCTCATCAGGATTCACCAAAAAATAATAGTTGTCCCAGGTAAGCCTCAGGACAATCCTCTGTTTATAACAAGTAAAGATCCTACTGTCACATCTGTGCCGCGGACGAATGAACTCAGAAAGGCCAAGAGATGCCGGTGAGTTTGTGAGGTCCAATGCCTTTCTGCCCCTTCCCTGTTTACTTAGAGCAGGCACTATTCCCTTCTCACACCAGGGAATTAGTAACACTAATGAGGGAATGTGTCACCCCTTCGTGCTGAGCGTGACTCACAAAGTCAGTGTGGCCTCAGCAGCTGAGAGGAACAATGCGCTGTGTTCTCCCTTACGGCTTTTTTTGGCTACGCCATCACTGGAGCCCAGAACAAGGGCAATGATGTCACGGCCACAGGCTTAATGTGCAAGTATCATATACAACACTGCAAGCTCTCTGTGATCTGTTACTTCCACATCAACGTCACTTAGGGCATATATACACACAAATAGTTGCCAGAGCCAAGAATAAATCATTTGGAACAGATTATTTTATTTCAGGCTTTTAACAAGAATGCTTGTCAGTCCCAACAGGCTCATTCTGGAGAGGTAGTACCTAGCTCAGCATTGAGCTGTATAATTTAGTCAAGACCTCAGCTATAAAGACAGAAGTTTGGAATGTAGAAATGGGCAGACAAGAATCCTGCTAAGAAATAGCTTACATTTTTCTGACAATTAGCCATTGTTGCAAGTATTTATATAAAAGAGTAAGAAAAAGCTCTGAGGCAAAGAAAGAAATTACTCCCAGCCATTTTCGAGAAAATGACATTGAAACCTTTCGTGCACTTGTATTTGAACAAGACTTTTCTCCATCAGCCTCTGAGTGGAGCAGGGGATTGTTCCTTCCTTTCAGAAATGTGTGGAGTGTGTTAAGTGGTCTGTCAAAGGAGCCAGCCAGGAGGGGGTGTGGAGCTGAGCATACAGGGACATTGTGACCAGGGGCCAGCCCGTGGGGCACGCAGGAGGCTGGGACTGGCTTTCACCTGCCTGGAGGGCGTGCTGGTAACTGTGGAGTTCACAGCGAGCCATTGCAAACAGCCTCGCC
Organism: Atrichornis clamosus; assembly: GCA_013400975.1. NCBI lineage: Eukaryota > Metazoa > Chordata > Aves > Passeriformes > Menuridae > Atrichornis > Atrichornis clamosus. The sequence continues at coordinate 144,369 of WBMZ01011995.1, read as the reverse complement.
CAGGGAATGGCACAGGGTTTGCAGCCCGCGCTGAGCTCTCAGCAGCCTGTGCTGCTGTTAGCACCCAGCTCAGGTGGCCTGAACTTCACAGGGATGCGGCTGCAGAAGCTACTGTCCACTTTCTGCAGGGACAGCTGTGCCAAGAGTGACAGTCCCCTGCTTTATAAAACCCTTCCCTAATGTATTGCCAGGTGGCCTGCGGATGCCTCAGGTGACAAGGCTTGCCTGTCCCATATTATGGGCCCCTTTCTTCATTTGCTGGGTTAAGCTCTGCCCAGCAAAAGAGGGGAAGCCCTGAGAATTCATCGCACGAAATCTTATCTCAAGGGAAAAAAACAGAGGCATGTGTGTAGAGGCTTGTTGAACCATGCATTCCTCTAATAGTTTCCCAATGCTGAGTACCAGTGGGACAGTCACACACTTTGCTGCATGTTCCCAACAGGCTGGAACCTTTATCTGCTGGGCAGGCTGGTGCTGGAGCACTGCCAGTCTCCCTGGAGAGCAGCTGTGGTCCCCTCGGTTCCTGTGCCTCTGCTCTGGGCAGCAGATTGGCGGAAGCTGGTGCAAAGCTGCCTGTCCGATTAAATTTGTTATTTTGCTAAAGGATTTAGCTTTGTTTGTTGGTTATTACTGAAGAAAAATCCTAAGCTGGTGCTTTAACCTGTGTTAAACCTTTCACAGGGTGAAAGAATCTGGTTCCTTTGCTTCCAACTTGTAAACAAGCAGCAGAAAGCTAAGAGAAGGCAGAGAAAACAAAAAAAATTTTAAATACTATTTTTCCTACATTCTTTTTATTTTCCAATCAAAAAATATTTTTAAATTTCCTGTACTAAAAGGCTGCCACATCAGAAGGGTTACTGAACTTTGCTTCTGAAAAAAATGTGACAACAGGTCATCAGCCACCATCTCAGACATACTCCAGCTCCCACACATACCTGCTGTCTCTCCAGGGATGTGCTGGTAAGCCCATCCAGAAGGGTTTGTAGATTATAAAGATGATGAGAGATGTTCACATATTTCATAATTTTTCCAGTACAAAAAAAAAAGCAGAGGAAGCCAAATTAAATAAACTACTTATTTCAAAAATAAGCTTTCTATACACAAGATTGGCTCTGGTTTAATTGAGATTGTGGCTGATTATTAGTTAGAACAATAAATCATTTTCAGTTGAGAAAGTTTTAGGGCAGCAGGGACTGGTAGGCTACAAATGACGATTACTCTAAATGTATTGTTTGAGTGCAAAAATAACGTTCAAACATTACTGTATTGCAAAGCCAGGAAGTGCCCACAGGAACTGCCCTTACAAGGGTTGACACTGAAGTTTTAATTTACATTCTCTGAGCTGTGCAATGTAGATCATTTCTTTCACAGGATTTCTGTCACAGAATTTCTGCAATTAAAAAAATAAACATTTCATACTTAGCTTTGTCCTTCTGCTCAGTGAATGAACTTAGATCTTCTCTAGTACACAGGATTTAAACAAAATTCTGAGATCAGGACGACTAAAACTCCTTTCGAGTTCATGGCATTCAGCAAGATATCATATCTAACTGCTTCAGAAACATCAAATTTGTTTTCACAGCAGTACAGTAAATGTTATGTATTTTGTAAATGAGAGGCTGCCAGCTGAAAGTGCAAAGTCAAGAGATTTGTGTACTTGATACAGAATGGCAAGGACTTGGATTTTCACAGTTTCTACCATGCTGCAGCACTTTATATCCGAAGCACAAAGTCCAGGTGCAGTTGTAAGTGCTCAGCCCCTGTTGCAAATTGGCTGTGGCTCAACCATTCAGGGCTGTCTGGCTCCCTTCAGTAGGACCCACTCCCAGACATAAGCTGGAGAAGTCTCAGGACCTTTCTGACATCTGCATGATACACGGGACATCCTCACGTCTCCTGTTTTCTTTCCTGATTCCATTTCAGCAGAGGCTGGGACAGCACTGTCATCCGTTTCACTTACGTTCTTGTGCACTAAGATAACTCTTCACCAGATCATTATATCAGCTCTAGTGAAGATCTGTGTAACTAGAGTGGCACAGAACCAGCTACTGAAGGGGCAAAACCTGGCACAGAAGGATTAGCTCTTGTGAAGTTCACTAAAATAACAGACTTGAGACTTCAACTGTGTCATCCTTTAAATAATCTCTTTTGTTTCTTTCATTGCATCTGATCCAAGCTCCTCATTCTCAATTTTTAGGCTCAGAATATCTGTGCCTTTCTGCACCCAGTACTACCCCACTCTACCATTATTTTCTTAGAAGTACCTTCTGAGGCTTACACTTTTCTCTTTGTGCTGTGCTGCTTCCTTTTCTCCCACTCCAGAATTTATGGGACAGACTCAGACACAGCCAACTGGCTATCCTCAGGGTCTCATGCAGCAGGACGTTATTGTGGGGCACACTGTACTGAGGCAAAGTGATGCCAACCCACTTCCCACTTTCTGGAAGTTTATCAGCAGTTTGCAGAGGGGGTGCACAACCAAGACAATCCAGCAACATGCCAATCCCACTTATTCTGAGCCATGCTATGCCTTCAAAAAGAATCTTATTGGGTGGCAGCTGCATTGTTAAAGATGTATTTTGCACGAAAGATTTTTCATGCTTTTTCTACCTGAAACAGGCAGCTCTTATTTCCCATGCAATTGCAACCTTCTCCTTCTCTTTCCTGTGGCTCCTTAAAAGCCCTGATCAACAGTTTTCCACAGTTTGATATGCCATGCCCACAGCTCAGATTTTCTTGTTATTATAGCTGTCATTACAGTCTGCAACATACTGAAAGGCAAGCTTGATGCTTGGGTTTTCTGTAATGACCTCTCCATAGATATTTCTGTGTTAATAACCATAAAGATAATAATGCAAATAGCAGGAATAAGGTGAGTGGTAAAATTACTCTTGAAATCAGCTCTAAATTTGAACAAAATGTAGTAATATCCCTCCGGAGAAGCCAGAAGCACTCTCCTCTTGCAGGATGAAAGGAGCTAAGGAATGTGCTGGCTGGCACTGAATCCCTGTCCTCTTGGGCCTTTAATGGGTTTCCTGCTCCTGAAGGTTCAAAGAGCAATTGCAGTCTCCGGCAAAAGTACAGCAAATGGAAAACAGATTCTTTGGCTTTCACTAAAATGCCAAGAAAATAAGGTAACCAAAAGATGGAGGACTCAAAGTCACCTCGTTGCTGCAGTTTACTGAGCTGAAGGGAAACTTCCCTCTGTTCATCTCCGAGGCCAAGACAGTCCCTACCCTGTGAAGTGGGTGGCGGGAACCCAGTTCCAAAGCTGTGTGCACACCCATCTCCCTGAGGAGGCTCATGTTAGAGGAGAGAGGTGATACCAGACAGCTGGAAACTACCTCTGGGCTCCAGCTCCTTCACCTTTTTGTGGGGTTTACTTTTATGCTTTTGATTTGGCTGTTGGAGAGGAACAAAAGCAAGGTCTGGAGAGATGTCAGGGCAACTTCCTTCACTGCAGCAAGTCCTCATATATATGGAGATACAAATCCAGTAAAAGACAGCTGGCTAAGCAGAGATAGGGGCTAGCAGAGGAACCAGCATGGCTAGCACCAGCCTTGGCTACCACCAGCCTGACATTTGTTTGCTCATTTAGGCCAAACAGCCACCTGCCTGGTGCAGAGGAGGAGAGTTGTGGAGACAAGTGGTAGAATATGAAGGGAAAAAGCCCTTAGACACAGGATAATCCTTCCAGAGAGTTGCCTGGATGTACGTAGCACAGGAGATTTATACATCAAGAGACACTAGAGGCACGAGTGCTGTGAGTTGCATACTCGTGTTCTGTGAAGACCTGCACAGCCACACAAGGTGGGCTCCAACAGGGCAGAGCCACACAGGAATTTCCTCAGGGGGCTATGAAGTAAAGTGCTTAAGGTTAAAAATGAAATCCACAGGTACAGCAGGACTGGATTTAGGGCCAGAAGAGCACACGGGTTTTTTCAGATCAGGGCTTTGATCTAATAAAAAATATGTATAGTCCAGAATTAATTAGTGGAAGTTAATATAAGTACATGTTCTGCATAAAAGGCAGCCTTGCACAGCCTCTTACGCCTGGCTGTAGGAAATGCACTCGCTTGATCAGTAACTCCTGCAGCATTGGCACACCATGGCACAGGGGTGTTGTGAGGTAGGCTTCTTTCCCCTTTCTGAGAAGAGCTATGGCTTTACCAGTAGGTTTCTTCCTTGGTATTCAATAAACTATGCCATACAGGGGAAACTGAATAAGCCTATCTGAAGTGAAAAGCCCTCCAAGTTGCTTTGCATCATGTTTCATTTCCACCTCAGGTTACTTGAGATTAAATCCAATTATGGGTGGCAGGGAGAAATCGCTAGTAAGTCTGAGCATCAGCAGTAATACCAACTTTGTGCTCAGAGAAGTATCCAGTGACAGTACAAGTGGGTGACCCAGCCAGCTTAGCAACCAGAGGAACTTCTCCATTAGAATGTACTTCTGGCACTGTTCAGTCATACTGCACATGTCTGGGATGTAGCTCAGCCCTGCAGCTCCTCAGGTGTAGAGAGGAAACTGTCTCCTCATAATTGGACAGTTGTGATGAAATAATTGCCAAGAATTTCTTTGGTCATCTTATATTACAAAATGATGCTTCCTCTAGTTTTCCTTGCTGTCTGTAGAGGAAGAAGGAATCCATTCTCTCCTAACCATATGGATGTGCAATTCCCCCTAACCTAACAGGAACCAAAGAGAAATTGAATGCTAAAGAGGACTGGTAAGGAATGGATGAATGAATAAAAGTCCACCTTATAACAGCTCTGACCTGGATGTGTGAGGTGGTCTTAATCTCTGACTTCCTTCTAACACACAGGGACTACAGGCAGAGAGTTTGGATATGAAATATCCAGAGCCAGAGCCAGGCACATCTGGACAGGGAACGTTTGTTTTTTTCGGTCCCATCATTTCACACCAGGAAGAAGGACTTGCAGTCAAAACAAAATTAAAGATTAATTCTTTTAATTTGTTCACCTTTTGAAACACTTTCAGTCTGTATGGGGCGGGGGAATAAGTCTGTTGCAATTAAATGTTATGACAGAATGCCAGGTAATTTTTCCTAGAAGAACATGTTTTGAGTTAACATGTTTGGACAACATAAGGTGAAAGTGGCTTTTTTCCGCTGCAGTTTGTTGGATCTGTAGATATTAGCTAGCAGTATCAGCTCACTCTCTCTACTCCAGGCCTCATCCCTTCTCCTTAAACTGTACAATCAATCTGCCATGGCTGGCAGATCTAGAAGAGTTCTTTTCCCTGGTGCCTGACACTGCTGAGGCTGCATAGGACACGCTGTCCAGTGTGGAACTTGTCCATTGCAGAGGGATGGGAGGAAACTGGAGAGTGTCCAGCAGAAGTCTGGCACAATGGTCAGAGGCCTGGAGCACATGATCAGCAAGGGAATGTTGAGGCACGTTGAGGCAGGTGAAGGGAAGGCTGATCAAGCAACCTGCAACTGCCTGGAGGGTAATTGCAATCATAGCAGATCCGTGTTTGCCTCAGTAGCATCAGAGGATATGACACAGAACAAGAGCAACATGAACTGGACATCAATAAAATATTCCTATAAAGGTAGTGCAGCACTGGTACAGACAGGCCACAGAGGTCACAGAATACCCAATTTAGGCAGTTTTCAGGACTCAGCTATTCAGAGTTAGGGCTGACCTGATAATGTGCTGGCAGTAGTTCTTCTGTGAATAATTCTGTGGGTGGACTAGATGACTTCTACAGCTGTTCCAATCACAATGTCTATTGTTCTGTGATTCTTTACAGTCACTAGTCAGTGAATTTGACAAGGGGATTTCCCAAAATTCACTGTACAGATAGAGTTATTTCCTAGCACTTAGATCATTGCATGCCTGACAGCTATTTTTCCTCTAAAATATGGTGAGCAGCATTATAGTTAGATTTCCTCATGCCGAGCAACATGATTCTCATTTTTTATTTTGACTCTAAGTCGGCCACTGATTATCCTTTCATAGAACTTGAGTTTTGAGATGTGTGCTCATTGGAACTACAATTGGAATCAGCTACACAAGCAACATCTTCTCTAATCAGTCCTTAGTCAGAGAGGACCTCACCAGGCAGTAACACAGGATTTTAAAATTTTACACTTGCATCGGGTCTTGAGAGCAAGCTCAGACTGTTCTTGATGATGAGAGACACCTTTTGGATTTTCTCCTTAGTTCTGAGAAGCTATAAAGACATTTTCAGAGGTGTTCAGCCACAATAAAGAGATGTTGCCACAAAAGTCCTGAAGCAAAAACTCAATTGACTTTAAGTAATATTGTAATCTAAATATATTGTCATCTAAAAATACTTTGAAAGCCCATGCCTGTGTCCCAGATGTATACACCGTACCTAAGCAACAAAAGGCACTTATTCAGGTGCCAGCAATATAGGAATCATTCCTTTGCTCTGACAACTAAAAGGTGAATGGGTCCTCTTTTACCAGTCTATTCCCTTTGTCAGAGAGTAGCATCCTGAGAGAGCCCTGGCTACAGACACACAACAGTGACAAACAGCCAGAGTCTAAATCTGGTAACAGCAGCCCACACTTCAGTGACCCTTTAGCTGAAAAGGCTGACTGGTACCAAGGAAAAACCCAAACTCAGAGGGTTGCATTTTTACAAAGAATGCAATACTTTTACTCCACTGTTTATGACTAATGTATCACAAGGACTCAGAAAACCTCTCGTTAGTTTGTAATAGTATTTGTGAATCAGAAGAGGGATGGTCTTGTGGTTACGGCTGGACTGACATTCAGGATGTCTGGGTCCAGTTCCTAGTCTAGCATAGACTTTCCTTTGTAAACTTTGGCAGGCTGCTTAATCTCTCATCCTCAGTTCCTTGCCTGCAAATTTTTTCCTCTCTTTGGCTTCTTGGCTGTCTGATCCATTTTAATTCTGAATAATTTCTGTAGTTTCTGACATCCAGGAAAGTACACAGTAACATGTATGATGTAACAAATTATGCTTTGAGCTGCAAATATCTCTAAAACAGCCTAAAGGCTGGAGGTGCTTGCTTCAGACAGCTAACAAACCCATTTGAAGAAACCAGCCTGGACAAGAGAATAGTTAGCAAACACAGAAACTACATTCAAAAGTAATTGTTTATAATGAATTCAGTTAAATGCCTGCTGCTACTATTACTTTTGAAACCAGTACAGACATATTTACTACCATTTCATGCCAGCCCCTTTTCAGTGATGGTACAGCTTTCTTTTGATATTTCTATCACCTGTACTGTATTAAAAAAAACAAGTATTTGAGTTTTTTCTGATCATCAAATGTGAAGCAAGAATTTGACGTTTGACGTTTTAAAATATTCTTCACAAATTGCAACATTCAAATGCTTATCAGTGATGTCTCCCAGGGCTGATACCTCTAACTTTCAACATAGAAAATAGTTTTAAAATTGAACCTACTGCTGATTAGGTTGCTTTTCAGCTTGAAATTTTCAGAGGTTGATTGAAATGTCAAGAAAATACAAAACCAAATGTGGACATAATTATCTCTTCCTGTATCATTTCAGAAGAATTCTCTTGGCACCAGGAGGTCTAGATTTAAAGAAGTAAAATCAAGAATTAACAAGTAACATACTACTCACTTGGCTCTTTGGACCTCTAGACTGAAAACACACGAATCTCAGGGTGTTAGAATTAAAACTTATTTCTTATTCTACCAGCAGAGCTCCACCTCCTTACAGACATGTTAAAAACTGTACCCCCAAAAGAGTAAAGTACAAATACAAATACATGGCAGGGATTTAATTCATAAATAATGCCAGACTCATGTATGTGCCTGGAATCAAAAAGAGAAGGTAGATATCTACAGAAGTAGATACAAAGGTGCTGAGAGAAAAAGACTGACGAAGAAAAGCTTCTGGTTTCCTATCAGAAATGCAATAATCAGGGCAAACCCCATGTACAGAGCATATGAGTTTTTCATACTAAGCAAGAAAAGACAGTGTCCACAAAGTCCAACAATGCAGTCAGGTGAACCCTCATTGAAAACAGTCTTTGCACACAGGCATCTTTCATTCTGAACTGGGTGAAGCCATAGGTTGGACTTAATGGGACAGTGTCTGTTCTGGAAAACAGCATGAGCTGGAAAGTACTCGAACAGCACTAAAGGACAGCAAAACCAGAGATTGCAGTGGGGCTTTGCCCTCTACAGAAGATAATGTGACCGAGTGGAAAACAGCTGCATATGCATTAGCTCTGCCTGCAGCACAGAGGAGCATCCCAACAGGTCATTGTGCCCAGCAAATTGCAGCTCTTCATTATATACAGCTCTGAATGCAGTACTACTGCCAAATTCACGTAGCTCTGCCTGCATAGTTATAAACTGCAAATCCTGAGGGACAAAGGAAGAAGACCCTGAGGAAGTTTTGCAAAATTAAAGGTAGGAGGTAATGGTCTCAATGACTTTCCCAAGACTTGCTGTAGTACAGTGAAGAAGGCTGACAGAGATTTTGGACAAGAATGCTGAATTCTGAAAAATCCTCTACAGGTCCTCTACAATTTTCCAAAATTTACCAGAATCTCTGAGGTCCTATCAGTTGGCCACTCTTCTACACCTCATGAGCTGATGAGGACTTTTTCCCCTGAAGCCTCTGAAAGCTATTAAAAAAATAAATATTCTTGAAGGTACCATTCTCCACTTTTTTCAGTTATATTTAGAAACAAAGCAGATTCTCATAGCAAAGAATCAGTTAGAGGAGAAGCTAAGGTTGTATAGTCCTCCTGCATAATTCTAGTCTGGCAGCAAAATGGTGCAGCTCAGTTTCTAAGGCTCTAACAAACACCAGCTGAATCTTGCACCTCAAAACATGGGAAAACAAGAACTGATGGGCTCATCTGAGAGCTCAGCCTCCCTGCTGCCATTTGGTACATCTAATGACTTTGAAAACAGCACATTGTTGAAGAAGGAAGAGACAGTAAAAATAAACAAAATAATGTACTGTAAGAAAATGAGGTGGAAGGGCTAGATTAATCAATTAGACCCTTCCTATAACACAGCCATCATTTCAAGACCTCTCAGTTCTTGATGAAGCAGCTGCCACTGCTGTTTTAGAGACACATGCTTGCAGTTTTGCTGGCCTGTGCCTGAGACTGTCACAGGCCTGACCCCTGTTTCATCACACCACACAGCATGTCCAAGGCATTAGTACCAGTCATTAGGTCACTCTTAGCCCTTTAACCATCCCTACAGGTTACTTCAGCTGGCCACCTGCACAGACTTCGACAGCCACTTCTATTTGTCAGTAACACCTGTGTTTTAACAAGAACACGCACAGCTTAGACACACACACATACTCCATTCTGTCCAAAGAAAGGGGTTTTTTAAACAACATATTCTAATCCATCATTTAGACTGGATTTTCCTTTCTCAAAAGTACAGCTATTGCCTTAGATGAGAATGTTCAAATTCTTCTTGTGCACACGTAGGTACCACCGGTTTGCCCAGCGTATGGCACATAATTAGAATCCACAATATCCCCTTCCCTTTATATTTGAAACTTTATTTTTAAACCTCGCTACTGTCATGATAAATCCTAAAGTGCCTACTGAACAAACCCAAGCCCACCCATGAATCCCTTTCTGTCACTTCCCAAGATGGTGAGATAGGACATTGTCCTCTCCAGATCCCCCATCTTCTCAGCAGATGGTTCACCACTGCCTTCAAACTTGAGCTATTCAGCTCACAAGGAAAAATCCCACTTCAGTAGCTAAAACTGTATGGTGTTGGTATTACAACATCTGTAAACCAGAGTAAACTCGTTCCTGTTAATCTCCGTCATGGACAGGGATGGCTGTGGTTACATTACGTGGAGTTTACTTGCTGGGAAACAGGCAGAGGACACACACGGGTGAGCTTTTCACAAAGCTTACACACAGCTTCTGTGCTTGTGCCAGCTTTTGGAAACCACTCACCAAGGAGGCTGGCTTCGAGCATGAGACCTCACTTCTGTCATTCCCAGGACAACCATTTTGCTCGCCACTTGTTTTCTCGGATATCGGAACATCATAGAAAATAAACAGATACAGTAGAGGATCAAGATGGGAAATAGCCTCACCCAGCTCGTGAGGAGCCATCAGAAATCAGCCTCTATCAAAGCAGCATTGTTTTGACTCAGACTCTCAAGTACGCGGTGGCAGTCTGGTCAGAGCCAGGCCTTCATCCTGCCTTGAATGTAAACATGCATGAAGCTTCTTTTACCACATGTTTTGGGAAGCATCAACAGCTCTTGGCAAGCAATGGGAAAGAGATGACTGAGAGGCTGCTGGCATGCTCCTTAAGCTGATGTCATCTTACAGTCAGACTAGAGCTCTGGGCGCACACAGTCACACATACACACAGCTACCAGTCACCAAATTTTGTTATGGCTAAAAAATTAAATTAGTTATGTTTGGCTGGGGAGTTCTCCCTCCCTCTCAGGATTGTTACATTCCTTTCTTGCTCCAATTGGCAAGGCAGCTGCTCTCTCAGGAGCACCCAATATCCAAACACCAGGATAAACCTGTCACGGAACAGCAAGAACGGGGCTGCTCCTTAAAGGGAGGTGAGCTGGGAGCTGAGAGGGAGCCTTGCTAGCCAGGTCCAGTCCCAGTCCCACACTGCCAGAGAGAGGTGAGCAGGACAAACCTGCCAGAGAGAGGCGATATCCAGGTCTAACAAAAGTTCAGGGTCAAAATGCAGTAAAATGGTGATGAAGCAGGTTCTGAGATCAAGCCATGAAGTCAAGGAACAGGATCAGGCCCAGTGATCACCAGACAGGTCCATAGTGACAAAAATCAAGCCAGGAAGTTAATCCATAGGTTAAGATCCAGTTCAATGGGCTTCACAACCAGACAGGAGCAGAGCCATGGCTGTACAAGAAACCAGCACTCCTCTAGTATACCACAAGCAAAAAATGAATACCCAGAGCTGAGCTTAAATAGGGCCCATGGGTGTGAGCCCCAGGTGAGGTGTCTCAGGGTCATTAGGGCCATTAGTGAGCTCAGGGCTCTGACAAAACCAGAGGCTTCCTTTTATTTCATGTGTCTTGTGGAGGCTGTATCAGCTAATAAACTGAGGAACATCATTAGGCTGAATACTCTAGGTTTTTAGGAAATTCCAGAATCAGGGTTGATTGTACAAATTTATTTGCTTCACTTATGCTTATGCATATGTGCTCTAGTCCTTGATTACCAGATCACATACTGACTTTTCTTTCCACAAGTTTTCTGCATCATTTAACACCTAGTTAGATTGAATGGGCTGTTACCTCCTCATAAGTTTTGGTCCACTGTTCTGACACTTTTCAAATGCTGTCCTGAGGTGAGAATTATTCTTATACCCATGGGCATTTCAGTGGTTCTCATAACTGAAGTTTCATAAAAAATAATCAGTGCACATTCAAAACGTCTCTTCCAGCTAAAGGGAGGTTATCAAACCCATCACATAGATGTAAATTTGAGCTAGTAAGAGATTAAGTTCAAAAGTGTTGTATTTCAGTATCTTAAGTGAGATATCTGAGATTTTGTTATTTTCTGTCTGCATAGCACTGTTTAGAATTTTTTATAATCATAGAGAAGTTTCAACTCACTTCAGTCGCAGCCATGACTACCTGGCACTTGGATTAGTAAAGATAAAGTCTTTATCATAGGTGACAGAGTGTGACTGCTTCTGCTTTACAGACCTATAGATACATTTAACTAAGTTATCCTTGTAATTAGTCCAATAATCCAGGGTTATCCAAAGAATAAAGCAAGTAGCTAGGAAGGCAGTTAGTCTCAATTTTAAGACCTGGAAAGATAAAGAGTTGATGATTTGCTCGGGTTGATTTTTGAGGCATGATTAATTACTCTAACTGTTAAAGCTTTACACCAAAGTCCTCATATGAATCTGCCTAGCTTCAGCTCACAGACATAGGTGCTTACTTTATTTTCTCCACTGGATTATAGATTCTTTTTACATCTGGTATTTATTCCTCAGGAACATATTTGTAACCTGTTTTCCACTCACATTTCAAGCTGTTTGGTAGGCAACTCACTAAAAGACATGTTCTTCAGCTCTTAAATAATGTCAGTTGTTCCTTTCCATGCCAATTTTTAAGACTTTCTTCTTTTTTTTCTATGTAAACACGAGTCCAAAATGTCACTCTCTGGAGTTAATTACAGCAGGATTGAAAAATTTTCAAGTCAGTTTCCAGTATCCAAAACTAAGAGGGCCAAAATTTGAGAGACAGAACATTATTTCCTACAGAGAACTGTGATTTAAAGGATTTTCTCAGAATTTCATTTGGACTTTTTGGCACAGTTAGGGACAGAATCCAATTCCCTAAGTAGCCTTTCAGCTGCCTTAATCATCAGAGGGCCCTTTCTTTTTCTGCTACTCCCTGACACATATAATTTATGCATTTTCCGACTTCTGGAAGAAATGAAGCAGGGGTCCTGCAAACAACCTCTTCCTTAAGTCTGGATTTAGCCTCAGAACAGGTCTACCTGGTGGACCCTTCTGGAAGGCAGCTATGGAAAAAGTAGTTCACGGTCATGTAATTAAATGCTGATTCATAATGCTAATGTACAAGGAAGGAAAACAAAGTTTGTGTTTCCTAAAGTTTGGGTGCTTAACTTTTTGACCTTAATAAGGTTCTTTTCACACGATATATGAACATGGCAATCCCTAAGCCTACCACAAATCACACTGGAAAAAAAATTTCCCTCTGGCAGCCCTATATTGGCACACACATGACTCACCAAGGTTGGCACTTTGACCTGCACTTCGTGAAGAGCAGGCATGTGTTTGCATTCATCACCTGTGGCTATATGGACATCTTTGCAAATATTTCCTGTTAGGACAGAACTGTTAACAACCAGGACATTTAAAATCCACTCTGGACTCTGAATGGAAAAGGTCACAGGCTTTCCTTCCCTGTTCCCTCCAGTCCATCTGTATCTTCATTCTGGGTCTGTCCTATCCTGGCTCCTTAGACAAGTCCCATTCTCCTCATACAGTTGGTCTTAATATCTGTCCTATTCTTCCCTGTCATAAACATCTTGCCCCCTGAGTCCCAGTATTTGTCACCAGTGCCACTGGCCTTGGCTGGCCCATCTGGTACCTTTATCCCTGGCTCTGTCCATGCTCTCTCCCCTCTCTGACCGTACTTGCCTACATGATTATTTCTTCTCTCAGACTCTCTCCCCAGACACCTGTTCATTCACAGTGCACCCCTTTGTCTCAGACTCTCTCTCCAGGCCATCACAGTTTTCTGTCTGCACCTTGATCCCTGTGAGATACCTGCCTTCCGTAAGATACTTGGTGACACCCTGCTCTTCCTTGGTCCATAGCTCCTTGCCCAGCCACTCCTTGCCTCCCTCATTGCTGCACATCAGATCACATCCCTGCTGTCTTTCCACACAGACTTTTGTCCCACTGGTCCCCATATACCCTGCTCTTGTCTCCCGTCCTTATTCTTACCCAGCCAGACTTTACTTCCAGTTTCCTCCTCCATAGCAGTCTTCAATCCCAGTGTCATCAGCTGACTTTCCTTTGCTCGCTGGGCAAATCCAGTCCTTCCCAGGGCTGGTTCTTGTTTTTCCTACATTTGTACCATGGGTTTCACAGGCAGTGCTGTAGCCCTGCTGTTAGCCCAGCACAAGGAGTGTGGTATGCACAGAGAAAGAGACAGAGATGCAGAAATGCCACCATGCAGTAGCACATCCATCAGCTTTTCAAACTGGCGTCTGTCTGCGTGACAACTCTCACCATGCTGTTAATGTAAAAAGGTTTACTTGCCTTTTATTGAAGGGTAGATTGCTGTAAATTACCCCATTTTATACAGGGTAAGAATGAACAGGAGTAATTGCTACTTATCAGTTCACACAAAGTAATATGCTTCCCTATATTTATGTGTTCAAGTTTCCACACCCACAGACTCCCTTGCTTCAGTTCAGTACCTGTAGCACCTGAGACTTGCAATTGCTGGGGAAAATCTCAGTGAGCCTCTGTACTTCAGAAAGTGGCTTAGCACAGAGGTTTTCATAGGCTTGGGGTAGATCTTTGTCAAGACTGTGCTTAGCAGGTGCTAACTGCAGGTACCAGAAGTCTGAAACTTGACCATATTTGGCCAAATTTTTACAATGATTAAGGAATTCAGGAACTGCTACACTTCATCGGCCTTTTTCCTAGCTGAAGTTGTCAGATTCCCAAAGAAGCAGTCATGGATATTCTTCACTGTGGGCAAACCAACAACACTTCCTTTGCCTGTGTGTCTGAGTTTATGTATGTAAGTGTATTTAGCCTCCTCGTTTAGCTAAAATATTCCATATATTCTTCTTAAGAGAGGCACTCAGGGTGGAATACTCCAGCTTGAATGGTCACCAGAAGGCAAATTTTTCAAAAGGTAGACCAGTATCTTATTATAAGTTACAGGCAGCTTGAATATCACCCCTCCTCAGACAGTGCTGCAGTGTTACACACCACCATGATCAGCCACAGAAGCACAGGTGATGGCATGTCTGCATGGAACCTGCCTGTAGGAGATATTGTTAAACACACATACCATCCACAGTGTATGTGTTTACGTAGTGGAGTCTGCTGGAAACAGAACAAATTGTAATTGCATCTATACAATCTTCAACGGAAATACATGTGATAATGGTGACAATAATAATTATAATAGTAGTAGTAGTAATAATAATAATAATAATAATAATATGCTGAGCACAAAAAATTCCACATATATGCAAGCCCAGGACTGTTTTCAAGCAAGAGAAATTAATATATATTACTCTAGCATGAAGCTGGGCTGAGTGATAGGAAACATATGTTTCTTGGTACTTGTGCTTGCACAATGGTATAAAAAGAGTCCTGATATTCTATAGCTCTCTGGACAATTCTGCTATTGATGTGTTGTGAGTCACTGCAAACAGACCATCGTATGTTTCTGAATCACTTCCTGATCAAGGGGTTCCTCCACTTCTTCCAGAGATTGTATGCTGGGGAGGAATTCAGTGGGCTAAAGCCCTGGAGACCCATTCTAAATGCTTTCCCTTCCTTGCTGTGCAGCTGAATGACTCAGAGAGGGGATGACACCTTGAACCAATGTCACTCTTCCCTTGTTGGGATGGGAGAACCCTAAGGGGAGTCCAGAAGGAAATTTAATTCTATGTTTTATTTTAAGGAGATCCCTTCTGTTTCACATTATTTTTTGCTGTTGGCATTTTAAGGTTTATAGGAGTTTTTTGGGGGGAATGGGTTTGGAAGTTAGAAAATGACACTGTGATAAAATAAAAGATGTTTCAGCAGTTTTCAATACAGTTGCAATGCTTTGTCCCTCTGCCCCAAAAGTATTAATGCCCAGACCACAGAAATGGTCATTAGATATCTAAGTACCTCAGAGGCCTAGTTAACTTTACAATTATTAATACTTGTAACCAGCTTCATTTAGATTCCTGGAACATTCCAGGTGCTTCTCTTAGATCTGCGCTGTTGATTTGCTGTTATTCCAATAGCATAAGACTGCAATCCTAGCAGAAGATTGCAGGTAGACCATCACAGAATTACAAGTCCTGTGTGATTTGCAATGTCCCAATAGTCCCGCTTTGCATAAAAAGTAATGTCAATAGATGGCTTTAATGCATTTTCATAAGGAAAAAAATCTGCATTTAAGGAGAATGAAACCTTCTCCTACTGTTTAAAATGCTCTTGCTTTCATTTGACATTTCCACTAGAAAATACTGTGTTGATGACAGGTTTTCACAAAGAGATAAGCCATTGTGAATTGCAGAAACCTTGCATTTCAAGCGCTGTTTAGTTTGCTTTTCTCAAGTTATTCTGGACTGATATGTGATCTTTTGGCAAATCAGTATTGTGATGAAAGTACAATCAGTTTCTAAGTAATTGCAAAATTATTTTGACTTCAAGAGATGCTTATCCTGAATGCCAGCTGATGCAGTACTTCCTCACTAAATGGCAGTAAACAGCAGTCCTGAATGAGCTACGCAGGTCGTTCAGAAATTATTTAGAGCTACCATATCTAAAGGAGGTGCATTTCACTGGGGCTTGATTTTCAATCCAGCAGTGCGTAACATGGGCCTGTGATCAAGGCTGCTGCTGCTGCCATTTGCTTTCAGAAAGCCTCTTAAAAGTACAATTCTCCATTTGCATCTTTATCAGCAAAAACATAGAATGTCAGATACCTTTTTGTTTCATAGATCATCTGCTTTGCTTTCATGTAGGAGTGGATGTTTCCAGGGCCTCAGTTCTTAAAAGTTTGTTTTACTTCATCTGTTTCTTTGTAGATACGCCAGACTTTGGTTTGATCACTTTCTAACACTTTAGGCAGTCTTACCTCTTCAGGGTTTTGCTGAAGGAAATCTTTGTAGCTGGCAAACCACTCATCTTCTGTACAATGAATTCTGTCATTTAACAATGCTAAATGCAGGTCACTGTTAACTTCCTTACTCTTTTCCAGGGGGTGGTTTCTCATTTTGATAATGCTTCTGTCAGAGACTGAAATAGTTCATGCCTCAAACATTGATATAAAGTTTTGTTCATTATAAAGAAGCCTCCAAAGAAGCCTCCCTGAAGACTGGGACTTTGGACTGTAAGTCATACTACTGAGATTAGATACAAGGAAGCCTACTCTTCAATCATCTTAGGGCTGGGGAGAAGCAAACAAGGCTGGAGGAGAAGAATGAAAGCCAAAGCTGTGCTAGGAATCATCTCTGGCTTGGTTTGGGGTGGGGGAGGCCATAGCCCACAGACCCATTTGCTGGGAGCAGGTTTGCACAGATTCCCCCCCAGCCGAGGTGGGGGGAGCAGGTTTGGGTGTGTCGTAACCTCTGCTCAGTGAACCCATCCTCCCTTGTGCCAAGTGGCTGTGGAACCCCCAACCCCAAGAAGGCCACAAGCACGGGACATTCACGTGAGAGTGTCTGAGGGGGTGTCTTGATCCATCAAAGACCCCCTGAAGTGCTCCCCACACTGACTCCCGGGGCTTTGCACCACCAGACTGCACGTGATGCAAAATGAGCAACAGATCCAAAGTCTGCTGCAAGAGACAATGGCAAACTTGCCCCCCGCTCCAGGGGACATGCCTGGACATTGCCACCTGGCCTGAGCGTAGATTAACCCATCGGACTCTGTGCGTCGCGGGGGGACCCTCACCACCATGAAGAGCTGAAGGCGAGGATCAACAGGACGTCGTTGGGATCCATGGAGTGGTGATATTTTCTCGATCTCTGTAATTCTCTTTCTGTCCCCCCACCCCTTTGTATGTCTTTCACTGTCTCTCTCTGTCTCTGTGTCTCTCTCTTGTTTACTGTCAAATAAAACCCACACTATTGACTTAAGCATATGGTCTCGTTTGCACCTTAATTCAGGCAGAGGCATCTCTCTCTCTAAAATATTAAGAACCTGATCCTAACAGTTGCCCACCAACCTGTTATACTGAGTGTAACTGTGGACTAGTAATAAAATGTCTCATACTGTATTCATCACAGAGTCAGATCCACTAAAACTGCAGTGCTGTGTTAGCAATTAGCTATGGTAAGTGAGTAGATCTAGCAAAAATGGGTATGATCACCTTTATGGCTATCTAGTAAGGCTGCCTCTGAAATACATAACTCATTTCCCCAACATAAAGGAATCTATGCCAGACTGTGTCAGCTGACCAACTGTTCCCATACCATGGGAGTTTTCACTTGACTGGCCTGTGATTTCAGTAATTGTGACAAGCCTTAACAGGTTCCCTTTCCCTTGGAAGATATCCTCAAACTCTTTTTCAATTGTTTTGATCTTCTGCCTGTTTGGTGAGTGACCTCTTTAATGAAATTAAGGGAGTGGCATGTTTTTATTCGTGGATAATATTTTTCTCTTGGAGTGATTATAAATTGTACTTCTTCCAATTTGCTAATTGCCCATGAGTTTAGTCATAACTCTAATAAGAATTAGCTCACCACACTAAGTCCCGAGCTTCACTTGTTTATGGTCAATTGCCTACGGTTTTACTTTCTATACTGATGTGCCCATTCATGGCAATAATTCAGCTTGCACCAGCATCATGTTCAAGACACAGGCGCTCCATTTTCTTTTGAGATGGTAGTGCTTTAACTCTCTGCAACACTGCTCCCTGGTCCCATGAAGTGTCACCTGAGGATGTGGTGCTATTGTTCTTTTTGTCCATGCTGGACAATGTCTTGGACAGTGATAGAAATTGCTGTGGTCCTTGAAGGTTTTTCCAAATACAAGCCATTGTCCTGACTTGTGGCGATTGTAGAGCTGTGTGCAGCTTTATGAGGGCAGCAGCTCCATGCTCAATGTTCCATTCTGCTGCCAGTCTCCCCTCTTATAATGGCATCCTCTGTGGCATGACAGCACTGTCTGTTTTATGTAGGTTTTATTCTGAATTAGGTAATTTCCTTTGGCTGGCAGATTTTAATGACATTTCCAAAACATAACTCTGGCTCATCTGGTAGATTTTGAGTGCTTTTTCTCAGTTCCAACCATGTTTGATATCTTCCTAGAGACTCAGCTCCTCAAAATCAAAGAGTCTGGTTCTTCAAACCCCTGGCAATCCAAACATCTGCTGCACTTACCCTGGTTATCTCACTGCTTAATGACATATTGTTCACATGTTTCATTTTTATGTGGAAGCCAGTATTCAAATCCCTGTGATGCACCATCCTGGTGAGCCACAGATGTCAGACTTAATTCAAAACTATCAGAGGCATCCAGTACTTCAGAACCAGCTATTGTCAAAAATAAAGCCACCTCTGAGTGACGTAGAAGCGTTCAGCTGAAGAGTCAGCTAGCATAATTTCCAGTAATTCCTGAGGGCCACACACAAGCAGTGGAGGCCAGAAGGACACAGAGCATCCACATTGCCACACATAGTCACTGTAGTTACCATTTCCCAGCATTTTAGAGCAAACCAAGCTCCTCCTTTTCCATGGCCAATAACTGCTAGTAGACTACAAGCCTGTTTCAATTTTCTCAAGTTACCCTCCATACTCCCAGAGAGCATTAGTTCCAGTAAGGTGAGGGTTTTAGTGACTCCACTCTTCCACTCAGAGAATTTTCTTAGTTTTTTTTTTTAACCTACGGGCACCAGGGTGTTGCTCAAAACCAATTTCATTCAACCAAATGCAGACATGCATCCTGTAGCTGTGTATTATGCAGGTGTACATTTGACCTGGTCAGCAGCACTGTCTTTGTCATCTGTGGGGAGGAATACAGGTATTACTGTGGAACAGCTATTCTCAGCCTGAGGTACATGTCTCAAATAGTTTGAACAAATCAGGCTCTGAAACATCCAATTTATCTCCACTGACGTTAAAGTTTGTCCAGACCGACTGCTGCATATATAAAAATGAGATTCATAGGTGTCTAATGCTGGGTGACAAGTAACAGATTGGAGGATCATGACAGAAGCCTGCTTTATTCAGTCTCTCATTCCCAGCTCTTCAACCTAACATAATCCTGGGCACCAGAATGGGATCTATCTAGAACTTATAAATGTCTTCAAGCTTTGATCATGGAAGAAAAGTAGAGTGCAACAGGAGCAGTTTCTCCTGGAAGGGATGCAGCGGCTGAAAGGATGCAGACACCAGGTTCCAGTTTGCCAAGTTTCTGCTTCAAAGTGCAATCTTAGATATAATGCTGGGTGCATCAAATATTTCTCACATTTGCCTGACATTCCTTACAGACAAAAATAGTGTGTCAATCACCCCAGTGAAAATCAAAGCAGGGTTTGTGTCATATTGGCAGCAATGTCGCAGGAAGAGACTGTTGTGCCTTTTCAGCTCTGTAGGCAAGAGCCAGGGGTCTGACAAATTTTCTAGTTTCATTTTAACTGTGGGAGAGGAGTTGCAGAAGAGACCCCAAGACAGTGAAGGCTGATCTACAAACAAAGCATGCAGCGGGCAGACTTGCAGCTGTCCAGCATGTGCTCTGGGCTGGCGAGGAGGGACACCGGCCTTCTAGCACAGCACCAGGCTCCAGCTGAGCCACTGCCATCCGCAGGGGCAGCTGCCTCGGGCTCTGCACTCCGTGTCAGGGGTGGTGATGTAGCTGCACACATGCTGCTGTGCTTGCATCGTGCATTGCAAGAGTGGTTTCCACAGGAGAGGTTGCCTTTTGACTCTCCTGGTGAATCTGTGCTGGCCAGGGCTACGTGGCACTAGGCTGGTAGGCAGCCCCTGCAAAATGATCTCTTGTTCGCCTGGGAACGCCATCCCCATTGATCACTTTCCAGCTGGCTTATATTGATTTAGCTTAATTCAATGCAAGTGTTTTGCATGTAGAAAAGGCTCTGTGAATGTTCCCATGAGGTCTAAATCAGTTCTTCTGTCTCTCTTGCTCTTTAAATCCTATTGTCACTCATGTGTAGCTATCCTGCACTCAGCACATGCCTATTCCTGGGGGCAGCAATTGCCAGGGGCTTAATTTTAGACAGGAATGCTCACCCTGCTGTCTGGGAAGGAAGCCTGGTGTAGCCAGCTTCAAAGACTAGACAGATTTGTTGCTGAGTTTAAGAGACATCTTTCCCTTGACTGGGATTTGCTATTGTATCCCTTTTGCACTCATCTTCCCTTTCAGCATATGAGAGGTCTCAGGTCCTTTCCAGACTCTTTCCACATTTGGACCCTTTCAAATTCACTAGCAAAGATACTAGCAAATTCTCACTTCTGCCTCTTGCCCACTGAACAGCACTGAGCCGACTGAACACGTGGTGGATTTGACAGAATCTCTGCTTAAAGAATCCCTCGTTTGACTCTCTGTTTACACAGAGCCCTGGCACTCAGCACAGACCTAAAAGAAGGGTTATTTTTAATTCGAATGAACTAGCACAGAAGGAGAGAGTTCTTTGCCTTCTTCCTTCACATAACGATTTTAGTCCTAATGAAGGACTTCACACCAAATATAATAAAAAAAAGAATTCTTTTTTCCTTTATGCCTGCTGTTTTTCTAACAAACATATGTGTTTGTTTATTTTTAGATTATAAAATGCAATTATTGTGTTCTCTGAAGTACACAAGTAAAATTAAAAACATGTTTAGTCAACTTGCTGCTTATTTTATGTTAATTAAACTATTAAATGGAAAGGATGTTCCTAGTTAGGTTGCTTCACTGGGATCTGAGTTTTATTTTTGGCTCTGCCACAGATTCCCTGTTTGATTCATGGCAAGCCACTTAATCTCCCAGTGTTTCAGTTCTTCATTCCCCGAATGAAGATAATTCTCCTTCATCTTCTCTGTTTTTACTATAAATGCTTGAATCAGGGTATGTTTTGGAAAGTATTCAGCATAGTTTACTAAGTTTAATTTATAATTGTATGTATTGATAATAGGTGATCTTCTCTCCAGGAGAAAATCACCTCTGCAAATTCTTCCCAATGCCTGAATTTACAAACAAATGTACTTTCCATCACACCCAGACAGGCAATGTCAGAGCTCTGTCAGATCATGCTCAAAACTGAGTTTTCATCAGTGGAAATATGCTGTTCTCAGGTTTCCAAATCTAGGCTTTTATTCTGGAAGTTAAGAACTCTTCTTCAAGAAGAACTTAGTTCTTTAATTGCATTCTTAAACTTCATCTAAGCTAAGGAGTGCATCAGACGTTTTACTACAGATCAGGTCCAGGCCTGTGGGTTAGGTAAGACAGAAACTCTGGCTTGAGCACACCTGGCCATCACACCTGGGAAAACTCAGTGTCATGTGAGTGGCTAAAGGACCTGCTTTACTGTGATGGTTTTTCACATCTCCATCTGCCAAATAATCAGTCACAGCATAGCTTACGCTGGGAGGGTCTATGCCTGGGCCTCTCCAGGATCTATCCCTGACTAGCCTGGTAACTGTTTAGGAGCAGTGACGATTTTCTGTCACAACTTGGCGTATACTCATTTATGTGACCATCTTCCCGCTACACTCGCACTCATCTGTTTTCCTGTGCATTCACCAGTTATGTTTTGTACAATGCCGAGTGCACTGAAGACCTCAGCCCTAAGTTGGCAACACTGAAGTAGCAGTTGCCAGAGGAGCTGCCCTCTGTTTTCAGTCAGTGCTGGCTTTAGTTGGATCATTTTCTCAAGCTGATCAACTCCATTGAACCCTAGATCTAAGCCCTTATTTCTCCAAATCTGGGAACTCGGGCTGTATTTGCAGTAGAGAGGGTGACCAGGAGCTAATGCATGATGGGATTACGCTTTTACTTTATTACCTGACAGCAGTCAGACAGAGTGCTTTTCAGTGTCATCTGCAGTCAGTACAAACCTCTCCAAAAAAGGCCATGGTATCTGTGGGGCTTCCTCCCTTCTTGCTGTCTGTGTCCATCCAAGCACTGTAAAGGCCAGATCAGCCCTATGATCTTTCTACCTGCACAAAGTCCAAATGTAGGCACACTTCTGTCAGCCTAAAAGTCCTTTCTTCACTTGACATACATGGTACCATCCTTTGCAAATGTGAGACACATCTAACATGAAGCTCACGACGTGAGCTCAGGGTGCCAATGCTTTGACTGCCTGAGCTATCTCAAAGGAAAAAAAGAGTCCCAACCTTGCACTACTGCCAGAACATATGCTGATTTTTGGCCCGAAGTTCCAAATGTACTTCCACTAAATGACACATTTCCCATGGCCAACCTGGCAAGCAAAGCCCCTGTCCCAAGCATGACCAAAGGGTCAAAGTATCATTCTCTGCTGGCTTGTGTGGTTGTGTTCCCAGAGAGGAACTGGTGAGGATAGCAGTAGCTCTCAGCTTTCTTAATGTCACCTGAAATCAGTATAAATCCCACTAATTACAGAAATTTCCTGCACAGTTTAAATTTACCCTTCTCATTGCTGAATATATTTGCCCAACTGCATTGTAAGCTGTGTAATGCAACTCACCATGCTCATGAACAACATGATCATGCAATAGACCTCTCTTGCTGCCTATTGCTTGGGAGAAAGGTTCTGGCCACCAGCTGACACTCCCAAGACAGATCAAAGTAATGAGGCTGAAATAGAGGTCACTGAACTTCAGAGCTGGTTCCGTTTGCACCTGGGTATTTAATTCTTCATGTTGCTGGTTCCCATCAATAAGCTGTAAGCAAAGGAGAGTGGTAGGAATCAAGGATCAGAGTGTCTATAGGCATCTGCCTCCTGTTGCACTCACACTGAATTAAAGCAAATAGCCTGTGCTTCACCCCATTTAGGCAGCTCCCTAACAATTCACACCTATTCTATACAGCCATTTCTGTCTTCCTCCTGATTCACTGAAAAATTCCTGCTCACTCTTTCCGTAAACTCAGCATCCTGTCTTCTGCTGAAGTTACGAGCCAGATGTTAGCTTAGCCAGTGATTAATACCTTGAAAAGGTCAGCTTTGAATTTCACTGCCAAGTTCACCCACCTCTCTGGGCAACTCCTTATACATCTTCCCTTCATAACGTATTTGCAGTTGAAAAATATTAAAACTGATATGTTACTTTATATCTTGAAAGCACATTAAGGATAATCTTGGGTGTTGGGAAACATTTTAAGGCTGTGCTTGGAGAAAAAGGACCTATTTAATCCACTTCTCACACAGATTGCTTGTAGCTCTGAAAATCTGATCTCTGGCTGGCTGTCCAGTCCTGTGTGCCACCTAACCACTTCTCAAACAGCCCAGTGGATCTAAGGAAGTGAATTCAATATAATTAATGTCATCTATTGGTGGGGACACAGAAGGTTCAGATCAAATTTTACAAATGAGGGGTCTTCATTCTCCTTCAGTTCCAAGCCAGACTTTGTAAGCTTGGACAAGTAGTCTCACCACATTAAAGATTAACTCTGTCTTTGACACACACTGCACAGCTTAGCTTGTCCCAGTTCTGTTTGGGCTTCTCTGTGTGAGGCATCACCAAAGAAGAAGCTCTGCTCTCCATCAATAAATGCAAAGTACCCTTTTGACAGGTAATATTCTGGGGAATTTGATGTCGGTTCTTCTCACATAGAGAAGTAAGTCAGGAGCAGGCAGATTTTGCCTAAGAGTGGTTTTGTTTTCTTGTTTCTTTTGAAGTAAAAGAGGAAATGTGGGAACCATTTCTAAATTGCCCATGCTCCAGAGTGACAGAAGAAACCCAGAAACAGATAAAGACCAACAGCTGGAACATATTGTGGTCCAAAGAAGCAATTAGCTTATGGCATAAAAGAATGAAATCACATATAGAAGTGATTTGTGTTTCCTAGCATTACTTGGCAACCTGGAAACTGTGGGGCAAACAATGCCCATGGTCCCAGGCCAGTGCTGGTGTGGCACAGGGATGTGCCACCTTAGAAGGAAGAGTCCCAGCCTTGCCTTAATGGTCTCATCTGAGACCTCACAGACATGTGGGAAGAGACGAGAGGGAGGAAGGGGTCAGCGTCTTCCCTCTCTCTCTGAGCTTTCCCAGCACTGCTCCAAATTCCTGATAAAGCTTGCTTCTCCCTGCTATGGGGGCACTTTGAGGCAGCTTTGGTCCATATACCCCTGGGACCTTGCATCATAAGATGGGGGAATGGCCTCAGCCTCTAAGCTGTCCCCCTACCTTCAGTCAGCCTCATCTTTGGGCATGAAAGGCCATCCTCACATGGATTGCTTAAAAGTTACATCATCAAGCAATAAAACAGTGAAAATACCTCAGGGTAGGAGAGGAATCTGCGATAAACATTCTTTACCAGAGATTGCAAAAGAAACCATAGCCTCATCAAAATGAATGAGCTAATTCCCAGTGCCCTCAGTGCAGCCAGGGCTTCAGTCCTTACGTGTGCGATGCCGTGCTGCCGCAGTGATGAGCTCAGGACAGCATTAGCCGCATGAAGTCAGACGGCCGGATTGATGGCTGTAATCAAACTTCCTGCCCGGGTTACAGTTTTACCATCCAAAGCCTCAATTTAATCAGTGGTTGTACTCATAGTGGGATTTGTTTCAGGAGGGATCCCATTTACCACTCCCAGTTTCGGAGAGCTGCTTAATCCTTTCGTGGGGCAGGGTTCGCATATCATGCCTCATAAACTCCCTGTGTGAGGGTTTAGGAAGAAAGGACTGGATTTGTCGTAAGCGAGCGTGTCTTCACAGCAGGCACAGAGATACCCAACCAGATGGCTTCACTCCATTAACTTCTCACAGGTGGAGACCGAGGTCCAGAAATACACAGCAGCCAGTTCCACATAGGCTGACCCCATGCTCCCTCCCTAAAAAGGTCTGGGAACAGAAACACCCAAACTGTCTCTGAATAAGCCATCTACATGTGGCTTTTTTCCCACATTCATCCAGCCCTACATTTTCCAGCTTCAAACTGGAGAGCCTGCATTATGATGTGCTCCATGAGCCTATCAGCCCTGAGGATCTCCACACAGTATCCCACTAAGGACACGGAAAAATTCACTGCATACAAAGGATCACAGTAGCATTTGTGCTTTTGGGAACCCCTTCCACCAACTATCACTAGCCCTGTGTGGTGCAGGATCAGTTTAAAATAACTTCACTTAGAGCGCTCCATGGAAATCCCCTGCCAGTCACTCTCCTCACGTGCTTTTTGTTCTGAGAATCAACAGGCCTCAAAGGGGCTTCTCAGAAGAGGCCACATCTGTACAGAGTTTGCTTTCATCCCCACAAGGGTTCCCGAACAATGCCAGTGCCAGCCGGAGGTTTGCTGAATGGTATGAGAACCAAAGGCTTTCTTTGCTTTCTGTTCATCCATTAAAACCTTGTGTGTCAAAATTAAGAGAACAGGAGTGGGAGCTTTAGGAGGTTGTGGTTTCTCACAAATGCCTAAAGCCAAGTACTAATGAGAAAGTTAAAAAAAAAAAAAGAAGTCTGCAACCCATCACCACAGCAATGCCACAATTAGAGACAAATCCAGTGCTTTACATTTATGATGCAGACAAACTAATTTAACTAATTAGGGCTGTCTGCAAAATGCATATGAAATAGTACTCTGTCCTGAAGGCCCAGTATCAGAGATTCTTGCTACTGAAGTCCAAAAGTGCACAGACTCATAAAATGGACACCTGCTACCCTCTGAGCATGGAATTAGCCAAGCCACCTCTGCATGGGAAGTTCTTAATATTTTCTTTACTGTTCCACCCACAGCTGATGGGTGAAAACCAATCAGTTGAGAAGCCTGCAAGGATAAGTGTATACAAAACTCCCTTTAATTTCAGAATTTAAGAAACAAACCCAAGAAAAAAATGAAAGGTCCACTTGGCTTTTCTCATTTGAAACTAATTTTTTAAACATTACTTTTATTTTACAGATGAATGTGATTTAGCTTCTTTGAAAGAGCAAAGATTTTTACTTTGTCAGTGCAAAGATTTGTTGTTGTTGTTGTTGTTGTTGTTTAAAAGGCACTCCTGCTCCCCTGAAGTCTGGTCTGTGTATTTTGATAGCAACGGTTTGTGCAGCACAAAATCTCTGCTGAGAAGTTCAGCTGCTGCATTACTGAGGTGCTTGCACTACCTCCATGAGAATTAAAGCCATGACCATAATAAAAGACTTCAGCAACTAGTTTTGAAAAATAATTTAATGGCATGAAGTTTGATGGGAAAAAAAGAGGTAGAATTGTATTAAAGAAACAAGTCTCTAAAGAAACCCACCTTTCTGGACTAGTTTCAGACTTTGACTGTGCCTGGCTCAGCCCCCAGCCAGAGTGCCTGGCATGAGCTCCCCTGGTGAACCCAATAATATCCTCCTTTCGGGCACATCCCCAGTTACCTCCATGTGGGTTTCTGCCCACATTCCAAAATCCTACCTGGATCCCACAACAGCCTCAGTACTGTGCCTGGGAAAAAAACAAATGCCTTCCTGTACTGGGCGTGGGCCAACTCATTCACATTTGTCTCATTTATCCATGAGACATGGAGATGTTGCCTCACAGATGAAATCAGCTCAGGTCTCCACCTCTTTTTCCAGTAAAGGGCGAACCCTTTCTCTCTAGACAAACAGAAGGAGTGGGCTAACAGAGACCACAGCATCCTTTGCCACTCCAGGCTTGCCCAAGGTAAAGAAGAGGGTCTGTGTGTTACTCCAAAAGGAATTCCTCTGCTTCCTGCTTCTTGCCATTCCTGGCTGTTGCAGCCTGCGGTCCATCAGTGTGTGCTCAGCAGGGGAAAAACGCTGCTGACCGAGGTGGTGGTTGCGAGATGAAAAAGGCTGATCCGCACAGTGGTTTCTTCTGTCTTCATCTGAATGCTTTCACTTCAGCAGCCCCTTTCTCGTTACAGCAGGAAAAGATGTAAACAGAAGCCAGTCCCGGTGAAAATAACTCTGCCTGTGTCCTGTATGGAGCCTGCTCGATTTCCCTACTGCTTTTTATCCCTAATATCAAACTAGATTGTCTCTGAGCACTGAGGTCACAGACAAATAGAAACACAGGTCACCCACAGTTTCTTCCACTTCGTTGGGAGCTCTACTGGCTTTAGCAAACAGATGGAGCAGGATTGTATCTTATCTCATGAAATGAGACACAAGAGGGAGACAAATGCCCATGTGGTGCCTTTGTGGGAAAAAATATTTCTCAGCTCTTGAGAGGTTTCAAGGTTCGGATATTTCCCTAACCCAAAGTTGAAATCTTAAACATCCTCAAGACTGAAACATGGAGAAATAAAATGCATGTCAGAAAAACTACCCTTTTGTAGTTTGCAAGCATTCCATGTCCCATTTGGATTAAGGGGAGGAGGGGGAAAATTAATTAGTGCTTGTTCACCGAATCATTGAAACATGACACTTTCACCTTTCAAAATATAAAATTTGCACCCTGGGACCTCATTTTTTTTCCAAAGCAACTCCTGAATTTGGAAAGATGGTAAAATACAGCCCTTCCTACAGTTTCTGGCTCCTACCAAAAACATGCAATTTGAAAGTTCCCAAGAAATCTCAAGAGACACAGAGCTAATTCAAACATGGGATACAATGGCTGCCTTTCATGTCCTCAATATCTCTGACATGAGCCAAAAATTAATCTGGATAAACACAAAAGATTTCTATCTGGAGAAAGAAACTTGAAACTGTGAAGCACGAGAATGAGAATGTAGGAAGAACAGGGGTCATACTTGGCCCCTACCTGCTCTAGGTGCCTACAAACAATGCCACAACAAATTCAGGGTTAAGAAGAGCTGTTGCCAGTGTTTAACTCCATGTGCAGCCCATGGAGGCGGTAAATCCATGGAATAGGTCTTGGAGACACTCCCCACATTTATGTCCCAGAGCACAAAAAGTAAGTCATGAATCTCACTAGAGAGGCCAGGCCACATTAGCAAAGTATTTTAATTTCTGCATGAGCGTAAGGGCTCAAAATGCTGAAAATAATATCTGGCTGTAAAATAGAACAAAAATTTGAGCCCATAGCTGAAACATTTCTCATGTGAGGCAATACCTGACTTTCCAGGTCAGCAGACAAAAGAAATGTGGTGTAAATATCTGTGGCTGTAAGCCAAAAAAGGACCCACTATGAACTCAGTCTAAAAAAGGTAGTCAGTGGAAATTGTCGTATGGGAATGGTCTGACATCTGGCTGCGTGAGATAGACCATTTGTCTGTGCAACCAAAATGAAACACTAATGTGAGAGCATACAAAGATAGGGCATAATGTGAGATAAGAACTACTCTCCTGTTCAACCCTGTGAGACAGACTGAGGCTACATGAACAGTAGCAAACCTTACAGTGCCAGGTGCATTCTTGGTCAACTCTGGCATGGTCCAGCCACTGCCGTGCTATCAAGCTCTTCTAGCCCCCAGAGTATCCTGTGGGGCATGTCTGCAGACATGCTGGTTCCATGTTGTGCTTGGGAATTGTTTGGGAGCAGGCTATTCATCCTGAGCCAGAATATGCCAGAGATTGGTCTAACAATTTACCAGTATAGACAATCAGAACCTTTGCCCTTGCCATGTCATTGTTCTATTTACTAGTATAGACATGGCAGAAGATGCCAGCTGCAGGGTGATACTTCCCGTAATCCTCATTCCTCTTTATGTTCAAAGTCCCTCCTGAAGCATTAATCAAGATTATTAGCTGTGCTTTTAAAAAAGTATAAAAAATGGATCTTTCAAATAAGTCCATCTGTGACTGCCTGGTTCTCTCTGCTGCTATTTCTATAGCTTTCAGTGCTGAAGAATGGCAAGAAGGAAGGAGGCAGTGATTCATTGCCCAAGAGCTTTCAGGAGCCCAGAGAGTATTTCAAATGTTCCAGTATCCCGCTGCCTGTACCAGGCAGCATCCATGGCTCATTGCTTGTGACAGTATCTGACATGGCAGTGCCAGCCAAGCCCGCGTGGGGTCATTGGCAGTTACAACACCATGAGGTTTACAAGAAAACTTCTGAGCCTTTTCTGTGTCAAGCAGATATTTCTCAATGAATGTACTAGTAAGCCCAGGACCCACTTCTCATTTTACGCTGACATAACTGCACCACTCTCAGATTTGCTACAGAAGGTTGTGAAATCACAGCTAAGCCCTCGGAGACATGGGTGATCCTCTCAGCTTTTCAGTCAGGGCACACAGCTTCACTTCGTGCAAAAGTTGGGGTGAGAACTGTATTCACTTTGTCTTTTGGTGACAGAAAAGTACCTGCAGCAGACTGCATGGTGAGATTAGAGACCAGAGGTAACAGGGGAATGAGTGGCTTCAGTGAGACCTATTTCCTCCTATGGTAACTGTTGCTGAAGGTTCTTTTCCACTGTGAAGTTTGGGGTAGTTCTTTTCTCTCCAAAGAAACCCCATGCTGCCCATTTTGAAATCAGTGAGAATTCAGAGTTATCCCAAAAAAAAAGGGACAGTCAAGCCTGTCAAGTGAAGAGAGGTCTGTTGCCCAGTGTCTTGTGAACATCAGGGATTCTTGGCAAGAATCTTTTTGAAGACTCCAGCATAAATTCATACAGCATTTTATTTCCCATCTGTCTCCTTCTTATATCTTTTACCATAGCTTAGATGCTACAGTTTTTCCAAAGGTAACTCATCAAAAGAAAATTCCTAGAGAGTTCCCCACCATGTTAACAACTGGTGTCCACCATCTCTCCCTTTGCAATGTGTTTATGTGGGGAATGGAATTTTCTTATTAGAGAAAAATACAGCAAAAGGCACACAATTCAGACCAGCGGGAAAAGGAAACTCAAGAGTTTCTTCTTCTCTTTTGCTGCATCTCACAAGAAATATTCGGACAGTTTTCAACATAAGGAGTTGGGAGAATGTATTCACTCTCCTAGCAAACAAGAAAAGACAAGATGCTTCCTTAAAGGTGCCACTGCAAAATACCAGCTAAGTGTACATCATGCATTAAGAAATTAAATTTTCTATGTAATCATTACAACCTTTAAGAAACCTGCCTGTGATGTGATATGTGGTAAAGGGGATTTACTGGCCAGGACTGATACATATGTGTATGAATACAAGCACGCACATGTGCATACACATACTGCATTTTGGGGTTTTTTGCTGACCATCTGGTTCTCTGGATATGTTCATATAATTCTCACACTTGAAGCTCCAAAGGAATGGAAATAATATCAAATTATTCACACTCTTATTCTCCACTAGGGGAGCCCAAATACATCCTGTCTCAAATGAAGAAGTTAAGTAACATTAGAGGTGGAATTAATGACAAAGTGTTCCAGTTTGTGCTTAACCCTTTTCACTCACTTCCATGACCCATTCTAACCACAGCAAGTGTTAGGAGCCCTGAAATATTGGTTTGTGGTTTGTTTACTCAAGGATGTGGGAATGAAGTCATGCTGCTGTTGGGTTTTCTTTTCTTTCCCTTTTTTGTTGTGCTTTTTAAAAGCAATGGTAGAATCAAAGGATATTTTTTTACTACTCTGCTGCCATCCCATCCATCAACTGCCTCACTGCTTCAGGTCCTACTGTACAATGCTGTCTTGATCCAGCTGTCATTGAACTCCTCTGGTCACAAGTATCTCATTGATTTCTCATCATAACCCCTATCTCCTCCTTCCTCCTGAGATTCCTGTGGATTCCTACTCCTCCCCAGGATGTACTGCAGCTGTCTTGAGGCCCTCTGTCCCCAGATAATGATTTTTTCTTCATTGTGCTGTAATTACAGTAATCAATACACAAGTGTGTGTTTTAAAGGAATCATATCACATATCTATAACGTTAATGCTGGCAACTGCTATTGTTCAACATGTTCTTCCATCATTTCTTGTGGTTTCTCACACCACTTCTGATCTTGTAAACAGCAGAGGGGAGGGACTTGTCTGTCACAGTCATGGGCTACCACAGACCTCTGTGGGTCACAGTCTTAATCCACTGAGTGAGCCATGCGCCGTGCCTTGGTGATTACATCCACTTGTGAGGAAGTGAACAGTAAGGAGCACTGCTGCTTCTCCTCTGTACTTCACTATACAGCCCTGGTTTTGCCATGCTTGGCAAGGCTGGCAGGCAACCAGGGCTGATCTTCAGCTCAAGTTTTTAGTAAGATAGTTCCATAAATACAATGACATCGTGTCATGACATCATTATTTTCTTGTAGGTTTGAATCAGCTTGCTTGCTTTTACAGGAAATTATATATTCGCTGCTCCTTCAACTTAATTGACACCAGGGAAGTACCACACACATTACTTCCAACATTTAGCTCTCAAGTGCATGAACAACATTCCCATCGTCCAGTAGGTACCCACCCAAAACAGACTTTATGGTCATACAAGTAAAAGCAGCTAAATAAACAGAAAGATCAGGTTTAGAGAATAAAAGCTTGAAAAATTCAGAATATTACTTCTGGGGGAAGGATGAAGCAAAAATTTCAATACCTTGTGCTATGGAGCCTTCTGGCCTGGTTGAAAACACTGTGAAATACAATACTGATGCCAAGAGACTAAAGTTTTAATGAATCCATCTCCCACCTCCCCAAATCCTTCCTAATATTATCCATGATGTGATTGCAGCCTGGACTGTTCATTTTTGCAATGATTGGAAGGCCTTTCCAGAAGAAAGAATAATAGTAGAAACTGAAAGTTCATTATATAATATGAGCTGAATAAAGTGAACAAATACACAAAACTAAACATAGCAGAAGGAACTCAAAAGAGACTTTCTACATTGTTCATGGACTACAGGACAGTACAAAAAATCACAAACTTAAGATCAGCATCTCTCTTGAGGGTCTCAGTGAAACAAAGGAGTGGAAAGCGTTGTATTTATGGGTTAGTTCAGGTTTCATAGAATCACAGAATCAGAAAATGTTAAGTGGTTGGAAGTAACCTTAAAGACCATCTACTTACACCCCTCCTGCCATGTGCAGGGATACCTCCCATTAGACCAGGTTGCTCAAGGTCTTGTCCAACTGGGCTTTGAACACTGTCTTTCTAAGATTCCTCCCTTCAATATAGATCCAACTCTGTTCTACTGCTCCACCAGCAAGAAATAGAGAAAATATTCGTAAATTTACAAGAAGTACTGAAACTCTCATTATTTGTTGGAAAGGAGGGGCAGAGGATAAAGGGGAAAGTGTCACAGTTTACAGCCATGTGTCTTCAAATAAAGGCTAATGTGTGCATACCAGCACTCACTTTTACACATCAGTGCCAAAACTGCTAAACTGCAAAGTGATCTTTGCAGTGACACTACACACAGAGCAGAGCCCTGAAAATCAGGGGCTAGAATAGTACAGTTTGGGCCATCAGTGTTCTAAGTTGGAAATAACTTCATGACTCTCCCTTCACTACTACCAAAGATGACTTTGAAGAGTTCCTAGTTCAGGACTCAAACTGCTGTTTGACTCTTAATAGGCCTCTACATACACCAAGCTCTAGACATGTATGTAAGCCTTGGCATCTCAAGGCTTTTTTATGACAACATCTCGGAATGCATTTATAAGATTTTAATTCAAAGGGTTGAGTTATGCATATGAACTAACACCCTGCATATGATCACTGAGCTAGCTGCAACACTACAGTCCCATCCCAAAACCTGCAGACATCATCTGTAATAGTCCTGTCAACAGTTCATGTACATTTTAAAATGATCAAAGTGTTTTTCACTATTTTTCCGAGAAAAAACGCCCTGAATGAAGACACAGACATAGGTCTTTGCATTATTTCAGTAAAAACATGCTTTTCTTATTAAAATGTGGTGCTATTCTGTGATTACAATAACCTTCTTTCCCAGGAAATTTATGACTAAGTATGTGTAAATACTCATCTCCGGGGTCTGCCTTGTGGTGGCTTTGGCCACCCTCAGAACTTCTCACCGTACTTGTGTGTGAATTGCATCATAGTCGTGTGTATAACAGATTCTCCTTTCTTGCAGCTTCCCTATCCATCTGGGTGCTCGCCAAGAATGCTGGCTGGCCACCTTATTAGTAACAAAAATGGGACTTGAGTCCCAACAAGACTCTGGTGGAAGCTGGAGGTATCCCCATTGACTGCAGTGGCATTCAACCCACTTCCACCACTTCAGCAAGGGCTTCCCAGCTTCATTTTCAGGTGGTTGTGGACTCTGGTCCCTTTAGTCCTGTGAACTATGGAGAGCTTTTGATTACACTTAATTTCAGCACAGGCTGAGGACATTCCACTGTCACTAGATAAACACTGTAACTCATTAGATAATGCAGCTCAGTGTATGTGCCATGGTCTCTCATTGGTTCATAAGGCAAGTTCATGTATGTGGAAATTTGGTGGGGTTTCAGGGGCAGAGGCAGATACCTTGCAAACCATGCACCAGCATTTCTGTGGAGCCACAGCTTTCCCAGCGAGGCTATCACATATTCAGAGCCTGAATCTGTGTCTCAGCCCAAGCCCCAAGCACTATGCCTGTGACCCTGACATGCTCTTGCACTAGCTGCTCACCCCTATGTGGGACGAGACTAAGCCTTGAGTAAGAAAGCTGAGCTCATGCTTCCAAGAAGCAAAGAGAAAGGGAGAAGTTTGTGCAGCACGTTATCATTGCTGGTGGTATCTTCCAGACTAACAGTAGAGTTGGGTTGTTTACTGGATCCCAAACTTTCTTTGCATGTATACAGGAAAACAGATGCTTCCCACTCCTGGGCCCCATGCCCAAGCCAGGCTCCCTCAGCAACACTGTATGCAGGGTGCACAAACAGGGCAGCAGGGACATTGCTTCCTGCCTCTGTCTGCTTTGAGCTGGTGATAGAACATTATCTATCCCGCACACTTCTTTGGCCTCCTTGCCAGGGTATCAGGCGGGCTCACAGCATGCAGTTTGCTTTTCCTGTGCCGTAGGAACAGCTGCTGCCTCCGTTCACAAACAGGGAACAGAGGCCGGGGCTCGCAAGTGCTTTGGCTCAAACGGGGGGCATGGGGCATGATGAGAGGGCTGGGAAGCGAGCCACATCTCCCAGAGCCTGAGCAGGTGGGTGCCCCAGCTACAAGGTTACCTTTCGTCTTCCAGCATTAAAGGCCTGGCATGGTCCGTCCATAACCCTGTCTTCAGTAAGGCTCAGGTGCAGTTTCATTTGATTCATTTATGCCAGCATAAATTAAATTTCAGGTTCTTACAATGAATTAAACAGGCAAAGGGGAAATAGAGCACAAACTCATGTTCCTGGACAAAACCATTTGACTTCAGGATGACCACCTATCAGTCTCTGGCCTCTTCTCAACCAATGGTGCTGGTCCCTGCCTGTGCCAGGACTGTGGTTTATTGTGCCCTTCTGTGGTCCAAAGAGGATCCTTCAGCTTTCTGCCTGAAGAAAGTCTCCACAAGTGACACAGGCTACTTGAGAATATGAGGCACTCACTGTTCCCCTCTCCTCTGACATTTCTTTATATAAGCAGCTGAATAGCAAAACATATCAATGTTCATCACTAATTTTGTTATTTATAGTGAGCTGCCACAGATGGAGACTGCAGCACTGTTCTATCTTTAGGGCGTAGTGCCTGCCTGTCCATACAGACAATTGGTAATTAGCACAAGAACAATTTGTTTATCTATTCTCAAACTTAAACAAATAGGACACCCATATATCCATCAAAATTCAACTCCCTGCCTTTGCCGGATCTCCAGGTTAACTGCTTAATGAATAGAGCTCGTCACTTCAGGCATTTAAGACAAAAGTGTCTTTAAAGGAAATGAAATATGCAATAAAAAATAACCAGTTATATACTGAACAAATAGCATTTATATCACAAGAATCCTGAGCACAGGACAAGATGAAGATCACAGGAATGCCAAGCAGAGGTGCAGAAATGGACCAACCAGTACACAGGGGAGATGTGGTGCATATATCCTAGGTACTCCTAAAGTGCCCTTCCTACCAATACAGCCACCCAGCTCTGAGCCAATCACTCCAAGTGAATCCTTGCATAAGCATGAAACTGGAGAAGAAAAGGCAGAGAGGATACTCGCAGTTCTTCAAGTAAAATCCCATATGTGCTCTAAGATGCACTTGCATGACTCGGGTGGCAGGAATCTGCCCAATGGAAACACCACATAAGCCAGGGAGAACATATGACTTTTTTTTTCTATTTTTATTGCTGATTCCAATCTTTCTTTGTTTTCTTTTATTTGCTATACCCACCCCTGAAGTTAGAGAAGAGAGGAACAGGCTTTATGAATAGATGGACTTTGTGAGCTGCACCTAAGGGTTGGCCCCAGTTCCCTCTCTCCTTGTCCCCCCCACCCTCCCCACTGATGGGAAGGGTACACTCACTGTTAAGACCAAAGCAGTCTGTGTAGAAAAGAACAACCAACCCTTGTCTTTCTCACAATTCAGATGTTTTCAGCTACTCAAGCTGACAAGTGCGACTGTGTTTTACATGCATATGAGTGTACACACATCCATATGTACAGGGTGGGAAAACTGCTACCACATGGCAGAAGTGGGTCAGATCTGAGGAATTCTGCCTGGCCTCCATTTTCAATCATATGGGACCTAGCAAAGAGCTATTTGCTTATTGCCCTACCACCTAGACAAACTTTATTTGGCCTTTTTATTTTCCTATCAGCATTCAGGAAGGGAATAAAAGATACTAAATAAAAGAAATTATTCCAAATACAGTGGCTGGAAAGAAATAACTTTTCTCTCCTTTTGTCTTTCAGCTCACAACTCCAAATTTCCCTGTAGTGGTCAAGCTAGGACATGCTCATGCTGGAATGGGGAAGGTAAGTAAAAAAAAAATAGATATAGCTCTGGAAACAGATACATATGTGGCACAGCATTCCTGTGATCATACATGGCATGTGACCAGCCAGCAAAGGGGTTAAACCTCCCCACAGCCTATCTGGGTTGTAGTGGGTGTTCCTGTGAGAGAAGAGGCCTTTTTCCACTGTCACGCACTTGGAGACAGGCAGTGGTATTGGGTTGGAGGCTGTCTGGGATGCGGGAAGGGGGTTGTGAATTGTGGGGGGAAAGCTGGCTGTGCTGAAGTCATTAGGTTTGTCTTTTATATATTTTCCCCTCTCCTGAAAGTGGTCCTGTTGTTTATTCAAGCACCTGTAAAGTGCAGCTACACCCCATAGCACTCACAATGAGGAGCTGTGGCACTGGGCTTCTTGAGAGCATTATGATGACTTTAGTCAAAAAATGGGAGCCCTTCAGTTATTTTTTTTCTTCCTTGCAAGGAAGAACAAGACCTTACAAAGCAGAGTGGCTGGTTGCCTGCCAAAGAATCCTGAAAAACATTTCACTACCCAGAAGGACCTGTTTGTTTTTCCCAGGCTCTCTGGGATCTTTATTCCCCCAGTGAATTAGCAGCCCCTGTTTCTTGGGGTGACTGGGCTCCCCTTTCAGTGAGGCATCACCAGCACATTCCTGCTGTACTTTAGCCTCCTCTTTTTTGCATATATCTTTTTAAAAGGCATCCTCTCTCTGTCTAAAACTTTATATGTTCAGAAGTACGAAATTCTGATGTATTATCTCTGAATCAAAATGGGTGATACATGAACTTCGTAATTAATACCTCCCTAGAGCAGACAGACCTTTTGGCCTCACGCTTTGCCTGCAAATTATATATAGTTACACCAAACTTAAACTTGGTACAGCTTGTTTGTTTGTGCTCTGGAAACAGAAGCCCTTTCTGGCTTGCAGCATTGCACCTGGTAGATCTAATAATCTTTCCTGCTGTGGTTGCAATGTTCCCCTGGATGGTAGCTGCTGGAGAAAAAGTGGGCACAGATCCCTGTGCCAGTGGTGGAGTTGGCTTTCAGCATCAAGGGACAAACATTTAAATAAGCAGGAAATGTTGGTTAAAATATTGGTGCTGCATATGTTAAGCAGGCACAGGTGTCCTGTTGAATTAGAGTGCATGCAGACAGCATAGTGGTGCTTGTAGGGAGACACTAACTTGTCCTTAGGAAGGATTTCATTAGCAAAATCCAACTGGGACAAACCAGGAGGGACAAACCAAGAAGAACAAACCTCTGCCTTGAGACTCTGCAAGCCTGGTTGTCTCTGACTCCTCTGCCATTTCACCTGTAATGCAGGGAGGGCTTCATGTGTCTCATGCACCAAGGACCCTCAAGTGACTACAGAAATGAGGGTAGAATCAGAGCAAAGTGCCCCAATCTTAACAGCATTTCCAGACAAAACTCTCAGCAGAACATTTAGCAATTGTCTTTTCCACCACACACAAGATCTTCTTCCACCTTTCACTTTCCCTCCCATTTTATTCTTTAATTATGTTGATTTTTGCTGTCACAAGTTACGGAGGAAGAGAGT
Organism: Atrichornis clamosus; assembly: GCA_013400975.1. NCBI lineage: Eukaryota > Metazoa > Chordata > Aves > Passeriformes > Menuridae > Atrichornis > Atrichornis clamosus. The sequence continues at coordinate 106,743 of WBMZ01011995.1, read as the reverse complement.
TTCTATTCAGACTCTGGGCACAATTGTACTCAGCAGTACAAGGAGGATATGTAGGAAGTTGTTCCAGATGAAGATAGGCTAACAGCCAGCATCTCAGAAGAAAGAATTGTTCTGAGGCCAAGTTTATTTTAGTCCATTATGAAATTAGTGACTACTAGCAATGTCTGTGTATGGATTTGGGCACAGAGTTTCAACACTGCTTTGTTCAGTAGATGGGGAAGGTACAGGAAGCAAAAGTTGTTGACCTTATGGTTTTAGTTTGGGCCCTTCTCCAGACACAAGCAGCCTGAAGGAAAGTTGAGACTGATTAAATTTTCTTTCTTCAGTCCCACTGTATTTCATTATACAGAGCAAGAAGAGAAGAGTGAAAGATAAAATAAAATAATGAACAAATCAGTTGATTCAAAAGGCAAGTAACAAGCATTTGTTTCATGTTGTTTTTAAAACAGTAAGTTCAAACCCAAGTGGGACTGATGAAAGAAGCCACATAAAATATCAGGAGAAATACAGAGAAGCAGAACTATGGGTATACTAGAAAAGTAACACCTACAGGTTAAAAAAAATTAAACCTACAATAAAATAATTCCAAAGAGGAAAGTTTCCAGCAGATATTATGGTGTTTTAAACAATCATAATGCAAAAGAAATAACCAGTGAGATTACAGAGAGCTAAACGATTTCTTTGCATTGGTCTTCAGAAGTAGGGATAATAACAGAAAATAGGTGTTTAGCTGTAAAATATATATAATATGAAGAGAGAGATGTTTGCTTCTGGTTTGATGAGTGCAACAAAGTAAATATCAATAAAGCACCTGCATCAGGTCATGTTTTGTATTAAAGCAGTGACTGGAGAGACAAAAGATAAAATAACCAACCTATTAGCCAAAGTACACATGAGTATTAAAATAGTACTTACTGTAACAAATGATGCCAAGAGAGCAAGCCCTGTATTTGTACCTGTAATTGGTGGTTAAAGTATGTGAGCATTCAGATTACAATGTTATTACCAACAGAAATTGTCAAGGAAGTACTTACATTTTTTTGTTATTAATGATAAAATCACATGTAATGGGAAGCACCAACACTTAGAAGAATGAGCAAAGATGGGAAGTCCAGGCACTGTTATTCTTTATTTGTCTGAGGCAGTGGCCAGGAGGCAGAAAAATTCTGGATGTAGAAAATGCCTCTTCCCCAAAGAGCTCCACGACCGGCTTGCAGGGAGATTTGTGTCATTTCAGTTTTTCTTCAGTTTCTCTGTGTTACAGACCAGACGAATTATAATGATTACCTGATACTTATTGCTAATTCATGTTCATAAGACTCTTGGCAGTATAAGTGCTGAGTGTTTATTATTTTGCAATAATTGCTAGAAGGAGCATAATTATAATAGACTGTCATTTTCACATATCATTTGTTTTGACATAATTTTCACAAAATTCTCTCACCACATTTTTTAATCAGAGGACTGAACAAAGAATCTTGAAAGCTAAAACGAAAATAACTGTACAAAACAGGCTCTATTGCCTGACTTCCCCTTAAGGGTGGGTCATCACAACTGTCTTTAGCTTGGAAGAGGAATAGTTATTATTCAGGATCAGAACCAAAAGGGGTGGCAGTATACCATTGGTGAAAGAAATGCTCTTGCCAAGTGATGTGTGCATGTGAGGTACATGGAGATGAAGAAAACAAATTTCCAATAAAAGACATCTTTTGAAATTTCCACTGAGAAATGCAGAAACAACAGCCTCTCTATTGACTTGAACAGAGACACCAATAATAGCCTTCACCCAGAGACAGACAATCTTCTAATCTAAAAACAGAACATATGCCCCTCAGCCCCTCCCATGACCATGGTTATCCTCCTTCCAAAATTTAAAGTCACTTCATGTTTCAGTGGCACTGGAAGATCCTAACAAGTGCTCTCTGTGCTGCTGGTCCTGTGCAGTATGAATACAAATAAAATATCTGCAGAAATACTGCTTAGACAATTCTTTACAATGGAGTCAGCTGAGAAGGACCTTTCTCATCTTGTACTGAAGTTGCCTAGATTCACAGGATCAACAGCACTCAAGGACTTTTCCAGGGAAACCATGGATGGACACTGAGAGGAGATGTCTTTCCTTGTGCAGAACAGAACTGTTGTTTACCTAGCAATTCCTTAGAGGTCAAGGTATTCTTAAGCATTGTGCAGTTTGAGCCTACCTACCCCAGAAGTGATTGGGGGTCTCTGTTGCATAGGGTGAGCACTGCAGTGAGAAAGGAATAACACTTCTTCCTGACTCCGGATCTCATCATGCCAGAGCCCATGGAAAAGAACAAAGCTCTGAGTGTGTTAGTATTTGCCATTTGTGTGCTAACATGACCCTAAAGTGCCCTAGGAACAGAGCCCAGTACTGCAAATTCACTCAAAGAGCCTCTTCACCTCTTCCTGATCAGATCATGAGAAGGAAACAACTGCCAGATCTGCAAAGAGAGGAAAAGCAGTATCTCTTCATGTGATTTTATATATATTTATATTANATATATATATATATATGTATAGCTAGTCTTACTTTATTTTTAGACCTCTCTAATTAGGTCAGTTTAAGACTCACCTCCTGTCCCCTTCTGCCCCATAATTATGAAAATACCTTCCCAGTACAAATCCTGGCTCAGATGAATTTATTATATTATAGAAGAAAAACTTGTTGTTCATAATACTATGGTCAGGGTTATTTTCTCTCTTATTGGATGGGAAACACTTCTCTGCTTCTTTTTTTCCCTCTGGTATAAATATAGCACAAACTAAACAGAGCCACTCTGTAAAGTAAAAATACTGCAAGGTTTTTATCAGGAAGGATAGCTCGTCACCCTGTCTCTCTCGGGACTGGAAATAGAATGTTCCAAAAGTGAGAGCTTTGAAAATCCAGCGTATTAAAGAGGAAAGGAAGGGGAAAGGGCTGCCTTGGTTTGTCAAGGAACAAATATTTTCTTTTAGAGAGGACAAATAATGACTTGACATGTAACATTCATTCACAACAGAGCAGCCCAATCACTGCATTCCCACTGACTCATGAGTGAGGATGTTCCAACAGTCTTGAAAATAGCAAAAACATTCCTATTTCTTGCATATCAGTCTGAAAGCTTTTGCTGGACACAGGAAACCATGACTGATTCAGGGCACCAAGGACCAAAGCTGCCAAGACCTGGGCTCTTTATTAGGAAGGTTTAATGCATTAAAGGCAGCATCTGGGGAATTTCGGTGTGGGGATAATAAGGAAATGCAGGCCCCTTCGTACCTTTATTATTTTGAGGTGGGTCAAAGTTAGCCTAAACTGATTGTGTGTCAGTTGGATGGGGTATTTTCTGAGAAGGGGAGTATAATTTGGGGTAGAGGAAAGGAGAGACTCAGGAAACCCTCTGCACAGAACCGTTCCTGAAGACCCACTATCCCAAATTGGTAAGGTCCCTACAGAAAAGCTGAGAGCAGGTCAAGATGGACAAAAAATCACAGGCTTTGTGTGGCTGCACCAGTTTCTCTGGAGGAAAACACTCAGACTGTGCGTTTTCACAAGCCTATCAAGACTTAGTTAAGAACCACATTGCCAAGCCCAACCCTGGCTCAACCCTTAGCTAAAGATGAGGGAGGAGTGTCATGGCCCTGGGCTCCCGGGAACATCTGGAATGTACAAGAGGCAGTAGATGAGGGAACTGTGAAACACAGGAAGCAGAAGTTTCTACCCTCACTGAAGGAACCTCTGCTCACACAGATCTCAGGTGTGCCTCAGACTGCCGAGGAAATAGTCACAGTTGGGTTTTAACAATGCCAGAACCCATCCAAAATCCTGCCTTGCAAGAAGGCCTCAAAAGAAGGTCTGCAGCAGGGATTGGGCAAAATGTTTCTTCCTGAGCTGCCCCTTGGACTGCTCTCCAGCCAAGGGCAGCAAAGTCAGTGCTTCTTGGGCAGGGTGAGGATGGGAACAGGTACAGCTGCAAGTCATGTAGTATCAGCCTCTGAGAAGCCACTATAGGGCAAAGGGATGGTCACATCTGTGTGAGCATGCCCCCAGAGACCCAGCCAGACTTCTCTTTTCAACAGGGAGCATGCTAGAACATGACCAGTGCCTGTGTTAGAGAAGAGAGCCAGAAGGTAAGCAGGAACTATCCTAGGGAGCTTTCTAATTCAGAAAAGGCATTTGTCAACACACTGGCCAAAACCCTTCACAACAGGTCACTAAAACGCTACAGCAAACAGCAACTTATGGCTTCAGAATTAGTCTGTTGCTGCTCAAACAGCCAGCACAGCTAAGCAAACAGGCTGCCAGGGCAGGGGCTGTGTTTGTGCTCACTATTTGCACTCCTCTATGCAGTTAATGAGATATAGCATTTATCCTAAGAAGGCTGCAAAATAAGAGAGGGGAAAAAATGGCTTCCTGTTGATTTCTTTCCAGCTTCTTTTATCAGTTTCATGTATTGGCCAACGTGCCATTTTGGAAGACAGATATGTCTCTTGTTAGGTAAATTGGTAACTTTGCTCTGGAATGATTTTTAATAGTCCCTTCTTAAATAATGCCCTCTGGTGTGACACCACATCCACCCTTGCTTCAGTTAAGCCTGGGATTTTTTCCTGTTATGAGAATGGATATCTTATTGACATCTAAAAGGGTTACAAGGCAGAAGGAAATGAATTATACAAAATTTAAAAGTAGAAAGCTAATAAAATGGTGGACTTGATAGATAAAGCAGGAAAAGAAATCTAATTTGACTGTAACTTGAGTGCTTCCTGTTTATGAAGTAATAACCGTACCCTGGGCTAAACCAGCGTTAACCTAGAACATGGCTGTTATTTTGTCAAATTTGGCTGGCTCTAACAATTAACAAATGGTGGCTCAGATTTCAGCTTTGGTGTGGTGATTATTTTGATGCCTGGTGGGAAATAAGGCTGTGATCTCCTAAAAGAGGACTTCTGTGAGTTGCTTTCCCTGAAAAGTCCATGGGAAGCACTCTGGCACAGACCAGGGAAGATGTCAGAGCGGTTTCCTGAGGACTGTGCAGTGGTATAGCACTGTGGGAGTCATCTTCTTTGTTTTTCATTTCTTACTTTTTGTTCTTGGTGAGTCCTCCCACTTTATTAACCCAACCAAAAATCCTCAGGCCTAATAGAGAAAGCACTTTCAATTGCTTTCTTCCTCTCCCCATAGGGAAGGGGTGATGGAGAGGAGGAAGAAATGGACCCTTCCTTTCTATAGCATTCTGTATTTCTAAGGAAAAATCCCATTTAACAGGACGAGCTCCTTCCTAGCAGTAACAATATGGTCTAATTCCAATCTGGAGAGGGAAGTTGCATCCTTTCCTCTGCTCTGGGACAAATGTTCCTGGGCTGAGGGTGCAAATATTTTAGTTTGGGCCCAAAGACATCTGTTGCACAAGTGCAGCACTTTGTTTCAAATCCCACAAATGACCTTGTTCCAAGTAGGTCATTGTATAATGGCTATTGTATTTTCTCATTGCCAAAAGGGTCCGGGAGAATATGTTGTAACACTGTGCCAGTGTCGCCTGCCCTTGCAGTCCCTCCTGCGATCATCTCATCTGGGTGGGACTCTCTTGCTTGATGTCATTCAGCCCAGAGCAGCTCTTATCTGTGCAACAAAAATACCCAGCTCCAACACAGCCTGCATTGTTCCCTCTGGTATTTTGCAAGCCCAGGCTGTGGGTTCCCTCTCCTGTTCTTCCCACTGCCTCCAGGGCATTCCTACCACCTCACCAAGCACATCCTCACTCAGATAGAGAGGGAAACAACAAAGCCTAGAGCAAGGCTACTTCTCCTGGATGCCCTGCAATGGTTACCTTTACATATCCCCTTTGTGTTTGTTATTTCCTTCTTTCTTTTTTGGTACACTCCCTTCCCACAGATGACTGTCATCTTCCTCTGATCCTTTCCTCAGCAGTTTCTGGATAGTGAGAGCACAGCCCTCAACACAGCAAAAGGGAGGAGGACCAAGGGTATTTGCTGGTCAGCAAAAGGAGGAGCAAAGTTCTTTTTCCTATTCAGGCATCTAGAAATGTTCATGGGTCTAACTGGTTGCACTTTTCACCTTCCCCACAACTGTTCAGTTTTTGAGAGCTTTTCTGCACCAGGATGTGGCTGAATCTTTGGCTTATGTGTAAGCTGGCACTTACACAAAACCAACTAAACAGAATAAAATAGGTTAGCAACAAGCTTGTCCTCTGTTCTCCAGTGAAGATGGCTCCTGCCCTCCCATGGTTAAAGGCAGTACATAAAACCACTTGTTTGTTCTTTGCGAAGAAACACCGAATACCATTGGACGTGTTTCCTACAGCTGGCTCCACACAGTCTGGCATCACCCTCCTTTAACACACAGTGATGGAACTGGGAAACTCTTCTGGAGAAGAGACCCATCGATTGCCATCAGTCAGTGGGCACTTAGCAAGGCAGGGTTGCAATCCCCAACTGTGGCCTCCAAGCATTACCAAAATGCAAAATGTAGGTAATAACATAAAGAAAGACACACATTTGCTCATCCTTTTTATCCAGTCTTGGTCTCTTTTCCACAAATTAATCCACCCTTCCTGCATATGTCCAGCCCTAAGGAACAAGAGTTGTACAGGTTTCTCTGATGCACCAAACAAGTTTTTGCCAATGTACAAAAGGCCAGGGTTATAGGTATGAGTGAGGTGAAGTCCTCTATGTTCTTGTTACCTGCTTGTTCAGTTTTGCTTTCCCAAATCAATGAGCTTTTGTAGAGGTTTGGTTATATCATTAGAACTTCTATTGTTTTGGTCCTTCCTCATTCCTTTTTTTTGGGGGGTGGGGGTGTAAGATACAGAGCATTTGCCATAACTGAATACGTATCTGTGGAAAGCCATCTTCTCAGAAAAACTGTAGCTCATAGGTCAGCTGCCCTCTAGTTTCCAAGTGCAAGTCAAGTCTAACACCCAACCAGCTGTCCCACACCCATGCCCATGCTCACACAAATCTCCCCAAGAATCACAAGTTTCCCCAGAGACATCCTTTTCCTTCAGAGCTTGTGTGTCCAGTTGAGAGACATGCACTATTCCTCAAAGAAAGTCTGGAGGAGGGTAATGTGAAGTTCCAGGGAAGTGAAGCCAGGAGGTGGCAGACAACCAGCTCTCATATAGATTTCTTGGCATTGGTTTCTATTTCCTGACCACCCAAAATACTATGTTTTCATCCATCCCAACATGGAAAACCTGGTGCCAGGTTTACCAGGACTTGGTGCATGACGAAGGAGAATGGGATTGATTTGCTCTGAGTTGGTTTGGTCTGGGGAACTTCTCTCTTTAAATCACAGAATCCCTGCTCTGTCCTCATCTGTGTCTGTGTGGAATTTAACTGGCATTGTGCTATTCAGGTGAAGAGATTACTTCTGCTCACAAAGTATTCATGTTCTTTTTGCTCTTGTCTCTTTTTCACTGGATTTTGATAATCAAGGTCAAAGTTGAGAACCAGCACGACTTCCGGGACATGGCCAGCATAGTAGCCATGGCAAAAACCTATGCCACCACCGAGCCATTCATTGACTCCAAGTATGACATCCGAATCCAGAAAATTGGCAACAACTACAAGGCTTACATGTGAGTGCGTGGCTATGCCAGAGTGAGGTGGGGAGGAGACAGTGCAGTGGATGTGTCTGAGTCAGTGTCTGCTCTGGGCAGGAGTAGGTAGCTGACTTAATTTCCTTGAAGAATAACCCTACTGTTCTCCTCCCACCTCTGAATCCAGATCCCTCATCCACCAATCATCTTCTCCATTACTCACTGTCAGGTCATTGTTTCTGGAATGTAAATCTGTCTATCTGTTTCTGAGATTCAGTTAGTTCCCACTATAATGACTGTGCTCTGCCATCACCTCTCCATCCTGTTGTTGAAGGGCTCATCTTTCCCAGCAAAATCCTCCAGCTCCAAGTACCCTGTAGTGGAAACTGAACCCACCCCCTTTCCACCTGGGGGAAAAGATAAAAAAGATTGAGCCAGCTGCAACTCATGGAGTCGTACAGTGTCCAGGCCATAGCAACACCCCATCCTTCAGTCCACAGCAGCATCCTGTCCTTCAGCTCACGGCAGCACCCTGTCCTCTCCCCAGCTGGAGATCACAGTACCAAGGTCACAGGAGGAGCACAGAGCACCGGGTACGAACGGCCTCAGCCGGGGCAGCACGCAGGGTTTCTGTGGGCATTTTGCATGTGTGCTCCTTCACACAAAGGAGAGAGAGGAGGTGAGGCATTTCTGTGGGTGCCCAGAGCTCCTCCCTGCCACATGAGTCAGTAAGACACCTGCTTCTTTTTACTGCAAACCAGTAGATGAAAAAAGCCACATAGCACAGCTTCTCCAGAAGCTCCTTATCCAGTCACACAATTCTGGACAAGTAGTCAGCTCCAGCAGTGCATCCTTCAGGTCGCCAGATAAACTGCATATGTTACCTAAAACCCACAATACTGTGAGGGCTGGGTCCAGGTTTACAAACCTCCAGGTCATAGTTGTGCCGAAACAGAGTCAAACAAGATAATCAAATGTACACAACCACATCTTTTTGAGCTACAACTGCCTAAAATCCCCAGCCAGATTCCTATCACAGAGGTATTTAAGAAAACTAGATAATGACTGAGTCACATTCTTCATGGGAAGGAAGGACGTGTGGGACACTCGCCTAATTCATGTGATCTCCATGAGAGAAAGTTTACTTTTAATATAATCAGGTCAACAATAGCACAGTTGCCTAATATTACATTAACATCTCAGGCAGTTCAGCTCAAATTGGCCAAAGGAAAGAAGGTTTAAAATATCAATTAAAATTCCCTATTCCTGCCAACACATCCAGCCTTGGCTCCAGAGTTGCTCCCCAACTGCCTCCAGCTGAAACAAAGGCCCAGTTACCCTGACCATATTCTCTCCTGACTTATTATTCGCACTCACCATGTACTCATCCAGAACAGGGATCAGAAATAATACCAGATGATTGAGGAAAGAAAGCAGTCACACTAAGAGCTAATCCCACTTGGGAGTATAGATGTGCAAACAATTGTTTGCTAAAGCAAAAATGTTTTTGTATGAAAACAGTCGTGAACAGAGAACACCTTAATGAGAAATGAAGCTCATTAGCAAAGAAAGCAAACAGCAACATTCACCCAGTGACTTGCTAACCCAGAAGGCTGACTTACATTGAAAGAGCCATTTATGGATGTGAGCTTGGGAGAGTGGTAGTCAGTCCCACCAGAGACTGTTCCTTCCGTCCCAGCACTAGGCAAAATAGGTTTTTTCTATGGTATAAATAAGTCCCTACTATGTCCAAGGACAGAGGTAAAAGCACCCAAAATATCAGAGCCTCACTGGTGTCCCAAATAGGAGACTCAAAACCATTAGTCATGCTAGCGAATCTCAGCCTTAAAGGCAATTCCAGCATCTGCAGTAATGTCATACTAAGTGACTAGCTTTGATCTGTGAGCCATGGAATATATCCAGTAATTTTATACCTTCACCCACACATACAGACTTTAAAAGCCCCTTTTCTTCTGAGAAAAGACTGCCCTGAAATTCTCCAGGATATGTTTACTTTGCACCAAGCATCTGCCAGAGGGAGGATGCTGCAGGGTGACTCATGCATTCCTCCCTGCCCCAGATGTTCAATTCACTTCCTTCCAGCCCATGACCCAAGGCTTCAGTTCAGTTTCCCATTGACTTCAGTGCAGTGACTCCAGATTTACACTGCTAACAAACACCTACTCAGCCCATGCCTTGGGCCAGTCTGAAAACAGCAGATAAGCAGCACATGATACATGCCTAAAATTCCACCAAATGTATTTGACTGCCATGGTAATACTGAAGAAAACTGAAAACAGCTCATGTTGCAGGGAAATTGGGGAAGAAATTATGCTTCCACATTCACCCCAACTGGGGGCAAAAAGGGGAATCATTTCCAGTTAAGATTCATGAAATGTTGTTCACTTTGAATTAATCCAGCAGCTACTGACTTTCAGTCATGGGATATTCTTGCCACCAGCTCTTAGTAAGAGGGTAATATCCTTCCTTTCTAGCTTCATGAGTGTGATTTCTGACCTTGTCACCTCCGTTGCAGTTCAATGTGCTCTGCAGGGGATACCACATCAACTGTCTAAACTAGAGCTACTTTTAGACTGAAATGGCCCAGGTTAGAGATGGTGAGTATAGGACACCAGCAGCTCTTGATCTGCTACTTTATGCACTTATCCTAAACAATGCTGAAGGTGTGTTGGTCACAATCTCTTTGAGCAACTGATCTCTAATAGCCTGGGATCATTTCCTTTAAGATACTGACTGTACACTGTGTGGCCCCGTGATGTTCAGGATGGTTGGAAGCACTTTGACTTTCAGTCCCTAAGAGAAATGGGGTCGGAGGCAAGACATCCTTAGGGAAATATTTTTGTTTTCAGTCTTCTTTTTCACTTCATACAAGACAAAAAGGGAAACAGAAAAAAAGCTGTATGAGGGGTGGCTGAGGTCACTTGGTCTGTTCAGCCTGGAGAAGAGGACACTGAGGGGAGACCTCATTGCAGTTACAACTTCCTCATGAGGGGAAGAGGAGGGGCAGGCACTGATCCCTTTTTTTCTTGTGCCCAGTGACAGGACCCGAATGAATGGCCTGAAGTTGTGTCAGGGGAGGTTTAGGTTGGATATTAGGAAAAAGTTCTTCACTCAGAGGGTGGCTGGGCATTGGCACAGGCTCCCCAGGGAAGTGGTCACACCCTGACAGAGTTCAAGGTGTGTTTGGACAAGACTCTCAGACACGTGGTGTGACTCTTGGGAATGATCCTGTGCAGGGCCAGGATTTAAACTCGAAGATCCTTATGGGTCCCTTCCAACTCAGAATATTAAGTGATTCTGTGATTGTGTAAGTGTGGGGGCACAGTTGACACCTGAACTGCTCAGACATGCTTGGAAGGAAGTGATCTTGAAAGAGGCTGTGGTGCAAGAATTTGGTGACTGGTCCAGTGGGTTTCAAACAAAACTTTTCTCTTTCAAAACAGCAAAAATCCCTAACAGGAAAGTTAGGAATACAGCAGAGACATATATTTTATATCATATGCCTAATATTGGCTGGAGATGGGTAGGCATAAACAAGTCCAACAAAACATCCCAATGGCTAGAGCAGAGTTCTTATTTTGGGAGCTTTCCCATGTCACATTTCCCTGTAAAACTGTCTAGCTGTGGTTTGATTTTCCTAGGGACAACACAGCTGCTGATATTTGGTATGCCAGGTACATTTTCTTAACACCAATGTCAAATCGTCTTGTCACTAATGAGATTCCCGGAGTTCCCATCAATACTAATGGGATATTGGATGCCATCTGCCACTGCAGGACAATTTTCTGTTAAAAATAAATGTTAACAAAGACTAGTCCTTCCCATTGCAGTACTGAAAAACATAATCCTGAGAAGCCCATATCAAAAGAGAAAGAGAGGCTGAGGGTTAAACACTCACCTTAGAGGCCATGAAATGGCTCATGACAGTCCAAGCTTGAGGAGAAATCCATTCTTTTGCTTACAAAGTAGGGCAGCAAAATGGATGTTGGGTGAAGACAACAAGGGACAAAAGTCAACTATATGGAAATGGTTATTCAACACAGTAATCATGTTCCTTTAGCCCCCGACTCCACTCCTTTAAACATGGTTACAAAGACAATTTAAATTTCACAAGCAACTATGCATACCGCTTTAGAAGAGAAATGGGAAAAACACTCCAGGGTGTCCCTTACCAGAGTAAACGGGAGCCTTAGGTAGTCAGCTATAATAATCCAAGTTTATAGTCTAGAAGGACATCAGTATTACCACTGCTGAAAATAGTTTTGCAAGTTCAGTGTCTCTTTTGCACATAATGCTGAAAAGGTGAGAGAACTGGCAGCAAGGACTCCTACAACCTCATATTGAAGTGTTGGATCACACCTAATACTCCCCTCATAAATCTCTACCTAAATCTTCAGCATGAAGATGCTCCCTGGATGTATCCTGTCAGCTTGTTGACTTGTCCTAGCTTGTACACTACGGAAGGGTTACCTGCACAGTGTTATCACAGGAGGCTGTCCAATGTCTGCCTTGGGCCTAAGGTCAAGAAAAAGAAAATTTTCACCCCTGACAGATGATGATGAAACCCAGAATTTTCCAGCAACAGTACATTTTTTGAAATTAACTATCAGTTACAGCTAATGAAACTCCAATGATTTTGAAATTAGAAATTCTCTAAGTCCAAACACGAGCCACCAACAAGGCAATGAAAAGTCAGTGAAAAGACAGTATGATCATATGTTCTATGACACCAGTACAACTGAAATCAAATTTAAGAAGACCCAGAATATCAGAGCTGACATTTGTGAAGCTGCTCAGGCAAATATTTGCCTGGAGAGCTTCTCTTCTGTGGATGGAGGATGCTACCCATTGCAGAACACAAGGGTCATTTTCCTAGAGATCTTTTACACACATTTCAGCTCCCCTAGGTCTGATGTATAAAGAAAGAAGGTACTCACAGAGCCTGATGTGTGCTCAAGATTCCTTGAAGGTTTCCCTGTCTAACTCCTCATTCAGTTTTTCATGAGTCTGAACAACGTATCCTGTATGGAGTGTTGTTCAGGAAGGATTTGGAAAGGCTTCTGGGAGGAAGAACCTCACCTCATCCCCTCCTGTACAAGCACAGAGTCAAGAATGAGGACTACAGTATGCGGGAGGATGGGTCAGGAGCCTATTTTCATGTTCAGGTTATGTTTTTGGTTTGTTTTCCTAGGAGGACATCCATCTCTGGAAACTGGAAGGCAAACACAGGTTCTGCAATGCTAGAACAGATTGCAATGACAGAGAGGTAAGGAAGAGTGTTTTAAGACAGTATTAGCTATTCCTGGGTTAGAAGGGAGGAATTGTATTTCCGACTTTGGTTAATTGAGAAAACTGGTAAGCGAGGTCTCCTGGGAGTCTGGATAACAACTATAAAAGACTGAGTGTTTTCTTAAAAACATACTGAGGACACAAAGGCAAACTGTCTTATTCTGAAGAACAGTCTGAAAGTACAGCTAGAAATCAACATTGCTAAATCATTAGATCTTTAGTGAATGTAACCACAGGAAACCAGACCAGCATGCTAGGTCAAGCACACCAGCACAAACACGTAGGGATAAAATCAGAAAGGTCAAAGCACAAAACACAAAGTAACAAGAAGTTATTCTAAGTACATTACTTATGAGAGGCAGACACAGAAAAGTATTTTTCTTCTGTTTAACAGAGGAAAAAAACTGTCAGCTGAAGTGCTGAAAGCCCTTTTTTGCTGTAGTCTCCCAAAAGCGGACATTGTCTTAGCTAAGGTCTTCTCACTGCTGAACAGAGCAGAAGGAATTCCCTCATGCGTCTTACAGACTAATATCTGCAGATGCTACTTCCATATATTCAAATCACTGTGATATTTGCTAATATTGCAACTGCATGATACTGTGGAGTCATGGTAACCTGCTTTGCTGCAACTGCCAACCCCTATTCTACAGAACTATCATTTGTTCTCATCACTTTTCTCCATCCCATTTAAGTAGATTACTCATAGGTTTATAGAATCCATGGATTACACGTAGGCATTCATCCCTAGTGAATTTAAGATTTTTTCAGATTATACCCCAAATTTGTCAGGATCATAATTAATTCTGACTCTGTCCAAGTTTGGGCACCACATTTGAACAGAAATAGCAAGGAGTTAGCGAAAGTCCAAAGGATAATTAAAGGAATGTTCAGAGAAAACGTAATGAACTGATGAGAAAAACATGCAACAATTGTATGTAGTTGTATGTAGTTTTCCACCTTTTTCAGTTTGCAGACCACTGGTATTTTTCCAGTAGAGGAGTAGACTAAAGCATAATGAATCCATGCCTGCAGTGCAGGGGTTCACTTTCCTTCATTAGCTGTCACAGACCTGGAAGAAATTACCCACAAACTGAACGCTACTCCGTCTGAAAGATGAAAAAACTGAAATAACATAGGATCTTTAAATACATGAAAGGCTGCTAACAGGCATTTTTCACTACTTATATTACTAGTATAATACTGTAGGAAATAATGGGCTTACATTATAGCAGAAAAGGTTCCTTTGAACATTGCCTATATTTTCTAATAGTAAGAATAGAACAAAAATTGATTGTCTGGAAGAAATGGGGAATCTCTCTCCTATTTCAGACCAGATTAAAGAAATGTCTCCTCTTTGGGGCATGCGAGTTGTGCAGGCAATTGTCTAAGATCCCTTCTGCATCTTTAGTTCTGTGAAAGAGGAAAGCCAAGCCCCAAATCTGATGCTGAAGTGACTCTGCAAGACCCTAACAGTACTGGGGGAAGTGGACATGATGATGCATCCTGGCTGTTTATAACACGGCTGAAGCTAGAGAGATGAAGGGTAGACATTATCTTATTGCAGTATTATAGGACTAAAATCCAGACTCCTGCCAGCCTGCCACACTGCATTTTGAAAGTTCATTTTGTAGATGTAGTACCACAATCCACCACTCTAGCCTTATTCAGCCATAAATGTAACAAACCCTGTTGAAATCTGTGAGTTGACAGTGAATTAAACCAGGCAGGAATGTGCTGAAATGCTCTGATGAGTAGGGACAACCTGAAGTACCTACTGTGCTGAACAGTAGTACAAAGGATTGATATGTCCAGGTAATGCAAAAAGGGCAGTAAATCCTCTGAAAATGCAACCCCAGCTGTATGTGCATAAGTATGCTCTTCTTCCCCATAGCACTGCTATTACAACCCAGCAGCCCCGGTGCTTCCCAGTGCTCGCCTATGGCCCACAGACATTGAGGAGTTGTAGGCTTCAGGGTCTCTGGCATGAACAATTCCCTGAGCCTGGCTGCTGAACCCAGACATCTGAGACATTCCTCAGGAACACAGGTGGTTCCCACAATGGTGCCCCTGGGTGTGGGGCCACAGCAGTGCATGAGGGAGGCTTGCTGTGCCTCCTGCCTGGCTCATGCAGTTTGTCGTTCTCCTCCTCCTCCTCATGCCACTGACTCCTCCTCAGACACTGTCTTCTTTGGGGGTCCGGGGTCAACACACTTGGTCTCCTCATTAGGGATAAAAGAGCACCACTAGTCATATAAGTCATAATCTTGCTTCTTCCCAGAGACATTGTGTTCACACAAATTGATCATTATATTGTCAAGCTATGGGGACTCTGGCTGGCTTCAAGGACGTACATTTGTTCTTTAGCCAGAACAGCTCTTTCCCCAGTCCCTGTAGGGTCTGCAAAATGTCAGTGTTTTCATGAGACTGTGGCCTTCCCTCCCCTCTCTGCATCGTGTCACAGTCCTGCTTACAGATCTGCTGTTCTGAGATTATTATTTTTATTTAAATGGCTGGGACCGCGGCACAGCTGCACAGGAAATAAAATCAGGCTGCCTCATTCCCTCCTCATTTGCACAGCGGGGGGATGTGGTCCCCCCATAATACACCTCTTGCCATTCTCTCTCCTTCTCTGACACCGGGATAGCTAAGGGGGCACCAGCTCACCTTCCCATCCTGGGATGGCTACAGGAAAGGGCTGCAGCCTGTAAGTCTCCCTCTAACAAAAGAGTATCTGGTTCATGTGATGAGACCGCCTGACTAGGAGCAACACCCAGGGGATAGAAGGGTGACAGGAGACTGTAAAAGGATAAAATTTAAAGTCAATTGTAAAATGCAGGAGCCACTGGGTTACAGATCAGGGAGGGGATGGCTACTCCTTGCTAAATTCAACACTCACTTTCTGATCGTATTCCAGTCCTAATGTCCAGGACCTCTTATCAGGAGAAAGCTGCCTGCATAATGGAGGGCTTTCAGGCAAAGCCAATACAAACGCTGAGGGGCCAACACTACTGGGAGATTAAATGAGCCAAATATTTATAGCTTGGCTGAATGACAACCAACTGGAGATCTGATGTAAATGCCAACGAGGGAAAGAAACATTTTAAGGTGGCTTTGAGGGCAAGATTGAATCAACCTGAAATGAAGGGAAACTTTAGGCAAGATTCTTTTTTTTGCTCCATCTCCTGCATAAGAGAGGGAGGCAATGTCCCAGCAAAGCATGTATGTAATAAGGGCTCCTTGTAACAAGGGCTCGCAAATCTCTTTAGGTTCCTACAGGCAGCAGGGTGGGTGGCTGTGTTTGATGAACCACCTAATGACAGCTAATCCTAGGCCATGCTCTTGTGATTTCTGCAGGTACAGACTCTGGGCAGACGCCTGCGCGGAAATGTTTGGAGGTCTTGATATCTGTGCTGTCAAAGCTGTCCACAGCAAAGACGGAAAAGACTATATCATTGAGGTGAGAGCATGGGAAACCTGAATGCAAGTCTCCTTTGGGAAGTGTATCTGCAAACACTCTGCCTTGGAGTTCATATGCACTAACCTGCTCACTTACCCCTGGCATGCTCCTGCAGTCTCTGTTCCTCATGCTGACCTGTATCCATGGCCCACTGATATGTAAGGAACTGATTCAGAGCCCCTGCCAAACTAGCAGATATGCAGCAAGGTGTCAGAGTTGCAGTGCCTTCCTTTCTCAGTGTGGGCTGTGAAAGGAAATGGAGAGCCACAGAGTGCTTGGCCACCCCAGCTTTCCAGCTGATAAATCCCCACAGTGCAGCACCTTACCAGCTTGGGGCCTTCTTATCAAGCACATAACAGTTTGCAAGTGTTGCTGGCAGCATCCAAAGCTTGGTGTGTCCCAGTGCATCACTCCCCAGGTTCCATTCTTCCCATGCTAAGCACTCGCAAGGCCAGTGCATCCCTCACAGCTGCTGGTAGGGATCAACAGCATCATAAATCAATCACTTTAAAGGGAACCTCCAAACAACAATCCTAGCTGCACCTAATTTAAAAGAGGAAGATAAAAGGTGAGAGTGAAAAGTCCACAAGCAACAGGAGCAACTTGATTAAAAAACCCCAGGTATATTTTCTAAAATCTTTTGCCCAGACAGCATTAACAATAACAGACCATCAAGACAATGCACCACAGAGTTACTATGGGCAGTGTGTACTACAAAACTTTGTGTTCAGAGATGGACAGACTGTGGGTCTGAAAGCTAAAGTCCAATGTACTTCTTGCCAGGCCAGCAAGCGGTTATGGAGGTGGGGTAAATAGCACATTCAGGTCATCCTAACAGGGCAGAGATGGAAAAGCTGGCCAGAAAATCAGAGTGGAAACTGAAGAGATGCTCTGGAGGAGAGAAAATCCCTCTGTCATTATGTGACTCAAGGAGACACAACAGCTGACCTGCTGTAAACTCCACCAACACAGGCCAGCCGAGGAAGATGAGCAGAGCCAGCCTATTGGCTTCATGCAGGGGTGCTGACACACTGGAAAGCTATGTGTGGGAGAGCAGTCCCACCCGCTGAGGGTTGGGATGCTGATGAGAACCACATGAGCCCTCCAGTGACTGTGCATTCCTGCATTATGTATCTGCTCTCCCCTGAGAGGGGAGCAGTGACCTGTCAAAGGCCATGTGATATAAGCTTGTTGCCAGCAACCAAATGCTGGCGAGCCTCTGTCTTTCCCGAATTGATGGGGCCAGGGCTAATGGGTCTGCTCCCTTATGCAATTCATCAGCACCTAGAGGAGCATCCCCCAAAGCAGACTGATTCCTTGCTGTGCACTTTTAAATCTCTATGCTCCTGTAGCTGGGAAAGGAAGAGCAAGAAAGCAGTCTTGCTACAGACAACTGTAAGGACATTTGGATTGTGTCCACACATGATTAGATGTGATATGTGGTTTTCATATCCCTGCATCTATTCTTGCACATAAGCCTATGTACGTGCACACGTGGCTAGTTCCAGGCTTAAAGATTATATGCCTCTGTCTGGGTATGCCTCTGGGTTTTCACATCTGCCTCTGTGTGTGACTGACTGGTGAAAAGCACATCCGTGCTCTAACAGCTATCATCAGCTTGCACACAGAGAAATGCACGCTCATACTCCTCTCTCTGAGACCAAGGTAAACAGCAATGGCGCAGTATGACACAAATCAGAAGAAACACAATCGTTTCAGATAGGCCATGCTGAATTATCCCAGTGGAGAACGTGATTGAGCAGGCCTGATGTACCAACATCTAGCAGGCATTCAGATGTCAGGCTGATGGACATTGTTGGGAAAATAGTAGAGCAGTGCAATATAAAGGGCAGAACAAAGCCAAACAGGCACCTTTTTATACAGATCTGAGGGAGATGTTGACAAGTAATTAATTGCCTCCAGCCAACTTCCTGGGGTACTTTTCTTGGTCTGAAACTGATCCCTTATTTTGCTTTTTTCTTTTGATAGTGGGAGGGAAAGGTTATTTGACAGAGTGACGGTTGTATTTTGGTAAGAAGGAACAGTGTGCTGTGACAGTTTACAAGAAAGCAGGCCTAAATGGGCTGAACAAATAAGGAGTTTGCACAATGCAACTGCAGGCAGTAATTAATTTTCACAGTGCAAAGTAGTTCTTCAGGAAAGATTTGCAGAGGTCGTGATGGGCAGTTCTGTGGACTGAGATTTATCACAGTCGTTTGTTGCAAATAGAATCAGATTAAGACAGATGAGTTATCAGCACAGCATTAGAGTAATCTAGCGTGCATGGTATTTGCTCTTACTTGAACTTCACCTTTTCTTTTCCCACGGCAAACAGCAAAATCTGTTACGTTTGTGCCTTCAAAGCATTAGCACACTTATGTACCATTTTCATGGTTCATATTGAAACAGACTGTGAATTTAACAGTAAATGCTGGTATTTCTTTTTCCCTCTGCTTTAAAGAACTTTGTCACTTTGAGGAAATATTCAATGTGAGTAGTCAGCACTCAATCAGAAGGCCAGATCCTCAAAACAGTGCAAATTCTGTACCAGTGTCAGCAGCCGAATACTCAAAAGAGCTCACCAACACGTACGGTTTAATAATCTCCCTTCTCCCCCATTTTTTTTGTCATGTAACCCATTTTCACATCTCTGCTATGCTGAAAAATATGAAGCAAGTAGAGGGCAAGTAAAATGGTCCATGTGATTTATTCTTCCTCCTGGAAGAATAAGCTAAGCTCTGCCTGCCATAGAGTTAAGCGTGTTACTAGACATGCTCCTTGCCACCCTGCAAGGAACCCTGCCCATTCCATCAGCACTGCCTTATCATTTCTTTTGATATGTCTAATCATCAGTTTCCTTCCTTCCTTGCTTCCTTCCTTCCTTTCTTCCTTCCTTCCTCCCTCCCTCCCTTCCTCCTTCCTTCCTTCTTTCCTTCCTCCCTCCCTCCCTCCCTCTCTCCCTCCTTCTCTCAAAATCACCTAATACTCCACCCTTGCACATCAGTGCATGGAATAAAAAGCCCTGCCTTCAGACACAGAGGGAGAATCAGGATGGTCTTTTCCTGAGTCTCTTCCCTGCCTGGCTGCTTTCCGTTCACCTCTCATACACCTTATCAGGCAACAGCAGCCGCATCAGGAGCAGCCACTGATGCTGGGCAGCTACAAAGGCTGGGTCCGTATGTGCTGACGTGCCCTTGTCTTGCCCAGCTGTTCTGTGATCACCCAGGAAGAGATGAGGGCAATCTGTGATTCATGTATTCCTCTCAGCCACTTGATGTATTCAATATTAGCATTTGTATCTGCCCAGCTCCAGACCAATTCCCCTTTCCCAGAGGACAGACAAGGTGACATCTCATGATTCTTTTCAGTTCAGTGGCAATCAGCTGTGTCATTTTACCCACAGAAATCATTGCCATTTTCAAAGGCCTTTCCTTACACAAGTGATTGTTCACTCCTGTATTTGCTGTCTCCCACACCTCACATTCCCCTGCCAGACACCACACAGCAGGACAGCAGACATCCTCATCCCTGGTGCACCTTCACTGCTTCAGGTGGAACTTGCTTCACCGTTCACTCCCCCTGGTGCCTTTGCTTTATAAACCACCAACTTCCCCTTCCTCCCCAGCCACTGCAGCCACAGAAATAGGGGAAAGCAGTCTTTGAGATGGGAAAATTAGCTCTGGGGTTCTCAGCACAGGAGAAAAATGGACCTGTTGGAGCAGATTCAGAGGAGGGCGATGAAGATGATTGGATGACTGAAGACTGGCTGAAAGAATTGGGGTTGTTCAGCCTGGAGAAGAGAAGAATCTGGGGAGACCTTATAGGACCTACCAGTATGTAAAGGGACCCCATAAGAAAGGGAGAGACAAACTTTTTAGCAGGGCCTGTTGTAGTAGGACAAATGGTACTGATTTTAAACCAAAAGAGGGTACATTTAGATTATAGATAAGGAAGAAAGTTTAAACATTGCAGANAAATGGTACTGATTTTAAACCAAAAGAGGGTACATTTAGATTATAGATAAGGAAGAAAGTTTATACATTGCCCATGGTGAAACACTGGCACAGGTTGCCCAAAGAGGTAGCGGATGTGCCATCCAGGGTGACATTCAAAATTAGGCTGGATGGGGCTCAGAGCAATCTGATCGGGTTGAAGATGTCTCTGCTCATTGTAGGGGTATTGGGCTAGATGGTCTTTAAAGGTTCCTTTCAGCCCAAACCATTCTACGAGTCCCTGAAAAGCAGCGTTCGGGGTGTTCTGAGCAGGGTGTTCTGTCTCGGTGACCCCCAGAGGGGCGGGAGCCGGTAGCGCAGCTCGCCTGACCCTCGGCAGGGTAACGACATCATCTCCTGGTCACACGGCATCATCTAGTGGTCACACGGCATCATCTAGTGGTCACACGGGCCCCTCGCACCGCACGGTGCAGGGACGTGGGAGACCTCACTCGCGAACTAGAATTGCCAAATTTCCTTTTAGAATAGGAGTGGAGAGGAGGGAAATCTGCGCAGGAACCTGCTGAAGGGCCCCCGGAGCCCCTGGCTAGTGAGGCCCAGACGGGAATTGGCCATTCCCTGACAGCCTTGGGAAGCATCACATTCATCTCTGAACAGAACAGCTAAGTGGATGGTGGAAGGAAAGGCCACATTGTGTCTTTAGCCGAACACTGACATATCATTTTCTAACCTGCTCCTTTTGCACGCTGGGCCAAGTAGGCCACAGATATAAACATGAACCCACTCTTCATGTGTACCCTAGTTAAAACTTTCCAGGTAGCTTTTCTAGTGTTCATAAAAGACTTCTCTAGAAATTAATCAAAATCATTATTCTGCAAGAAAAGAGCAGAATACAAATTCAGTGAACTCACCTCACTGATTTCCTCTACTTTAAATCTAAAAAGAGAGGGTGCAAAATTTTCCATTTCCCTCCAAGAGTGGACTCTTGCAGCCTTGCCAGGGTGGAGTGCACTTCCGATTGTTATCTGAGCATGAGTCAGTGCCTTTCTTGAGCAACTCAACCTTCAACTCTGCATTTCCAGGGATTTTAATGTTTGCTTTAAAAATAAAAGCAAAATAAAATAAACTCTTCCAGCCCAGATATTTTGGTACTATTATATTTACTCCAGCTGAATCTTAATTTCATCAGAGTACAGTTCTTCCTGTGGGATTTAGCTAATGTTTGCAAAGCACTTGATTTATGATGAACTGTTGAAAATTATATTCAGGGCTGCTATACAGCTGAGGGTCTGCTATGCTTTCATTATTATTGTTGTGAGGCCATTTCTTACCTCAAAGACCCTTTGACAGTTTTCCTTCCCCCATCACCACAGTCCTGCTTCCCAGCTTTCCCCAGCACAGTTGTAGAACTTGCTTAGGAAGCAGTTGTATCACAGCATTATCAAGAGACAAGCAGAGAACAAGTTTATTTTCCTGCACTTGGTGAAGTTTTGGTGACATCCTATACATTACACATCTGCGGTGTTTATTTTCCCTCTCAGGGTGCAGTGCTTTGTGTTCATTAGTCCCAAATGTTTCCTAGTTTCCTCCAGTCCCCGTTGTTCTCATCTCCTCAAGCTTCAGTACACGCTGTTTCTCTTCTCCTGTGGCCCTTCCAGTTGCAATGTCACCTCCAAATACTGTGGGATAATGCCAGAGAGACCTTATCCATCAGAGGCACCTCCTCAGGACATGTGAAGAAGCAAGTTTGTATTTAGTTGATTTAGAAAGCCTCCAGCCACCAAAAGTCTTGGCTACGCTTCCAAGTTGTGAAGGGAATGAAGATGGAGAGTTGGGGAAAGTACATCCTATTTTCAGAAAAACTCAAGGGAAATCCCATGCCTGAAAAAGTCAAGCATGTTTCAGCCTGAGGAGAGTGGTGATAAGTGTAGATGTTGGCAAGGATGTGGAGACACAAAACAGGTCAATGTAAGAGGTGAGTTGAAACAGGGATCTGCTAGCAGGAAACCACTTTACTAACTGCTGTTTTTCTCTCCTGTGGCAGGTGATGGACAGCTCAATGCCCCTGATTGGGGAGCACGTAGAAGAGGACAGACAGCTTATAGCTGATCTGGTTGTTTCCAAAATGACTCAGCTTGTCGTCACTGCTGGATCTACACCGTCACCGCTGAGGCCTTGGGTATGAATGACTTGTGGCCAAGTTATTTCCCTGAACTTTTTTCTCTCTTTCCTTGCTGAGGGTGCCAGGCAGCCAGACATCTCCGAGAGTTGAGCAGTTCCGTGTGGGAGTGTATTGGACACACTGACTCCTGCTCTTCCAAAGGAGACTCATAGACTCTTTGAAGTGGGTGCCCCTAGGGAACACATCTCTCTCCCTTACTCTCCTTCCATATAAATGTGACATCACACCAGCAGCATGTCCATGCATCTAGACATCCTGACTTGCTAAATTCATGGATTCACATTGAAGACAGACATTTTCAGAGGTTCTTCTATTGCCCAACTTCATTTCCATCTAACATCATCGCTCAGAACAGGTTTCATTCCAGTTTTTGCATCCTTGATGAAAATCTGTGCTTTTGAGAACAGAAAGTGGGAGTCTCCACCAAGACTTGTTCCATTCCTTACTGCAGGCTTTCTGCTTTGGCAATGTCCTTTGCCCCCTTTATCAGGGGAAGGCTTTACTAAGGCTGAATTCATATAAGAGCCTGTCACTTTTGCATTTAAACTGACCCCTTAGTGCTTCTTGTGTACATCCATTTTGAGTAACAAACGCATCTAATTTTACTGCCACATTTCCCAGGGGCAGTTCTATATAAATGAAACACCCCAGAACATAACCTGTGTGTCCAGGTGTATTTGTTATGCCTCTTTCAGTAACTAACAGGGAGCCAAGCATGAAAGTTTGAGGACAACAAATCTCTACAATAGAAAAGACAAGAGAGTGAAAAAGTTGAGGGATAAAACAAACCGCAAATGCACTGGTACAATTTTCCTTTCCACTTGAGACAAAAAAATGGGAGAAAGCACTTTATAGCACTCTGCCTTTGTCATATGACAGGGCACTCCTGCTAAACCAGGTCCCCTGCATGAGGGGTATTCGGGGTAACTCCAAGTTTTAGCTAGAGCTAAAGGAGTAAATAGACATTAAAAATGCTTTAAGGCAGGGAAAGTGATACAGAAGAGATAGCATTTACTCTGGCCAAAACGGAATCAAGAACTGCCATCTGAAATAGCCAAGATACAGACTGTATGAACTAAGAGCAAAGGGAAAGCCAACAGAAACTGAGAATATGGACAGATGCATGTTTTCTGTTCTGTAATGTTCTTGGATTACAACAGACCTAAAATAGGGCCAAAACAAGAAGAAAACAAATAGTCTTGGAGGCATAGGATGTAAAATAGAAGAGTCAAATTAGAAAAGGGTCTTCATTGGGAATGCAACCTAGAAATATCTATATGTATATAATCAAGAAAATTAAACGCACAAACATGTTAACTGGAGTGTTTTGCTATAGAGAAAGAGCTTAGTGCCACAAATATCACAGAAAGTGCACATGCTGCATTACTAACATAATGTTATAACAGTTAGAAATATGGAGAGAGAAATAATTAAATATGAGGCGGTGGGATGCAGAACTAGAGGTACAGGTGAAGACTTCCAGAGAACAAATGAAAACAGCAATTCTGAATATAAGGACAGTAGTACTGAAAACACAGAAATATGAATCCTGGGCTATCCTATGGATATGAATGCAATACCTATACATACTATTGGACCTCTCTACACTAATCTCTGGATCAAGAAAAACTGAGAAATTATGAAACTGGAATTGACAGAGATGGAAAAAATAACAAGTCACAACAATATGAGACTTCAGCTATCAAGAAGCAAGTCAAATATCACAGTGGGACAGCAACTTAGAGGGAGGGAAAAACACCTTGACTTTGCTTTAAGAAATAGCCAGGTACAAATTCAGAAAGTGAATATGTACCATTAGGTTTGACATCCAAGGGACAGATTCAATATCAAAAAGCAAGCGTATGACACAAGCAGTTAGAAAAGTCGTCAACTCCCTAGCATTAAAAGTAAAACCATACGGATGCTATTTGAGAGACCACTGTTTTCCAGAATGCATTTCTTATCTGCTCCTGAACCAAGAATGTAGGAAATAAACTTGCAGAGTTAAGTGACAAAAAAGACATTCATGACAAATGGGGGGAAAAAAATTATTTCATATTTGGAAATCTGATATTTAAGAAGACTTTTATGTGGCATCATACAAGTAATAAAAGGACATTTTAAAGGGATAGAAATTAATTTTGAAGAGCAGATAGAGGAAAGAATGAAACAAATTCTTCAGGTTCATCAGAAAATTGAACCCTGTCAAAGAATTGGTGGGTTCTATGGATCATCTAAAGTCAAGGGAGGAAAGGAAGACAACAGGGACAGTGTTGTGATTCTAGTAAATGTAATTCCTGAAAGTGGAGAATTTTGTTACCTCTAGTTTTTCCTAATCAGAATAGCAGGGGAGAGAACAAAAACATTTATTGAATCAGTAATGACTGATATTTACAAAAAATTATTGAGCCCCCAACCCCAGATGGCTACATCCAGTGAACTGTATTTGGGAAGTAACTAAGCTGCCAAAAAAACCAGTGCAATATCATTAGAAATAATTACTGCTCCTCACGATTGGTGTACAACAAATACAAAATATGTGTTTTGAAAGTTGTAAGAGTAATGCAGAAAAATTTAGACAAGTCATAGACCTTACGAATTATCTCAAATGATAATTTAAAGAAGAATGCTGAAGAATAAATAAACCAGCAGAACCACAGCTTAAGAGCATCTACCACATTATTTTTCTGCAAGGAAAAAATGTCCCATTAATTTCCTTTTAATTCTTTTCCTTTCATTTCTTTGGGAATTCTTTCATAAAGTGGTAGATAATGGGCAAACAGTCACAATAATGTGGCTAGTCAAAAAGCCTTAGGCAAGGTAATGGACAAGCTATTAAAAAAGAAAGCATGGAGGGCCTAAAAGGTTAAAGTTGTATTGTATAGAAGAAGCTGACCTCAGATAAAGACATAGATATGAGAGATTTTAATTCTTGCAAAAAGTTAGCAGACTGGATACTTCAAGGATGCTGAGCCTGGTCATGTTGATAAATGGGTTGGTTGAGCCCAGGACAGGGTAAGATGTTAATGATAAATTTGTTTTCATGCCTACAACATGAAGCCCAATTTTATGGTCACAGCTGCTGTTCTTCCTTCGCCTCTCAGACCCACTGCCAGACTTTGCCCTCACTGCTTCTCTTCCAAAGGCAGAAGACCTTGGGCTGGCCCTAACCCCTTCATCTCTCAGCCTCAGAAACCTGTTTTGCCTTCCTCTCTGAGATGCCTTGATTTGCTGTAGGGAAAGGCTGTAGAGGTGAATATGAGATCTAATTCCCTTTCTTTGGCTGGTCTAATCAGGATTTCTCACAGCATTAGGACAGTAAATTTCCATCAACACCAAGGCAAGGTTTAGTTCCCAAGCTGTGTAGGGTTAAAAGTCAGGAATGGAAAATTCCCAGATTTTCCTTCACCATCCATTTGCAAGTCCCAGATAAATTGTGCAAAAAATGGGTTGGCAACTTTGTCACATATATGTTAGGCAGTTTAAACTAATTTCAATGTTTCCAACTATGAAACATTTCTTCCCATTTCCAGAATCACTTAGCTCATTCTCCTGACCTTTCAGGACCCTTGAAGACCCTTTTATCATTATGTTCTCCATGTAAATAATCCAGCACGTACCAGCCTATCTGTCTCCAGCTTCCCCTGTTTTCATAAACAATTTTGAGCAATAGGCTTACTCAGACTTTTGTTAACTTTGGACCAGCCCTTTGTGCAGCAGTTCTGTGTTGCCTAATCTGTTTATCAAAATATCTGTCAAAAAGACTAAACAGCGAGAGAGAAGAAAGAGCAGATGGCACCGAGTTATTTGCGTTAGTCAGGACCAGGGATGGCAGTGAAGAACATCTGAGAGAGCTATGTATGTTAAGTCACCACAACGGCAAATGAAACTCCATATGGAAGACTGAAGGGTAAACTGATCTGGGGGTAGAGAGAGAGACAAACTGTGCAGATCTTTCAAGTGGCACTAGCCATTCCCTTGAGAAATACTTTGTCACACACAGGCTAATGAAAATCATTGCTCAGCCTATGGTTGTGTTGACAAGGGAAAAGCAGGAAATTAGAATGCAGGAGAAATGAACTGGCAACGTATACAGAGAACCCAGATATTGCTTCATCTGGAAAAATCTCAGGCATCTGCAGAAGGAATTACAAAGCTGGGAAAGAGAAGTTGGTGATGAAAACAATTAGGGGCTTGGAAACATTCCCATGGAGGGACTGAAGGGGTTCATTCTCTTGGCTTTAGAAAGGAGGTGAATGAGAGAGAGGGCAGTGAAGGTTTGCAAAATAATGAATGGCCTAGCAGGGGCAGGTTGTGAGAACTAGTCTCAAAACTCAGAATAAAGCAATGGAGATAAGAAATGGGAAAGACAGTGAGGCTGAGAGCTGAGCAAGACTCAAAGGGTCTGGATGTAAATATCAAAACAAAATATCTGGATCTGTTGCAAAGATTTTGTGGAGCAGATAATAAGCTTCATGTTTCAGGGTTGAAGCTGGCCCTTGCTATTAGCAATCAAGAGGAGACCCCTTAGGGTACAGAGATGATTACTCCATAGACATTTCCATGGTTCATCCCTCCTTCCCTTGGAACATCTGGTGCTGGCAACTGTTCAAAATGGGAGATGGGACTAAGAGAACCCCTTAGGCCAGATACATTTGGTAATTCCTGATTGTCTAAAAAACATTCTAAACTGTAACTACATTGTTATTCCCTGTGAGCAAACAACTTCTATGCTCTTTATTACTCACCTCTCCATTTTAGTCCCATGAGATTTAACCAGCCAGATGCTGCATGTGTGCATGTGTGTATTTAAGGAACACTTCATGACTCTACAGTTCCTGTATTACCTCAGGGCCTCTCTCTGGGGACCCTGTATTAACTGGAATGGCTTTTTTCCTCTAGCCTCCACAAGTTCAGCCTGTGTCAATGAAATCTCAGACTGGACCTCAGCTTGGACAACTGTCACAACCACGGCCTCCTCCCCAAGGTACAGTTCTTTGATTCCCATGACAGTGATGACTGTGCGTCCTATCAGTTTGCCTTCTATATAAAAGGTATCAGGATAAAAGTTTCACTCATTTTCCAATTCACTGACAAGCAGGCAGGAAAATCAGTGTGCTGTTAAAGGAGGTACTGTCATATTCCACAGCAGCTCAGAAAGTGGGATGAAAATTTGATACAGATCGAGTTGATACCGCTCATAGGACTTGGCTCAGCAAAACAAAGCCATTTGAACTGGCACTGGAGCAGGATTCTGGGCATGGAGTGTATTTTATTTGCACAAAGCTGTGGTGGCTGCAAGTGTTAAGAAGTGATGCGGAGATGGTAGTGTTGTCAGACCTGGAATGTTGTGATGCCAGGATCCTTGATTCATCTGTCCAGGTGTTCCCATGTCAGCAATAGCACACCCTCAGCTCCTCCTGACAGCAAAACCAGGTTTGATTGATGTGGCTTGGTCAGAACAACAGGTTTGGCTGATTGTCCTGCTTTACACTGAGGTGATGAAGCATAGGGCTGCCCCGTGGGTAGCCAGGTCCCACCAATTCACATCAATTCACATAACTGATTAAACCCTCATTTTTGCTACCTTTGTCCATTCCTTTCTCCATTCCAACCTCCTATCCAATTAATAGCTCTTTTCCTCATTTGTCACAGTTTAGCTGCATGCAAAATTCAGTGTTTCTGCTACCAAATACATCTATGTAATCTTGACATTACATACCACTAATTATATGAGCTGTTTGGCTTGCAGGATACTCTTCTCCATCTGTCTCCTGTACTCCAATTCTCTGTTAAGTTTTTTCTCACATAACTCCCCAGACCACCTGTGAAATCCAGCCAGCCCTCACAACACTATGTGTAACTTTTGTCAGGTTCTCACAGTATTATCTGTCATGTCCAGCAATTTCTCTTGTCACGTCCAATTGTTTTCCACCTCCTCCTCAGTTTTGAGAGTCTACTAGCAAAGCAGCTGAAGCCACCTGCTGATGGTGCTGGAACAGAGGTATGGATAGTGATAGGATGGAGTGTACCACATCAAACTGCTGGGCCCATGAAGGGTCAGCAGGGTCAGCTTTCATTTCCCACAGAGATGTTTCTCCAGTGGCTCTTCCTTCCCCAAGCACAAATACCAGATACATGGAAGGGTAAAGCAGGTTGAAGTGACTCCCTTTGGGGAGAGTAGAGGGGTTGCTTTAGTGCTAAAGGAGGTAGAGAAATGGACAGGTCTACATAGGAAGGCATGACACCAATTTTAGGCCTGTAAGAGAGGGTTTGCCTTATTCTTCTCCATGAAGCTACTCTGAAGAGTCTCTCCTCTTATCAAAACCCATCCTTACATAGAGATGCTTTGTGCTTGTTGTCCACCACATGCACTTCCTCACATTTATGTCTACACGTCCCCTTTAGGTGGACCACGGCAGCCACAAGGATCTCAGCCTCCACGAACAAATGCACCTCCACAGCAGCGGCTCTCTCCTCAAGGACAGCAGCCCCAGAGTCCCCAGTCCACTTCCCCGCAGCAGCAAAGGTCACCTGGATCTCCACAGCAAGTCCGATCAGCAACTGGGTCCTCTCCAGTCCAGACTTCCAAGGCAGGCGTGTTCCCTCCACAGCAGCCTAGGCCTCCTGCCCAAGGCCGGGCTCCCAGCCAGCCGAGCCCCACAGAAATGTCCAAGCAGCAAGCCACCCCACACCCACATCTGAAGTAAGTGCTCTGATAAACTGCTACTATCTGTAGGTATTAGAAGAAGACTGTTCAAAAAGTACTCTGAGCTGACATGAAGAACATATCACCTGTTGGCAGGCAGTGGTCCCAGGGACAAAGGCCTGCACAAGTGTGAGTGACTTCAGGGTATGTATGCATCCCTGGGCATAACAGGCCACCACTGACCTGTTGTCAGGAAGAACAAGTTGTATTTGACATCACTAAGATTTCAAACTCTTCCTCTTGTTCATGTGCTCACTGTAAATTCCCAGCAGGGTGTACACTCGTGACAGGCTGTAAACAGCAAAATATTTGCCAGAAAGCTCAACAGGAGCCATTCTTTCACTATTCCCCAAATGCAGGGGCCACAAAAGTTCTTTAGTGAACTATTTTTTGCATTTGGTAGCAAAAAGGCAGGGGGAAGTAGAAGTGGCTCTATTCATGTATATAAAACTCCAGATGGTGACTGTATGTGAAAGCACTCTTCTGAAGCAGAGCTGAATTACTGTGAATCTTTGGTAGCAGCTTTTGCTGTCACCCTTCATGGAGCATATCTGGCTGGCACCGTGGCAGGAAATACTGGCCAAAAAAAGTCTAATGTTGACAAAAAGTTAACATGAGGAAATTGGCATGAATAGGCCAGAACAATATATAGGCTAGGAATGAGAAGACACTTTCGAGGAAGCAGAGGAATGATGTTCTGGAACAGGCTTTCAGTGATGATGTTTACATTAGCAAGGCAAACTAAAAAGTGTACTTAAGGATCAAAATATTGGTGCCAAGGATGCAGTCACTACACTATACATATTTCAGGTACTTTTTTCAGAGTCTTGTCTTGTGCTGGATACCTATGACTGACCAGAAGAAATCACTCAGTGACTTAGCATGGTAGGGGGGAAAATTGGGAGATTTACTTCAAAAGCACAGTCCCGATCTGAATTTGAACACTAGCAGATAAACACCCAGCAGGAGCAGTGTGGTCAACCAAAAGACGTGCATTACAGAGCTGACAGTCAGAGCAGACAGGCCAGGGAGGGCAGGAAACACCACACATTGCAGAGTACCTACCTGGCTACCAACTTACCAACCTCTTGTGCTCTCACAGCTGAAAGGCCAAGACCATCATTCCTGGTACTGCTGATGAGAGACAGCTGATCCCCAGTAATCCATTCTTCTGTATCAATAGTGAGATTACTTAAGGGTTCCTCACAACAGTTGCACCAAATGGCAATTGCACACTTCCAGTCAGATGTTTTCATCAACACTTAGAAGTCTGGACCAAGCCACTTGCCCATGTCCCATTCTCTCCCACCTCCCCCACTCCTGGATGTCTAAGCACATGATGATTCCCCTTGCCAACCTCTCCTTTCATCCTTGAATTTGTGTGATGGAACACAAAGCATGCGTTAACCAGCTTGGAATTCCCACCTTCTCCTGCTGAGTCTGAACTCTGTCTTCCCTTTCAGCAAATCGCAGTCCCTGACAAACAGCTTCAGCATATCTGAGTCATCGCAGCGGGGAAATGCCACTGAAGACGAAGCAAAAGCTGAGACCATCCGCAACCTGAGGAAATCCTTTGCTAGCCTGTTTTCCGACTAACCGTTCTGCAGCTGGATCTGTCCTTTTGTCAGCCCTCACTCTACATAACAGCATACCTGATGTCATCCTGGAATACACTCAATAGAAACCAGGGATTTACAACTAACACCTGGGTAAAGGGAATTGAGAAAACTACAGTTGTTTTAATACAAAGAAAATATTCTAATAACGGTCTGAAAAGTTACTATATAAAAGTGTCACTATTTCATTGGTTTTTTGTGCATAATCAGAATCACATCTGTTCAAATGACTGAGTTGCAAAGAAAATTTTACTCTTGCTAACCCCTGTGGAGTCAACACAGTTCTGACAGTGCAAACTGGGTTTTATTTTGATTTGTATATAGTCAATACAATTGCTAACTTCCAATTACTGAATTCTTGTTTAGGTCAAGCTAAAAAAAAATAGGCTTCTTTCAGAAACACATGTGCAAAGGCAGAGTCAAGAATAAGTATTAATTTACTGATAAGAGTGAGCATGCTTGAGCATGGAAATACAGTGAACTGTGGAACTTCATGATACCAACTTCATAAAAAGTCACTTTTCAGAGTGGCAAAACCACTTGCAAGATAAATACAGTCCCAGGCATCAGTAAGCACCAAAGATCACGTGAGCAGATCATCCAGATGGACTGCTGGTTTGTTCCGGATCACTCTGCTCACAGCAGATAAAACATCTCTGTTTCATGCCTTGCATTTATGTCCCCTGCGCAATTCCCAAGTTCTGAGAGAAAAATGTCATGTTCTAACCCTGTAGCCTTAGCTCAAAAATAACCCAAGACATTGGTCTTCCACACAAAAAGCAACTTTTTCACCTGCCCCTGAAAACACCAGAGTTCACATTCACAGGTCACACACATTCCAGACAAAACCCAGCTAAACTCCAAGCAGTTTGGTGACTTGGTCACATCTGGCTATGTATGTCCCTCAGGAACATGCTTAATTAGTAACAGAGCTGATGAAGTGCACATACTTGTGTGCTGAGTGTTCCATAATACTGAATGGACAGAGAGATGGAGTGAAATCCTGTCTCCTGCCTTGAACTCCCACTGACTTTGCTCGGGTGAATGCAAAACAAACGCAAGGTGACAAACCTGTAACAGAACTGGAAAATTATACTTCACAAATAAGATGACCTGGGTCCATCCAGAGACACCAAGCCCTGGGAGGGCATGTATGGGATTGCCCCTAGCAGGTAATGCTCAGCATTAGTTCTCCCTGACTGCTCCCAAGAATTATTCTTCCAGAGAAGATGAGATGGATCTTTGTCAGTGTACTTTTCCTCTAAGCCTGCAACACTGAATGAAGCTGTGCACATATACTGGAACTGGGACATGATAAAATCCACAGAAGCAACATTAATGATTAAAAAAAACTCACCCTGGTCGATCCATGTATTTATAGGTATTTCTACCAGCTGAGAGCCTACTCCTTGCGCCCTGGGAGCTCTGTTTCTAACACACTTACTGCAGGTGCCTGTTCTCATCCCACCTCAACATAGAGCTTCAAGGCCAGACTTGGCTTTGTGCTTTCTTTAGAGACTTCACCATGATGATACCTAGGAATACCTGGGGAGGTCAGTAAGTTAAAAAAAGTATTTGAGCCAGGGGCACAGATCTTTGCTATCACTTAAACCAGGAGAACCGCAAAGCAGCAAAAGCAACAGCTGCATTTGCCATCTCAAATCTTATGATTCACTTGTGGGAATAAAGCCAAACAAGGAAATCCTTCCTGCACAGCACCTGTAATGAACATCTAAATCCAATGCAGTCATCTGGACCTTGTATGACCTACCCCTGAGCAGGCCTTTGCATATACAGTGACAAGCAACAGCATAGCTTTTCCAGGTTGGAAGTCCCTCAAGGGACTCATCTGGATCAATGATTTATACCTCAAGTTCAGTATTACAGAACCACCTCACTCTCTGATGATTTGCCTTCTGGTTTCCGCCCCCCCCCCTCAGTTCTGTGTTGTCCTTCAAGGTTCTATAAGCAGTTTATAATGTAGCATCATAAATATATGTCATCGTCTGAGAAATAAAAAACCAAACCAGTCCCTGCTGTTTTGCAGTCTCCAGGAGCAATAAAGAGTGAGAAATGGCCTTGAGCAAACACGGTCCCACTGGCAAGAACAGCAGATTAACAGGCTCCACTGTATGGAGAAGAGGTAATACAACCCTGGCAGGAGAGGATTTCCTTCTATAACACTTCCCTCAGCATAGTTTATGCCTTTCCCTACTAAATAGTCACCAGAGAAGAACAGAAATAAAAGTTTACTGCTGGAATCCTCAGTTGCTTTATCCCCTGAAACTCTTTATGTTTCACTTACCAACACAACATATACAAGAAGAGCAACCAGTGACTAGTATGACATGGCCCCATAAATCAAGAGCAGTTCATTGCTGAAACAACAGCTGGACCATTTGCTGATGCTGCATTTGAACACAGCAGGGCTGTCCTCTGATGGAACACAGCGACAGGACAGCACTCTCAGCTTTGGTATCCAGCAGTGACTCAAATCTCTTTATTTGCCTACAGCTCCCAGCTGTCACCTTTCAAGGGACAAGCAAACAGAATTGCATTCTGCTAGCTTCAAGTTGCATCCTAAGTACCAACAATGGGCACTCTCAGCTTAATTTAGTTAGTCCATAGCTCCTGAAAAAGCACCTTCAGTTCTATTCACAGAAATGCTTTAAAACACTGGATTGATTTCCTAAGTTAAAATGATGAAAATCTATGTTGTTCTGTAACCGTCCCAACAGCACACTTCAAGTTTACAGCTGTGATGCTCACATACTAGATGTCATGGCTAGCAGGAGATTCACAAATGCATCATCTTATCTTCAGGTAATTACCTTTGATGCTGGCTTACTACTCCAAAATCCTTACACTCTAAAAGAGGGAATACAAGGGGTATTCTCCTTTTATATGAATAGGAAACTAAGGTATACCCAAGAGGCATTTAGTAAATATAACAGCTGGAGCTCAGGGCACTAAGAAAACAACAGAAAAACTGGTAAAGAGAAGCTACATTTAAATCATAAGGCACACAAGCCTCACCTTGGGATCCTCCTCACAGAGCTGTGAAAACTGAGCACCTGGTCAGAGCTTCCCTTTTGTCCTTTTTGCTTTAATTTTCCTCACATGGAAACCAGGAAACATGAGTAGGTTTGTGTGTTTGGATCCAGACCAAGAAGTAGCTGGGACACAGCTATGACACCCACCCATATCCACTCACCTGGGAAATTTGTTTACATTTTGCTGTTTAGATACAAACTGAGGAACATCTTTACTTTCTTGTCATAGCTACGTGTGGTATTTCAGGAGAGAGAATGGAGCATACATTCCCAGGCAAGTTAATTTCCAGGAGAATAGCAGTCCTGCTTGTAAATGAAGTGGTATTTTACTGTCTTCCACTTCACAAGCAGCTACATAAGACCTTACACCGTGTGTATGGCTCAGTTGCTTCATCTGGTTGGTTTAAAGGTTGATGAATAAGATAAAACAATAAACAGAAAAGCCAAGGATAACAGTTCCTTATTTCCAAGTCACTGTTAGTAGCAAACCTTTACAGTCCTGGATACTGATGAATAGTACAGGTAAGAAATGCTCATCTTCAGGCATTTCATCTTTTGTGATTTCTCTTCTATAGTTGCAACAGCAATGACACACACACTTGACTCAGGAGCTGGCAAAGGAACAAAGCACGCAGCTAGTTTTCAAATATTTCCTCTGTTTTGTCTTCTAATTTTATACTGCTGGTCCTGAGATACTCACTTTATATTTTATATCCCGTTTTATGAATAACAGGAACTCCTCTTCAAGGAACTTTAGAGTGCCGGGTAAGTCAGGTTCCTTTATCTTTGGCCCACAATATCTTTACTACATGTGAAGGACAATAGAAAAAGGGAAGAAGTACCTTCAGGTCTCTTAGTGTAAAAGGACTGAGTTCATTACTTCAAAAACAAACATTCAAATTACAAAATCCAGGACAAAATGAGCCTCGGCCTCAGCCTGGCAGAAGTATGACTTCATGGTTGTCTTCAGGACAAAGGCAGCCTAATTCCAGAGCAGCACGCACCTTGCCAGCAGGACAAGCCATGTGATTGTCATCAAGGCACTGGCAACGTGAATACCACTGGCACCATAAAATTAACTTATCTCACACACATTATTTAATCACTGTTCCCAGAAATAGCTTGGAAAAAAAGGAAAAGGGTAAGTTACGAATTCTTTTATCAGTTAAACCTGTATAATCTTATCTGAATATTACATATGCATTGCTGAAGCACTCATCACAAGGACAAAATTGTGCAAGACCAATGCAGTGTAGATTTTTGTTTTCCTTTTTATAGTCAGTGGAATATAAAGAATCACTGTAAACTCTAAGAGGTTTGACCATACATTTCACCTGTGAAAATTCTGTTGGAACAATGCAATTTAACCACAGAAGGCAAATGTAAAAAGTTATGGCTAATCTTGGTAGTGAATGAAAACTATTGCTGTGAATTAGAAAAGGGAAGAAAGAAGCCGTACAACTTTTGACAGCAAAATAAAGTAGTATATTTTACTTCCACTGGAGTTAATGGCAAAACTTCCTGACCCTACTGAAGTCAGCTGATTTAATACAAAACAAGAAGATGAACCACTGAAATATCACCTGAAAAAGCACATAAGTATTAATGATTAAACAGCTTGTATTTAACAGGAAATGTCATTCCATTTCCACTGCTGGAATTTCAAATAGGTTTTAAAAAATAATAGCAGTTTCCACAACAGTCATCAGTACCATTTACATTTATAGAAACACTGAGATCAATCTTCTTAAAAAATATGTAAGAAATTAAACATTTTAGCAAAGTTTAGTCATTCCAGTCTTCCTTTAATTGAGCTCCAGCATCAGCCTGCAGATTCACCAAGAGACTTTAACAGTGGTCTTGTTAGCTGCTCATTTGTTAATAAGACAACACTTGAAAGGTGCTCATAACATGCTACGACACATTTCCTTTTGGCAAGATAAAATCTATTACTTAATTAATGGAATTAAATTGGAATTTACCAAATTGAAGTCAGAATTCATTCTGCTTCTCATGTTGTTGTGATCCCATTTCCACTGCAACCAGGTCAGCCTATTTGTTTCCTTAAGTCAGATAGGGAGAAAAGATTCATTTTCGCACCACTTTTAGTTAACACACAGCAAATGCAGCTATGTACTACAGTTCCTTATTTGTAAAGTCAAGGAGAAAGTCCGAAGTTTTGCTGCTGATTCTTTGTAAAATTGCTCTGCTCCTGTTTAGACTTCTGAGTTGCACTGTAGCATGACTTTACTCAGTTGTTTGTAAAATGAATTGTGTTTTAGTATTTCCACTGTAAAGAAAATACCTTCGCTGTATTCTTTGTGCATTAAGTAACAATACAGAAATGCTTTTTATCTAATAAAATATAAAACAAAAAAGGAAACAAGACCTTTAAAAATTTCCATGAACACACATCTACCATAACAGCGGCAGTATCCTGTTCTATGCGGTACATGGTAACTTTTTTGTTCATGAAGATTATTGATTAGCCCAGTAGGTTTTAAACAAAACTTTTCATTCTGGCAATTTAGTAAGACTCTTCAAATAAGACAGACAAGAATAGGTTTCGTATTTAAAGTGCTCTTTTATCTGATGCAGCAAGTATTTGGCCTGTATTCTGGTCTCTAAGTAGCACTTCACAGACAATTAAGGGCAAGGAGGAGGGGAGGCAGAACAAACTGCTCTAAGTTGCAGCTCTTTAAGAAATAGACCTTAGTGCCAAGTGGTACAGCACTACCAGAGCACAAAATTAATCCAGCCTCTGTGGCTGGAACATTACTATGCACACATGTTCTTGACACAATCTGAAGGCAGGTGTTAGTGCCTGGAATTTGCAATCTCCTGCAGTTATGAAGCAAGCTCAGCGACTAGAAAACTCCCTGCAGGAAAAAGCAGCAATCAAATGAATGCACGGCGAATGTCCATGGGGCGGCCCCGGCTGGGTCGAGGTGAAAACCGGTCACTGGGACCAGCTCGTCCTGGAAGTGTAGGGTTTGCTCCAGGCAAGGAACCAATTGGGTCAAAATGTGGTCTGAATGGAGGAAACTGACCTGGTGGTTCTCCCTGGCCAGGAATGAGGGAGTTAATTGGGTCTCCAACATATGGAAGTGTTGGTCTCTCATCATATTCTCCCCCAATGATCATTGGGGGATAGATTGGATTTGATGGGAATGGGTTGGGAGGAAAGGGATTAGGATAGAATGGGTTTGGATGAAAGGGGATTGGATGAGGTATAGGGGGCAGAAACATCATGTGCCTCCATCTCAGGGCCTCCTTCTTCTGCTTCAACTTCTTCTTGTATAGCTGCAGATAGAAAAAAAAGGCATTTTAAAGCCCTGTAAGTGTTCCAGCATCAGCAACTGCCTTCAGTTTTACAGCACTTCTCAGGAAAGTGCTCCTCACCAGTCTGAAAACCTAGAGCAGCAACTCCCCTGCCTGCCAAAGACCACACACAGCATCTTTGGAAGATTTCTAACCTACAATTTGAGCATGCACCACATAACTTGTTGATGCTGCTTTCTCCTAGTCTGACCAACATGAACACAACACTCTTAAGCTAAAGTTTCACTCAAAGTTACTGCCTCCCAAAGTCTGTACATAATTCTCAAATTAAGACTGATCTCAGAGAGATGATATAAAAAAGCCACCTACCTCTTTCCAGTCTGTGTCACGAGGCCTTGCAATAGGATCTAGAAATACAAGCAAAAAATTAAGAAAAGCAAGTAGC
The DNA here is from genome assembly GCA_013400975.1 of Atrichornis clamosus. Classification (NCBI taxonomy): domain Eukaryota; kingdom Metazoa; phylum Chordata; class Aves; order Passeriformes; family Menuridae; genus Atrichornis; species Atrichornis clamosus. Next base: position 69,180 of record WBMZ01011995.1, on the reverse strand, counting down.
ATTTGTGCCACAGATGCCCAGAGTTTGTCAAAACTTGCACAAAAAACACTTTTTGTCAATACATCTTTTCATAAAGATAGTGCATCTTAAAAATTATAAAGCTCCAGGACCATTCAGCAAGTAATCTACTTGCACACCCATTCTATGTAAAGCATTATCTCCAAGCTTTACTAAGCAGAGAAATCCCAGAAACAGTTTCCACCTTTGCCTTCTGACAACACTTCCCTTGATTACCTTTGTTCCTTCAATCTCTTGTGAGAAACTGAAGCAGGAATACATCTTCCCCCTACCTCCTAATATCTGCAGTAGCCAGTACACTAAGGTGGCAAAGAAAACAGATGAAAACAAGGAAAGCCTACACCACAGAATGTGAAGAACCATGTGGAGCACCAGTAATGGCTCAGAAGATTGCCAACAATTTTTCTGGCAGAAAACTGTGCATCCACCTGAATTACGTCTGACCAACTGTACTGGTTAGTATCACAAACGACTGCATTTACACAGGGTGTTTAAACATCATTACGGGTTGCCTGAGGTGCCTCTTATCAAAACCTGTCAGACATGATCCCTCTGTTAACGTGAGAATGCAATTAGAAAAGGCTGTGCCTCGCCATTACCTCGGAAATCCCGCAGATACATAAACCTCCAGAGAAGCTGGTCATTTGAAGCTGTGTAAAGGTCACGGCAAACAGCAGAGAGAGAGATGAGGGAACGGACATCCAGAAGCCTGAAAATCCGAAGCTTGAGCTCAAGAGGAAGCACCACTAACCCAAACACATCTGGCAAGTTCAGAGCTACCAAAAGAAGAAAGAAAATTCAGAAGAAAATAAAAGCACTACTGAAGTGGTGTTGAGTTTATCTCCAAAGACCCTAAAAGAAAGAAAGAACATTATAATCTTTCCCTTAAATCCCTCTCCCTTTGACGCCCGAGTTACACTACTTTTCTCAGCAATTACAGTCATGCAACTCCTTGCAAAACAGATCTCTTGCAACTCTAAGTGCACTTATGGAGTGCACAAAATAGGGCAAATAACACTTTATACTGACCAATATGCTTATAGGCTACAGAGCTAAGGAATAGATAAAGAAAAAAAGAGATCTGTCCAATTTCACGAGCCTGCAAAAAACACAAATACAGAGCATGTGCTTCACATGAAATCTTCATGCACTGAAGTCTAAAGAGAATTCCATTGAACAGTCTTCAGAATACAAAGCTGAGACCTTTTATGGCAGTAACTATGCAGAGAAATCCTGGCTTCCTACTGCTTCACAAACACCAGCTCGAGTTACTTCCTACCATCCTTTCCAAGCCCTCAATGACCACTCCTGAGGTTAGACTTCCAAATATGATGCTAAACAAATTTTTCTGGTTTGACAAAGAAATAGATCCAAACTACAGAACTACTGCTACAAAATTATTGTGGTATGATTTTCTCATCATTATGTGTGGAAAACAGCCACACCATTTCAGTCTCTGAAGTGAGACTAGAGCAATCAAAAATTAAAACCAGAATTATATTACATTTTCTAAATTATAAAGATTAATATAATTTCTTTAGCACGTATATATTACTTTATGCTTACTCTTTTTATGCCCATCATGAACAGCTGCTTCTAACACTTTTCCTTCAAGGCTTTAGATAGACCCCCTTCCTTCCATCCACAAAAATTAAGTACCATCTCTAAGAGTAAACATTTTCTCTCACCTTGTCGGGCAGCAGCCAGGAGAGAGTAAACCAGCTGGTCTTTAAAGAGACGGGATAATTTCTGAAGGTCGCTGTAAACACCTGCAACCTTCTCTGTCAAGTAAGAGAGGTAGAAAGCTTAACTTCAAGAGGTTATAATGCAAGAATTATATACGAATTACAGTTTTCTTATAAACACAACTTTAATCTGCTTGTGATCTTGACGGGAGCAGCTCTGCAGCTAGCATAACTATCCTGCAACAAGTCAGTCATTGACAAACCAGCGACCAGTTTCATGGCCAGGCTAAGCTTTCCCTTTGGCCCTAAAAAGCACAATTAAGGGAAAGACTTGAGTTCTTCATTAACAAACAGACTCTCAAGCAGTCAGAGCTTCCTTTTTCGCATTTCAAAGCTCATGCCTAACACACACCTATGTTCTAAAGGCCTGCAACTTTCATTTTCTTCATTTTCTCTGAAGAAAGAGGAGCCAGAAGACTCTCCTGTTATACTGGACACATTTCAGCACTCAGTTCTTCTGAGTGAAGCCTGAATTGAAAGCCTTTCAATTAGACTTGTACATCAGTGACTGGGACTACCCAGAACATAACGTAGGACATGTAGTCAGTCTCGACCGCCAATAAAGCAGCTCATGTACTTTGGAGAACATAAGGCTGGTCAGTCTTATCCTCACAAGGATCCACATTGATCTGCCCTTCTATCCTCCCTCCCCTTAGTTTTCCCTCTATTTTTGGCACCTGGGAGAAACCTGTGTGGTCAGTACAAGTTTTTTGACAAAAAGCATCTAAAAATTACAGTGCCACAACAAGAGTGTAGGTACCACCAGCCTCTGCCAGGCAGCAAGGGGGTATCACCCAGCACAGCTGTCCCAGAGATTCACACATACGCTAAGGACCTCATAAATAACAGGCATATGGGCCAAAGGATAAACTGAGCTCTGCAAGGTTCTTTCCTTACACTGGTAATCCAAGAAATACAATTTGTGTTAACAACAAAGTGTGAGTAAATGGCTACACTCTGAATTCCTTTTTACCACGAAGTTATGACTAACCTAAATGGTAACCACCTTTTAATTCTTTTTTGAATGTCACTTCTTTACTTCCCAGTTTACTAATATGAGTACCATAGCTCAATCATACCTGGGTCCTGAAAGCAAATAAAGGATGATGGCAATAGCTGGATTCTCTTAACGCTTTTAATCTCTTCGTTGATTTTCAATGTTGCTACAAATATGAGAAAAAAAGACATTTCAAAATTTAAAACACACAGAGATGACAAAGACCACTTCATTACTTCTTTACCCTTAGGAGGTGTTTTACTCTCCTCCTTACCAGATCCCACAAGGAAAATACCCAACTACAGCAAGCAGGTAGACAAATAAAGCCCCAAGTTGACATTGTTTCTACTAAAATGTGGAATTATTCAAATGCTAAATAAAATATAAAAAAGAGAGAAAAAAAAGAGACAAATCTCCAAATATGGAAGTTGCTTCAAAAAAATAAGACTTCTCTACATTTTCTCTACTGAATAGCTTAAACTAAATACAATTTTTGAGATCACAGTTAGTGTACTACAGCAAAGATTATACATCAGAGCTACAAAATACATAGTCTGGAAGCTGTAAGTCCTGCAAAGAACATAAGACTAAATACTGTAGTTGGAGTAAAACTACTTCTTTTTTTGTCTGGTAGTGTATACCAAAGTTCCTATGCAATAAGACAACAAACACATTTTTACAACATTGCGATGAAAAGGCCAGCTGAATCTCCTAAGGATTAATCTGTTACAATATGAGGCTGAGAAACAGCTAACACAGACACTCGAAATGCCAAGAGTACTCAGCATCAGGAAGGGGCACCTCCTGCACCTCAGCAACTCAAGTAATAAAGGTGGAGTTCAAAACAGCACACACAAAAGCACATGTAAGTTTTCTCTTGCTAAACAATGGAGATCCTTAGCAATGTGCATCCATGGTAAAGACTTGACTGACCTACCATTAATAGCAACAAGATCTCCCAGAGGCACACAAGTCAAACCAGCAGAACCTTCTTCACAAAGGGGATGTGTGTACTGTAGCTTATAAACACCATTCCCTCTCCATTTCTCTGGCATGGAGACTGCCTTGGCTTCTGTCCCCTACAAACACACAGATAACACACTGTCATACTTTTGCCATGTACCAATGCTGAAGAGTGAGAAAGGGATTAGAAGTTAGGAAATGGCAGAATGATGCTTGCAATTCAACTCTTAGTGGAGTCCTAATGCACATTATGACACAGTGATTATGGATATGTGTGATTATACACTATTTTTTCCAAACGTAACAGCAAATCTAAGGTGAAATTTAGTAATGTTTTTGTCCTGATAGGAAAGGATGTTCAGTGAGCACTTACACTTATTTCTTTTAGACACATACTTCATTCTGTCATCCATTCCAGCATTCTGACAACTCCTGCACATAATTAATTTGCTGCACAAAAACATGTTATTGTGCCTTTTCTGTGAACTTACAATATCTGACAGGGCTATAAGAATCACAGTTTGAACTTAACTAAAAAACTCGTGTCACCTAGCAGTTTTTCTTTCAATTTCAGTATGAAATGGCTCAGATGGACTATCATAGGGGGATACAATATAGCCACAAGTGCAAGTAGATTATTTCCTCTTGAATCTGCCCAACAATCATCTGCTCTACTTCAAAGCCTTCTCACTGACATAAACTTTCTTCCCAGTGGCAGATGTATTTGTCAGGTACTATTTCAAGTTAGGGGGATGCAAAGAACTTAGCAGATTTATTAAATTGGCGTTGGTAAACTGGACATCCACGTGTGCTCAGTTAGCCCCGATGCAAGAAAAAAACTGTGAGAATTTAAGCACTTTCCCTGAGATCAAGTCTGTTTCTGCATGTTCAGCCGCATATTAGTATAAGTATTAAATGCAAATGTAATGGGAAAAAGTGAATTCATACATTGTACAGATGTAGTGCCATAGGTGCCCAAGCACAATACCTCTTAGATTAGTGGAACTAAAGCCCAACATAACACTTAGTTGAAGTTAGTATGGAATTGGAGACAATACTTTGACAGACCTAGGCCTTGTTAAGCACCACTTGAGCAGGATACCACTGAGATGATCCTGACGCTTAAGGCAGTACTTTGGGAAAGTGCAACAATCTAAGACATCTGCACAATCTAAGCACATCTGCACATGCTCAGAAGTATAAAGCAGAGGCAGGAGGTTATCAGTTATCAGCTGGACCCCACTGAGGCTGAGGACTGAAAGAAACACGGGGACATGCCTCTTCTTCTGCACTATAAGCTGCTGGAGTCTTTAGCCTGAAGACTTACTGGTCAGGGAAATTAGAGAAGCTGACACTTCAGCAGCCCCTGCAGCCAAGTGACATATACAAAGGCAGAAGCAGATCCTGAGATACATCTTGTATTACACGTTCCCATGACATTTCACAGCTTTCCCACACTGATCCAGAAATTTCTGTTTAGTTGTGCACCTACCTACCTACCTGAGGTACATAGCCTGTCTCCATCATGAGAAGATGAACCAGAACGATCAAGGCATCAGTGGCACTGGTACACTCAGCAGCAAGGTAGAGCATCTCTAAGGAATGGGGTATTTCACCATCAGCAGCTTCACTGCACAGCATGGGTTCGGAGGGATAGGAACCTGTGCCTTCTTCCAGGTCAACATCTTCTGGGACTAATCCAGAAGGAAATTCTAGGCTGGATCCTGCCTTCAGGGGAAAGCAGAAGTTGTATTTGTTCAGAAAATTGCACCTCTCTATATATCAACATTATACATCTGCTTATTCCAGCACGATTTCCCATACAAGTTGTACAGATTCATTACACCTCCACTTTCTAGCATCCCAGATGAAGACTGGGATTACATATGTAGCCTCCGTATTTTTCAATCTTTATAATGCAAGCCCTTCATTAAAGGGTCTGTAGTTTTATTGCACATACTAACTGAAGACAAAGTGATAATATTTTAAAGCTTCATGGGAATTTCTGCAATGTACACAGGAATAATTTATTCACTACAGTTTCACCATGTATTTGAATTTAGCCAATATGCATAGCAAGTAACCAAAATGGTAACCTGGACTGCCAACAAACACAAAAGGCCTAAATAGCAGGGGAAAAAAAAGGCAATGGAGTGCACCTGATGCCATAGGAGAAGGACTGTGGCTTTACTGTAGGTTCCTTTCTTCTAACCTAAACCATACCATGTTATTAAGTTAACTGACAAAACTACACGCAGACACATTAAAAAAAAAACGTAGAACAAAACTATAAGCAGCTTTACCTCAGGAACGCGTCAGGGGAAAAAAAAAAGTCTGTTTTTGACAGTGACTGCTGCATTTGCTCAGTACCTAGAATCAGTTTCCTTGAGATAGCACTGAGGCAGGTAAGAAACATAATCCTAACTCTTAGGGAAAGTGCATGTTCCAGCAAAAACATTCACTCCTGTAGAAATGGTAGACCTGAAACTTCAGGCTCTCTGAATTAGCTTCTGTGTCACAGTAATATACAATAAATAGAGGAAAATTTCCATTGAAATAACTCAATATATACTAGACAAGTATAAGGAGCCAAACATTCTAAAGAGATTCTCTCCTATATAGTACAGCAACTGACACAACAAGATACCTTCTTTTTTGCCTTGTGCTGCCCAGGATAATTCTCCTGTACTTACCTTCTCATGACTCTCTTGAGCTTCCACCTGAGCTTTCTGGTTGTTAAACTGCTCATTCTGCCCTTCTTTTAGTCTGTTGGCCTGACTTTCGTTGGGGATCGAGGTGGACGGCTCATGACCATTCTGAAGTGGGGGAGGAGGAAGAGGAGGTAGGCTGGGTTGTCCATCTGGTTCTTCTAGTAATAAGCATATCAAATCACCAGAAACAATCCCATATGCAGCTAAGGTCTTCTGATCCTCTGTGAGTGCATCTTTTCTGTTCAGTGTTATTGAAAACGTGGTATCAGAACTGCAAAATAATTTTTTTAAAAGGGTAAGGAAACGTGGTTGGCTGCATCTGGGTAACTGCACACAGAGGTATATAACTGGATGTGGCAATTAGTCTTATGGTTTAGTTGACCTGGTGGTGATTGGTCAAAGATGGGACTTGATGACTTTGGAGGTCCTTTCCAACCTTGATGATTCTATAGTTAGAAATGCATACTGCATATTACAACAGTACTGTGCCGTAGGGCTTAATCCATTATTAATTACCTATATTAAAGAAAGAAGGGGGAAAAAATGGTATGAAATTATTTCCCCCACGTTTCTCTGCAAGTACATTTTAAGTAGCCATAGATAGATAGAACTTCATTTATAGGAATTGCTCATAAAACAATTATGAAGGAAAGCCAACAAGTGCCCTTCAAAATAAAAGGTATCACAGCCTGGAAAACAAGGACTAAATAAACTACTCGCTGAGATTATTTAAAAATAAATAGTGTTGAAGACTCAACCAACTTCTTTCTCATCAAGCTAAACACTAATTTCAAAGATCAGCAGTTGTCCTACAGAATGCTAGTTGCAAATGAGGGTAATAAGAAGAACTGCTTCAGGGCAAGCACGTACAAAAAAAATAGAAATGAAACTGGCTAGAAGGGAAGCAGCTATCCAGTATGAGCTATAAAATACACCCACTGCAGCAAGACAAGCAGTAACTTCAGATTCCTCCTGCCCACACTGCTGTGCAGCGCCTCAAATGTGAATCACCAGTGAAAGAGGAGCACATCCAACCTAATTAAAGGTTTGTCATACAAACCCTTCAGGCACCATCAGAAAACGCTCCCCTTATGTGAGTGATTCTTAAATTGATTCTAGAGGTTTTACTCTCCTACAGAGGATGCCATCAGTTCTTCACATATTAAAAAATGTTTATGAAACTTAAACCGAGATTCTCCAGAAGGCCTGAAAGAACTGTAAAACCGACACTCTGCACCCATTTTGTGACATAAGGGCCACGCAGAAACCCCAGTCAGCTCTGAGCCGGCTGCAATCCGCATTTCACAGCTGAGCACTCCCAAAGTTTTGCTTTCCTGTTCCGCAGTGACCAGTCGGGAAGCAGCACGCGTGCCAAGCCCTCGGCAGCCTGTCCCGTGAGCCGGGTCGAGCCTCCGGGCCGGGCAGATTTTAACACCCGCGATGCGTTACCGGACGCGGGCGGCGCCCCCGCGGCACTGCCGGCCTCGCCCCGCAGGGGGCAGCACTGCGGCCTCGGGGCCTGGGGGGCAGATCCCTCCCTCCGCACCGCGTGGTACGGCCCCGCCGGCCCAGGCCTCGCACGGACGGCATCTCCCCCTGGCACCCCCTCTCGATGGTTCGCTCCGCTCGCTACCTGTACCCCCAGGCGGGCAGCAGGGCCCAGCGCAGCTGCGCGCGCAGCTCCCCCAGCGTTGGCTCCGCCCCCTGCACCTCCAGGGCCGCCGTTCGCTTCTGCAGCCGTACGCGGAGCTTCATGGCGGCGGCAGCGGGACGGGGCTCTCCGCGCCCACCTCGCGCCCCGAGCGGGCCCCGCCGGGCAGCGGCGGTGGGGAAGGTGGCGGCGGGGCGCGGGCGCAAAGGCTGCCGGGCCGGGCCGTTGTTTTGGTTGTCGCGGCACTGCCTCAGCCCGGCCCCGGCCCCGCCCCCGGGGCTCGCGGCACGCCCCCGATCGCTGTTTCGGCGTGCGTTGTTGTGACCTGCGCGGCGGCAATGGCGGCCCCGGCGGGCCGCGATCGATGATTGGGCGTTCGGCGGTGCGGGGGCGGAGCCTCACTCGCGCGCGCCCCCAGAGGCGGTGCAAGAGCCGCCATTGCTGCGGGTTTGACCCTGCCGCTGACCCTGCTGCTGCTCCTGCGCCCCAGCGCTGCCCCAGGCCTCCTCAGCCGCTTACTCTGGAATGGGATAAACCACTGGCGGGAGTGATTCCTGCGCCCAAGCTGCCTGCCGCCGCGTGGTTGGGCCGTTGCCCCCCTACTCCTCCTCAGTGTAACACCGGGTCAGGTGATGTTCTGAAGCACAAACTGTCAGAGCCTGGCTGCGCGTTAAGCTCTTGGCGAGGGTCGTGGAAATGCACAAGGGGAAAGGCTGAAGGAGGATGCTGCCCCCGAGAGTGTTAATTTTATAAAGGAAGCTGATTTTTCTAAGCCTGACTGCTGAGTTGTCACCTCAGACATGATGGTACAACAACTGTAGGCAAATAATTTCACCAAAAGCATGAAGTGGTACAAACTGAAGTTTACTGGCTTTAGTTCCCCTTCACCTGTCATACTTGAAATAAAGCCCCTCCCCACTTCTTGTATCTGGAAATACACCCTTGGCAGGAATATAATGTTGAATGAGGGAAATTTTATTCAATTTTTTACTTTGTATAATGAATTACATAGAATTTTAAAAAGCCGTAAATTCAGAGGTAACTTGAAACTGCATATTCTCCAATCATCTTCGTATTTTTTCTAGTGATAAAATTTGCTTGCATCATGTTTCTCCATACAAAGAATAATACAAGAAGTGTGAGATGGAAGAAAACTGGGGTACTTTCTAGGAATATAATATTAAAATAATAAATAAAGTGAAATCAAAAGACCTAGCTTGCACAGCTACCGCCAAGTATAACTGCTTTTTAGGGCCCTGTTCACATTGTTTATACCTCTAGAAACAACCCTACCTGTCTTCTTTCAGCACTTAGGGAGCCAATCAGAAAAAGGAGACTGAAACTTCAAAAAATTATATTCTGGGCTGCAGGTGAAATCTCCTTTATGCCATCTGAACATGGCCATCCAAACCGTCCAAATCATTTTAGAGTTTGCTGTCAGATACGTCTCAAACTGAAGGGCAGCAATCGTCTGGTTTCAACTTGTCAAATTCCTCAGTAGAAAGGAGAAGCTTGTACTGGAGGTGATGAAAGGAAAGGTAAAGAGACTACTGAGATGGAACCCCACTCTGAACAATGGAAGAGCTGATGCTTATTACAGTCTTATTATGCTTGGTGAACTTATCAGGTCCTTGGTGACAAACGCTAAAACAAGTGATTTCCTGAGAAGCTGTGCCCTTTTTGAAGGAGTGCTTATGCAGTCATCATCAAATGGGATCACATCCTGGATAGATCCAGAAAAGCGGGTTGCTACATCTGAGGGGGATGAGAGTGGAATTAGCAAAGAGGGTAGAAAGGACACATGAGGAGCACAGTGCCTTTCAGAAATTCTTTGCTCTCCGTTGAAGAGGATTGAATCCAAAGTGAGTCATGCAGCAGCCTCAATATCAATATAATTTTCCTTTGGCCATGGATGTCCTGCTTTGTTTCATTTTTAAGAGTTATACCTGTCCCAGCCACCTCCTGTTATCCCCCTGGCTCTATGGCATCTTAGTACATGCTCTTTTGGAGGGGTGAAGGAGGCTTCCCTCGTATGAGAAATGTCCGTGGCTGCAGTTGTGATGCTGCCACAGAATCACCGTTTCAGTAGCTTCCACAAGCTTAGTGATCGTATGACATGAAATGGTTCACTTTCTCAGGAGCTGGCTATAGTCATTCTTAGGTAACCAGCTACACCAGATACAAGCGAGCATTTTTGCTGCCATTCTGCAAATTTTTCCTTTGAACTTTATGAGTCACGTTATAATGTAAGGTTTAGACATGTTTTCCATGCAATGTAAGGTTTAGACACATTTTCCACACAGCAGGAAAACCTCCTAGGAAACAATTAGGATGAAAGGCTAAAACATTTTCCTCAGCTTTCAAGTCTGGCAAATTTCAAATGACTTAACACCACCATTATTTTTTCCCTCACACATCATTCTAGAAGAAAGGGCTGTTATTTGATGAGTTACAGTTTTTCTCCACCATTTTCATTTTGTGTCAGTCTGCAGGCAGGAGACTGTCAATGGCCACATATGAGTTGACCTCAGGCTGGGAAGGGCACTTGTTAACAATAGTACAGGAAACCTGTATGCTTAGAAGCTTGAAAAAATGGTTGTCTGCAGAAGGGTTATGACTTTCAGCATAGTTCATTCTTATCAGAAATAGTGAATTATTTTAAAATCTAGTTCATTAAGATAATACACAGTATGATGACAAAAGAAAGCTCTTTGTCAGTAGTTCAGAATGGTTGTTAAAGACAATATTGTTTCTCTACTCAGAGTACTTTCCTGAGGATTTTTCTTCCCCACATGGTCCGTGTGAAACACAAGCAATACAACCTGTTCCACCAAAGCAATAAAACCCTACTGATAGCCCTAGTGGGTTCCCTTGAGAAATTTAAAGCTGTAGTCCTGTTGACCAAGTCCCATGGCAGAGGAAAACTATAAAATGTAGAGGTCTCTTTGATTCAGTTACACACCTCATGGAATTTTTTTTTTCTCCTGAAAGATGAGTGTGGTAATAAAGCTGTCAGCCACTGGAACTTTTCCATTATTTTTCTTCATGTATTTGCCACTACAAAGAATGTATTTTATAATATGTATAAATAAATATGTGTGCATGTATATTAACTTATGATAATCATATTTTGAATGACAAGAGTCACATTGAAAGATGTGATAAGGTGAGGAATGAGAAGGAGAGGGGTATGAAGGCTGCAGTATCATCAGGAGATGAAGTGCCAAAGCCTGCAGTGTCATTTTAAGTGTGCCAGTGGAGGAGAAGGTTCAAATCAAAGCCAGTGGAGAGAACCTCCTAACTTCTTGCAGCTTGCTGGTGATCAGCTTTACTCCTAGAAGGTATGTTAAAGCCCTTTGTGCTGGTGCTCTATACCTTGAGTGGAACTCTGCTTTACACCAGGTTGGCTGTCTACAGATGACCCTTAAACAGTGCCTGGAGTTTGCTTATGTGGCTCTTCTCCAGTTAAAATCTTGATCGTATGGAACAAAAGACCTTCCAGCAGGTTTCCTGGAGTTTGCCAGATTGCTTCAGACCCTTTTAGCTATCACTGTGTGTTTTCTTGGATTTACGTATTTTTAACAGTATCTAATTGCTGGGAGTTGTGTGCTGAACACAAGTATTTGAAGTGGCACACCAAGGTCAGTTTGATACCTTTTCTTTAGCAGTCCAAAATCACATTTCTCCGGGTAGTTAAAAGAGGCTCAGGTTTTTCTTAGGGAGATTACTGCATCTACGTCTTAGGAATCTTACAGGACTGCAATTTGTGTGAAAGCAGGGTAGTAGATGCCTAGGCTGAGAGAGTGCCTCATGCTCTGTCAGCTGCCTGAAGGTAATGGAATAGTTGTACAAGAGACTAACAGTGAGTCAAACAACTGGGAGAAAAGCAGAGAAGAAAGCTTAGAACAGACCCATGCAAATTATGGACTCAGGCCTGAATCTAGACAGATTCCAGACAAATAATGCCTGCTGCATTCCTGTTCAGTGTCTCTATTTCTTACTCTTTCCCTGTCTTGGGAACCAGCTTAAGGACACCCTACAGTTCTTAGCTGTGAGGACAGTGGTGCAGGGCAGAGCCAGAACAAGGACACTGATTTTTGTTTTGCTAAATGGACTTTGATAAAAATAAGCCTTGTAGTCTTGGCTCAGGTGCTAGGATAAGGCAGTTACAGAGATCAGCAACATTAACTCAATGGATCCAAACAGTGGCAATGTTTTTTTCCATCAGCTCATCAGACAGCTGCCTCCCAACATTGTTAGCCATTGTTAACAGATTCTGTGTAGGCATTGCAGCCATGCTATTTATTTTGCAGCCTGACACAGATTAATAGTTCTCTGGCAGCCCTGCTCCAAGGCCTTGAAAGCCTTTATGAAGGGCATCAGTAGTAAAGCCATGCTCAGGAAAAGCTGTGGTAACACAAAGCTTTTGCAAAGCTGCTGAATAATCAGGGAGTGTCTCAGACATACTCATAGACACAACCTATGGGGCAGGAGTGGCCATTTCTTCCTGTGGATTCTGTTTGAAGATTTCAGTGAGCTGGATCAGTAGCCGCCTCACGAGCTGGGAGGTGGATAGCATTACTTTCCACACTGAATGGAGCAAACCATGAGCAGGAATTTACTGGAGTTTTTCTCATTCTGTTGGTATTTTCAGTAGTTGTGAAGAGAGATCATCTGCTTTTATGTCATTTAGCAAATTCCTGTGTCATTTACTGTTTTATTTAAGCATTCCTGCCAATAGAGGTCTCCTATCAACCATATAAACTTTGTATTCCTACTCCCTCAAGAGGTGATTTTCCATATGGAATATCAGCGTGTAGGAAGGGTTAAAATCCTGAGGCTATTTAGTCCTTTTTCATTTGACATTGTTGAGTGAGCTGCAGAAACCCTACCTGTTCTTGAGTATACTGCGAAGTCGCTAGAATCAATGGAGCAAAGAAGAAACTGAAAAATCCAGTCCCAGTTCTGTGATAACAGCAAAGATATTTGAGAAACTAAAGTGCTCTTTCTGGACTTCAGGTTGAGTAGACTCTCTATTTGCTATTGTGTTTGAGAATTGTTTGTCTTGTGTTTGTTAACTAGTGAGGTTTCTAAACTTTTGGAAGTGAAAGAAATTATTCTGTGGGCTACAGGCTGGAGAGTCTTCTACAGGACCAAGGCAAGACGAGGTCGAAATTCTTTTTCAGATAGACTCTATTCTACTTCAGAGGATGGTCAGTTTAAGATAGTGTGTTTTTATGCTGTGTTAAACCTGTACGAGACAATTAGAGTGACTTTTTTTTTTTACATCAGAAGCTTGCTGAGTTCTTAGGCAGATTTCAGCTATAATCTTTATTGTGATTTTTATTAAAACTTTTTGCAGACTGTTCACAAAGGAGAAACCAGACATGGTATCTACAATCTGGTAAGTAGAGTACTTCATTAGGGCGAGACAGGTACACAAACTGAAACAAAGGAGTTTTTAATCTTTTTCTCCACTTTAAGTACTTGAATACACTATCTTTGAGAAGACAAAAGAATTAAGAGAATTATTCACATACAGAAGTCAGTCTATGCTCAGTTACTGAAGATAAAAATCAGGGGAATTTGTCTGACATCTATTGTCCTCAGCAGTGCAATTGGCAGCTCTCGTTTAGACTATCAGGCAGCTGACAAGTTTCTTCTCCTCAGCTCTGTCTGCCTCACTCATCTGACTGACATTGTACAATTGATCCTAGCATCTGAGAGAGGCTCAGAGATGAAGCCAAAAATAGCAGTTTTGGAGTGCAAAGGGAAAGCTTTTTGGTGTGATGAAGCAGTATGAAATGATACCATCTTTTATTCCTACAGCAGTTCAGTTTGTTCTTTCAGCTTCTCACCCAACATAGAAAAATCTATCTTTCTGGTTTTACATGGATTTTTAATTGACCCTTTTTAATCAGGATTGAAAGTGGCATGTTTGCAGGAAAAGCTGGGACACTTTTTGGGTAAAGTTTAAGGTGTGTGACTTCAACAGGCTATTGTGCATAATACAACACCTTAAAGTATTTGAGTTGCTTTAAATAGAGACAACCAAAAAGGCATAAGAACTAGAGATGGAATGACCAATGAGTGCATTTTCAAAATTTGTCACAATGTGGATTATGTTTTCAGAATGTTTTTTCCCTGAAACCTCTTTTTCTTGAATAATATCTTGGAATAACTTTGTAAGGATTTCACAGAGAACCAATACCAAGGTAATACTGATAATTCTTTTTGCCTGTCTTATAGTGCAGAAATCTACAAAAGAACAGGTTTTTTTCAGGTGCTGGGTAGAACATAGATGTACAACCATTTCAAGTCTGACCTGATAATACTAATTTCAATATAGAAGCAAAACTACCAAAGGAGCGGGGGGGAGGCACAGTGTGGTGGAGAGCAGGGTCTGTGCTTGTTTCAAATGCATTTTTATGTTCTCTCGCAGGTTATGGAATAGATTGTCCAAGACAATATGATAGTTATTAGAAATCCACAAATGACTTTATAGACTCCAAGTAACTGGAAACTAGCAAGACCTATTGCTACTGATTAATTAGCATGGTTTTATACAGAGGCTGGTATCAGACATGTTAGACAAGGATGTGCCACTCCCCTTTGTGGTAAACCCGCAGTAAAGTTACCATTGGTTCCTAATAAACAATTTTATAATGCAGCACTGAGAAGATTTGAAGTTGTCTTGAGAAACAGTATTGTTATTTCCATGAAATTGAGCAGTGGCTGTCAATGGTAGTGAAAACCAGGATGAATGCAATAATTTTTACCAAAGAAACCTTACTTTTGTACTAGGAACATGTCACAGAAAGAAACAGTTTGTCTCAGCTTTTGTGAATCTGTGTTGTGTGGTTATGTCCCACCATGCAGTGGCTCACAGTCTTGCTTTGCACTCGACCACCCTGCTGCAGGCTCATGCCAGGACTCCCTTCTCTACTCCTTAATGATCACCATGTAATTGTCACAGGTGCTTTGAAATGACCCTTGCATTCCCTTCTCATGTATCTTCATTTAGCCAATCTCATGTGCCAGTGTTTGACCTACCTTATTTTATTAGACAGCAGATTTAGTTGAATAACTTTGGGACTCTCAAATCTGGTATATCCTAGGGGGGATATGTGTGTAAAAAGGTGATGTTCTATAGGACGACAGACCTGCTTCTCCTTGACTGGGATTGCTCTGTCATGTTCACTCTGCAGGAGGTGGGACAGATGATAAAATAAAACAGTCAAGACATGGATGTAGGGAAAGGATAGAGTAGTGGAGCAGAATCATTCAGTCTCACCAACAGCTGCTGCCTGTCAAAGTGATATCCAAGAAATCAGAAATCTGTGCCTGCTCCTACACTGATGGCTTCATGCAGTAAAATCATAGGCTAAAGCTCTCTTCTTGCCTATCCATCCTAGTCCAAATTTCGTTGAGAGAAGTCATGGATACAGATTTTTTGCAACTTATGGTATGCATCATTTATGAAAACATTTGTATCATAAATGTTGTTAACAGATCCGTGACAAAGGTGAGAAGATGCTAAAGACATGGTATTTTTTCCTGCTGTGTTGGCTGTCCTTGAGGCTTGAGGCTAATCCTGGTGTTAAAGTGAGGATTACTCAGAAGGGGCTGGACTATGGTATGTCTAACATTGCCAGAACTTAATTTATCATAAATACTCTAAGTTTCTTAATAGAGGTGCAATGAAGGAACAAGCTCCTTAAATATTGAAATAGAATAAATTCCTTTTGTCATCTCACACCAGGAACACTCTTTGTCTCTTCTCTCCCTTATTTCCTTCCTTTTTGTGCATCCCAGCTGTGAATTTATCCTTTATTGATGACTGTATTTTCCTACAGTTCAGCAGTTTCTACTGCATTCTTCATGTCTATTTACTTTCTTAGAACCAGAATTAGATGGTCATATAATTGCTCCTTTTCCTAAAGTGTCAAAAACCTGGCTTAAAGTACAATATTTTTTGAAGATAATCAGACACAATTGGGGAAAAAGGCTTACAATTTTGGAACAGCCAAGTAGCTGTACACCTTTACTCTCACTCCTGCATTTGGCATGGGATAGTACCTACATGTGCCATTCTTTAAAATAGAAATCTAGTGACTGCCATAATTCTGCTTCTTAAAAGCAAATTTCCACAATATATTTTCCGTACTTTTTCTATTCATGCTAACTTTCACTGTCTCTTACCTATGACTTACTCCATGGGTGTGGAGGGCATGTAATATCTTTTCAATTGTTTACAGAATTAATATTAATAACAAAAATAAAGGTTAACAAGGCACAAATTCAACAAAGCCTGGGTCAGGCTAAGGATTAATCATCATTTATGTACTGAACATGCTGACAGGTAAACAATGGACGTGTGAGATGAAAAATAAAAGGGTTTATGCCTTTGAGATGAAAGCAAGGGTCAGGTCCACTTATTTTGCTGTATGAGCATTGTTCTAAAGGCTTTTGAGGAGTTGAAAAGTGCAGGGCAAACATCAATCACCAAAAGCAGTATTGATCTCCCTTGCTTCCTAGGGATCTCTCGTGCTTTTAGAGATGAGAATTCAACCTGGTGTTTCTTAGTGTGAGCCCAGCAGATTTTGTGACAGTTAGCATGGCCTTCCAAGAGCTGAGTGAACAGACTAAGCTGGCACACCCCTGCATGAGTAGTAAGAGCAGACATTAACAGTGCTCCTCCCAAAGATATTTCTCATATTTGAAGAGCTTGGTGCCTGATATATCCTTCCCCTTCATGTGAGATTTGAAGGCAGAGGCAATAGATCCTGCCTACGTGCTTCTTGCCTGCCACAAGGACCTTGAGAGAAATTCCACCTGAGATCACTGGCTGCCTTCCATCACAGTCATAAGACAGCTCGAAGTTATATCAGTGAGAGCCCATATTTTGCTTTGGAGATAGGAATTCCCAGGGAATCATAATTTACTTCTCCTTCATAAAAGATGCATTTTATAAAAAGGTATTTAGATGCTGAGTTATCTCAAATTTCAATTCTTTTTTAATACTGTGGAGCCTGGTGGAGAAAAAAACACCAGGTATTTTGTATAGTATATAGAAATTGTGAGGTCAAAACCTAAAGGAATTCACGGTAAAAACATCTGAAAGCAGGACATCATTCAGTATTAAAGCTTCAGTTGTGTCTTAATCAAAGATGAGCAGAAAGAAAGAAGACACAAGGAACTTGGAATTTAAAAATGCTCTGTTTGTTGATAATAGAGTCTGTGTATGTTATCAATGCACAAGTAGCATTGAAACATTCAAGAAAATAGGGATTCCTTAAAGCAAGGAAAGAAGGTAAGGAAATAAGTCAGACATATGCAGCAGGCTGTAGTGGTTAAGGTGCAGTGGCAAAACATATGTACTGTGAAAGAAACGGGCAGAAAACATTTTAAAGGATCATCTTTAAACCTCAAACAACTTCCTGTACACAAGCAACAGTCCAGATAGTTCTGCATTTGACATACCAGCACTTCAGTTGCATATATCACACTTTTTCCATAAGTAACCACCACACAGAGAAGTCACCTCTCTACTTCATAACTGGCTTTTTCATCCAATAGACATGAGATAATCTGGGTAAAGGTGATCAAATGTTTCCCAAGGCTGCACACATTGTGAGTGAAGTAAAGGAAGTATAAAAGTTTCAGAAACATGACACGAGTTCTAGCATATAAAATACAACTCAGGGACAAAATGATCCTAACAGATTATCTTCATCTTAAATTAAAAGGTTTATATGTGAGGCTAAGAGAAGTTATAAATGGGTATATATGTAGTTCAAAGGAGAGCTAGGTAAGGATCATAGAATCAGAACTATGCTAAAAATTATGATTAAATTATTTGGCAGTATATCTGGACCCTTGGGTGCCTGAATCCAATCTGCAGGGCATGTGCTTTCCTATGTCCTCTTGTAGGCAGGAGGATTGGGATGGAGCTTCTGAAGCAAGCAGTATTGAAAGAGACCTTCCCAAGTTGGAGTGGACAGGAGAGTTTCTCAGTTGTTAAGGTCAACTATGTCATTTCAAGGTAAGTAAAGGAAATACATTTCAAAGTTTTAGGATGAAACAGCTTATTGTTACCACATAGTAATAATTGTGCAGCCACTGTTTTGTTCAGTATAAAATTTTAGTGGTTCATCTAACTCTGCTTCCACTGCCCAAACACTGATTTGTTTTAAAAGTACTTGTTCTACTGCATTCAGAGATGAGCTTTATAAAGCTCCTGAAGGAGTGTCTTGGCTCTTGTTTTTCAGTTGGTCTGTATCAGAGCTTAGGGCAAGACAGATGTAAGTATGGCTATGATGCAGCAGGGGAAATGGGTGGGAAAGAGGGCAGGATTGGTGTTGTTAACAGTCTGCTACTATGAAGGATCTGTAGCACTGAAAATAATTTGTGTGTGTTTGATTAAAAAAAGCCAACAAGGGGATAAGATGAAAATGTGTGCAGGGGATGGTGTATCTTCGCTGATGTGGCAGGAAGATGATTTTTACAGAATCTTTTTGGATGAATTTACAATGGTAAATTACCATTTTGCCTGGTTAGGGCTCAATACTTATTTCTGCAGAGGAAAATCTTTGTACCAGGGGCAGACAGTAGAAAAACAGTTTTACAGAGTTTCCTACAAGCTCTCCAAATACAAAGACCCATATAAAAGCAGGTCTTTCTACTGCCTTCAGTCCCACCTTCCAAGAGGCTATAAACAAAAAAACCAGGAGAATATGGAGCCAGATTCTTCCAACAGTACACAGTGACACCATGATGGGCAAAAAGCATAAGTTACACCAAGATAAGTACCAAAGTTAGGAAAAAACGTTAGGGAGCACCAGAACAAGGGCTGAAAACATTGGGGAATCTGTCTCCTTGGACAAGTTCAAGTGGGCAGAGTCCCTGAGTTACCGAGCTTTGAGTAGGAGGTTGAAGCAGAAAAATCTCCTGAGATCCTATTCCAATCTAAATTATTGTATGATTTTCAAAACCTCAATTCATTCCCCCAACCATAGTTCTTGAAATTGGCCATGTTCCCAGTGTATAATCTGATTTTAGCTCACTTCGAACAAGATACCTAAAGGCAGTGTTACTGCCCAAAATGCTATTGGAGAGTTATCGTCATTTTAACTAAAAGTAGCTGGTGCCTTCTGCCCCAGGGAAAGCAAATTAAAGGCAATTGTTTCAGAGATCTCTGCCGGATAGCAGAGAACAATGAGGAATGTACACTACATTGTAAGATGACATCTGATATCTTTACAATGTTCAGCTCAATTCAACACACTCATTTGCAAGACAATATCATTGAGTATCAGGAACATTTGTTTTGGCAGGAAAATATTCAAGTAAGATTTGATTTAGAAAAATGGATCCTCTCCAAAGCCCTTTGTTTAGGCAAGGAAGCAGAATGGGAAAACAAAAACTTTGATGTTCTTCAGCAAATGCTAGCATTCAGACAACTCGGATTTATTCATAGATGTAGCACCTGGGATTAAACACAGATTTATTCTTTCCCCAGTAAGAAGGTTTCACTTTAAGGAATTCATTCTTCTTTAAAAGAATAAGGGAAAAAAAAAAAAAAAAAAAGCAAAGCACCTGGCCAGATATCAAGGATTCTTTTTCCAAGGATGCTATGAGATGTAATGGCAACAAGTGTTTTTCTTTCCTAAAATATACAAGGGTCAGTCATTTCTGAGAAATTCTTTTACTGAGCAGAGCATAGACTTTGCCTTTTATAGCAGAAAGGTTTTCAGGAATCAGAAGTCCTTCTTACTCTTTTGACATGCAGTCTAATAATCCCCCTTTCTGTATTGTGTAGGCTCAGAATTAACGCTGTAGATTTCCCAGAAAGTTCTGCTTCCTTTATTCCTGGCACTGGCATTTATCTGTCAGTGGCACATGCTTCTGCTACAGTCAGTGCAGACTGGAGAATACACGCATGGCTACTGTAAGTATTGTAGGGAATGCAGGTGGGAGGGTTCTGGGAGAAGGATTGCAAATTAAATTAAGAAATATACTGGGTAATTATTTCTCAGGTCAGATATACTTTATCATTTAACAACAACCTAATAATCTGTTTGAATAAACTTCTTAAGAAGGAAACTTCCCCTGACTGCTAATGTTGTTTTGGTTTTTTTTAAATGATTCTGCCCCACAGGTCTCTGGGAAGTATCAGGTCAGACATCTGTTAGCATGCTTAATTTGTCCAGACTGCATATGACATGATACTACACGAATATTCAGGACCACAGAGTTTGCAATGGCTACATTTTTTACTTTCTTTGTATAGTATAGCTGGAAAGTTGACTATAGATAATTATCTATGTGCTGGTACAGTGTAGATTGCCTTCCAAAGACCTCCTATTACAGGAAGGCCACAATGCCACACATTCAGAACTTTAGAAACTCCAGAATTTGGGTTGCTATGGAAAACTGACTTAGCTTCATAGTCCTGTGCAGTGTGAGATTGTCTTTAATGACATGATTACATACTCATTTTTCCACTTATCTCAGCATTCTTGCAATAGAATTTTGATACAATAGTCTGGCTTTTTTGGGGAGTGGGGAGAGCTAAAACTTCTGGGATATCAGAAGTTGCAAGGTGCTAATCTCTACAGTTTGGGTTAATGGAGCAGCTGGTAACAGCAGTAGACATTGCTGTATTGTGAGCCAGATAGCACAGCAAGAATGGATCACCAGGCTGCAAAGTTTCACAGCACGTCCTAATTCCAAAGGAGCATGGACATGCAGTTCTGCTTTCAGTCTCAGTGAGACTGGTGGCTGGAAACTGCTGTCACTGTGCTCCCAACCTCTCTGTTGTTTCTTCCGTCATAGTCCGGCAGGGCAAAACAGCTGTTCCTAAACACTGAAGCCATCTCTCCCTCTTCCTGAAGGATAAGGACCTGGGCATAATCTGGAGAGTCCAGATGTATAAAACACCTTCAGAGACAGCAAGGGAGGGATGGAGCTGTTATGCACAATTTGACAGAGCAGATCATGGGAGATGGGGTTTAGGGGGTGAAGGGCTTTTTCTTGCCTTTTTAGAGGATTAATCTGTGCTGCTTTGTTCAATATATTTTGTAAATGACTGTAGGTTTAGACAGATCCAGAGTATGCCCCACTCCTCTCCTCCATTTTCTAGTCCTACGCGTTGCTTTCAGCATAGCAGACTAAGAGCGGACTGCTGAAAATGAGCTTTCCAAGTGAGACCCACTGATATGCCACCGCTCCTGGGCTGTTTCCAGGATCAGTAAGATGGGTCTTATCACAGCTTTTTAATTGTAATAATTCATTTCAATTCTAGGGAATTTCCAGCTCTCACTGTAGTCCTTCTCTCCACTATGTCCCAGAGCACTCTGCCATTCACAAAACTTCCTGGCAGGCCCATTGCTCCTGAAGACTGGGAGCTGTGACCCTGCCTCGGTGAATCAGGATTCCTTCAGAAGAAAATATCCTTCAGATGTATAAGAATGCAGGAACAAAAGACCAAAGTAGCTGAGTTGCTCCCCATCTCCCAGGTAGCCCAAAAAGGGAGGAGGGCCGAGATCCTTTTGTGATAGTCCATGTCATTGCAGGATGAGTAAATCTAGGTTGGAAGGATCTCTAGAAGTAATTTTGTCCAGCCTCCTGCTCTAAACAGCAGTCACCCAACTAGATCCGGTCAGCTGATCAGTGATGTTTTTTTGCCAAGGATGATGATGCAAGAACCTTTCCAAGTAGCTTGCCCCAATGCTGCACAACCCTCCTTTGGAAAATGTTTTTCCAAATGGCTTCTCTGGTGGTGGTTTGGATAGTGACTGGGAAATTAGGGTCTTAAGAGTGGTGCTTCCTCTACATAGACATTTAATGAACATGTATGAACTGGAAGGGTAGGTTTAAAATGGTAATGGTGGTAGGAGGGACTTTGTGACTGGCAATACTAGACATTGGTTTGGTCAAGGGCAGTCTAGGGTAAAAATGAATCTTCTGGAATTACAGCTGCTTTTTCCAGGGATTTTGCTTTGCCTAAAAAAAATTAGGAGGGAAGTGGAGACACTCATGGTTTGAACTTCCTATTTGACAGGGATCTTTCTCTGTAGTATGATGCCACCACTGTAGAAATGCCTGAGATAAGAAAACCCAAGTAATCAAGATGAAAGGGTGAAAAGTGATGCTTTCAGTGTCAGTTCTGTTATGGTAAATGACGTTTTTATAAGGCTCTTCTAACATCCATTCAACTCTATCCTGCTCAGTTGGTCTACAGCTTTTACAACTCCTAACCATAGTCCTAATACCTCAATTTGCTGGAATTTAGGTATAAAGATATTTCTGTTGGGGTCTTAGTAGGGATTTTTACAGAAAGGAGAATGAAGGGTTTGGGCCAGGACAAAGAAATTGAGTAATGTATACATGTAAAAGATTTACTGAAAACTGTTACAGGGAAGAGCAAAATGGAACAATTACAAAGTTGATAAAACTTGGGTTATATATTTATTAGTTAACTGGCTTCTGCTGTTGCACTCCCAGAGACTTTCAGGCTGATTTGTCATGAAGAACAGGAATGTCTTGTGTTGCTGTGAAATTGTGACATTTTTGTAAACTTGTAAAATCTGCACAACACTGGAAAATGCATGTCCTGGAAACATATGCATATAATCTGTTTTTGAATACCAGGCATGTCCCTAATATACTTTAATCCCTAGAAAACCCATTCTTCATTCTAGGTAGCAGAAGCAAGGAGTCCTTTCAAACTTGATTTACAGGCAGTTTCTTAAATTGTTCTGTTGCAGCAAATGTTTTCCTGACTGAGTTTGGCTTTTTTTGCCCAAGCAGCAAAGACGAAGGAGAAATTACTGTGTCGATCTCAGGACTATTTATTGCCATTATCTTCAAAGTGTCATGGGATAGCACAGGCCACTTGTCCACGTTGCTACACAATTGCCAGCTGAGCATTGATAGTGTAAAAGTCAAGTTAAGTGGAGGATCTAGGTATGTACAGCAAATTTTCTAATTACACTGTGGGAAGTGGCAGGGTTTTGTACCATAAGGGACACTTTTCAAATTTTGATTTCTAGGGATCTCACTACAGGATATGATTAACTACTGAAGGCTCTGAAAACAGATTTTTAATGATCTGTTTTCAAAACCAGACTCCTTTGCTGAGTGTGTGAAGTGCAGTTAATCTACATTTCTTCCTACATGTGCCAGCAAATGAACTGACCAGACATACTGCACATGAAAGCATTGACATTTGACAATATTAAAGAGTACAAGATTGGAAGTGAGGGGTTGCAGATATAAAGGTGATCTAGATTGATTAAGCCTTTTGACAAGCTAACGTACAATTAAAGGATAAAGCATTCAAAAGATAATATGAAACAATGCTTACAGTTCTTATGATTTTCTAGAAACTTTTTCTCTTACAGACAAAATATGGCTAATGGAGCATCATTTATCAACACGTTAACATGAACATTCACAACTTTGCAGATTGCCTTCTATATATCTCTTCTGAGACCCCTAGATTTGTCTGAGACTGTCAAATTAATAAAAACAGTCAACTGTTCATTTTACCATATTGCTATAATTGCTTCTCATTAATATAAATGACATCGATGTCCCAGTCTGCCAGATTTTACATTTCAAAGATTTCAATCCATTGTAAAAAAGCCACCGTGTTCATTTCTTTTCCTCCAGTTGGATCTACAGCTTTCTATCTGGTTATCTTGAGAAGCTCATTCATACCAAATTGGATAAAAGTGTAAGTTTGCAAAGATGGTTTCAGTTAGCGAAGGGAGGAGGTACAACACAGGCCTTACTTTACTGACTTGTCTCTCTTTTCATATAGCTATGCCTAAATATCAAATGCAAAGTCCACATGATGGATGCACAGCTTAGAAAGCATCAGGGTGAGTTGGTGATAGCAGCTTTTTGTTAAGTAATTTTCATAGTGTTCAAAATGTAGCCATTTTTATTAGATGCCAAACTATTTCTGTGTTCATGGTACCAAAAAAAAGTTAAGGAAGAAAAATACAGCCATTGTTCTGTATCTCAGCATGTTCCATACTTCACCCTAGAAACCTCCTGCATGCACCTTATATGCAATATTCAGACTTCGGTGCCCACAGCAAGTCACCTGCAGTCTTTCAGTCTGTTGTCGCTCAGTCAAATTAATAACTTAGATTTTGGAGATGAGCATTTTCCTTTATGCTCCTGGTATGTGGCCATAAGACTTGTGTGCAGTGAGGTAACAAGATGCTGCAGGCAGGCAGTGTCACACAGAGTGTGTTTCTTTTCCCACCGGGAGCAATTCCTGTGTCACTCTTGCAGAGACAGGAATACAATAGATATCTGTGATCAAAATGGATGTAAAGATTTTCACTACTGTAATCAATGCCATAGCTTTTTTAAATTGTTGTTGTTTAGGGGGTTTTCCCCCAAGATTTAGAATGTTTATTGTTTTTCTCAGTTCAAATTCATTTAATTCCTGTAAGTAATATAATTCAGGTCATAGTGTTTGTTCCCATTCTTCACTTTTCATTGCAGATGTTTCTATTATCTGCTCTGCTATTCAGAAGCAGAGTAAGTAGACATTTATTTTTCCTAAAATGACTTACCTGCCATGTGCCAAGCAGTGGCAAATATTACTGAAAATCATGGTCATCGAGATCATTTTCTTATGGAGCCCATAATTAAACTTCAGGTTCAAGGGCACTCCAAGCTGTGCTGTCATATTGAGAAGTTCATAATCTCTGTGTGAGTTCAGCATTTATCTTTAAACCCATCTGATTTTTACACAGCATGAACAGTCCATACAGTCCAACCAAAAATAACAATCAGACTGAAGCTGAATTTGAGCACCCTTCAGAAAAAGTATCCAATCATATTGACAATAAAGTGCCCTCTGTTGTGAAAAAATGTTCCTTTTCTTCAACACTGAAGGGCAGAAAACTGTGCTAATGTCATCTTCCAAAGTATTTAGTGTATTTACCAGTATTTCACTAATCATATAGGAGAGTTTGGTTTCTTGTGCAAACACAGGACAGAAAAGGCAACTCTGCCCCTATGTTTTTCACTCTGTGGGAGAGACTTCCACAAAGTATGTTCAGTTGTGAACAGCAGGAGAACAAGGCCTAAACCAAGAGGAATCAATGGCTTTTTCTGAGAGAATACTCTGTTTCCCTTATAACAATTTTTTTTTCTTCTTCCTTCTTCCACCATTCTTCTTCAGATTAATCATTTCCATAATGCCTTTGCCTTTAACTAAGTGATAACTGTTTGTGATGTGTTTTTGTAATAATGTCTGTTTTGGTTTTGTCCATCATTCTTCTAGTTTTAAGCCAGATTGATGCCTTTGCACAAGTAGACTATTCCCTAGTTAGTTCTCCAGCAGTCTTCCAATCACACATTAACTTGGATTTGAAGGTAATTTGTGTTTAATATCAGTGTGCTTTTTAAGACTTTTCTAATTCTCTTTTGTGTTGATTCATTTTCTTTCACTACAGTCTAACTCAGACTCTCCAATATTTACTTAGGAAAGCAGTAAGACATTTGGGAGTTTTGGTCAAAGAGTTACTTTGGAAACCAGATACAATTGTTTATTTAATAAATTAACTGTATTTGTTAATTAACCAAAGCTATTATTTAGAATTAAATTATTTCAGAGTTGAAACCCTTCAGAGGTGCTTTACAAACAGCGTAAAAGTGTTCTTTAGATACACAGCTCTTGCACTGCTGCTTGGTCCTCGCCTGTTAGCAGTGATACGTAATCTGTGATGGCTACCAATGTGATTGCAGTCCAAAGCTGTTTGTTTTGAGATGACTCAGCATCTTGTAGAAGTAGAGCTCACACCCAAAAAGAAGACTCCTCTCAGACAGTCCTTGAGGAGCACAGAGCAGTTCTTATCTAATTGTCACCTTTGTTGGCAAGAGTTATCTCAGCAACACCCAGCTTTTCCAGCAGTTTCAGTAATCCTTGCAATTCAGAGCATCCCCATGGCTCTCAGAATGAAATTCAGTTAAGAAAGATGTACCAGAGCTGTGGTTGAAACTCTCCCTCGTGGTTATTTTGTTCAAGCAACTTTTACCACCCACAAAAGGTTTTGCTAGCAGGATATACATAGCTTAAAAGTACTAAGCAATTACTTATCAGCAACTGTAGCTCTCTAGAATTTACAGGCTAAGCTTTAACGTATGGACATGTCCCAGTGGGACATGGGATGACTTTTCTAAGTCAGTCAAGGAAGTTATTGGTCTTCAGTGCTCCTTGGAACAGGCTGGTTCTTGATGGTTATAAGTTGTCATCTTCCAACTTCGAGCTGTTTTTCTTAGGGTTTTATACCTTTCCATGGCAGTGTTTTTCCTTTGAGTCTTCCAGGTACTAACCTTCACAGTATCAGTAATTACACTATTTACTGTCTGTATTACTTTTCTTTCCCAGCCTGAGCTCACATACCTTCTCACATTTTAATAGTTATTTTCTTAGCATACCTGAACCAAGGTCTTCTGCCTATGCAGCACCCAAACTAGGTCTTGGAGGACTGGCAGCTGGGCCAAGATTAAGAGTTAGGTGATATAAAGGGCTCCTTTATGTCCCTGTCCTAAGCAACTTCCAGTGCTTTTGGGGTGTGCCTGAAGATTTTCTTGAAATGTCACCCTTAGTATTAAATTAAACAATTTAATTTAAATTTCTTTCTCTTTGCTACAAGAGAAAGAAAACTGTGGTCCAGAGAATTATTTTTTGTGTGTATATCTTGTAGCTGCTGTTCAGAATACTCACTTGAATGCTCAGATTCAAACTTTGAAAGTATGGCACCCAAATTTTCTTTGATTCCTGTATTTTTTTCAAAAGAGCCTGGATTTGCTGATTTTTAGAGCGTAACACAAACTTATTTGCTTAGTTCAAGATTTCTTTAATGTCAAGATCTTCTTCAGACTAGGAAGAAGAATTTCTGTTGAGCCACTGCTAATGCATTCTGACAGACACAAATGTTTCAACTGGAAATATTTGATAATGACTTTTTGCAGGGCACAGTCTATCCAGTAGGAAATCACACAGACCCTCCCTTTGTGCCAGCTCCATTTGCTCTCCCAAACCAGGGTGATTCCATGATATATCTGGGAGTCTCCAGTTATTTTCTTAAGTCTGCTTCACTGGCTTACTACAGAGCAGGGGCCTTTAACATCACTATCTCTGAAGAGGTGAGTGTAATTTGCTTGTACTAGAATTATAAATATCATCAGTATGGGTAGTCAGCAAAGGAGACTAACACATTATGTTTACCATTTCACACAGTTTTGGGTCACATTTCCACCACTTGTAGGAGGGATTAATGACATTCATTCTGTTTCTCATAGTTCAAAGTAGTCAAAGTACCCCCTGACTTTAGCCTGAACTTCTTGGCAGCTCTAAGGCAAGGAATGAACATCACAGAGCTGATGTGCCAGGAGTGGCAAAAAGAACCAAAGAAAGCTTTTTTCTGCATGGATTCCACATGGGAAAGGGCAAGACAAGGAAAAGTGTACTGAAGCCACAGTCTTCTGCACAGAGGCCCATGACAAATGTTTTGGCAATGTTGAGAGCTAGAATAAATCCTCAGACTTAACGGAGCAGCAGAATGAGGCAAGAAGCAGGTAGAAGGAAACTAACCTTTCAGCTGTGGTTGAAGAACATACAAGACCTCTCAGAAAAGCCAGTTTCCACACTGGTATTTGTAGTCAGAGTTTCCAGTAAGTTTTCCCAACTGAAACAATGCTGAGAGGGTCCTTATGAAAACTGGTGACACGGATGGTACCAGCAAACATCATCACAGTGGTTAGCAGCAAAAGGACAAATGAGATTTTTGCCTCTGACGTATTCAGTGTATTTCCCCTGAGAAAGTCTCAAAGGCAGAAGTCATGTCTGTTCTTTCAAAGAATAATGTTTGTTTACTGGTACATGCTCCTGAATCAAGTCCACAAGAAATCAGTCTCTCTTCTGTGCTAAAGAGCCCTGTGGGTTTCTTAGAAATCATTCTGGGGCAAGAAAATACTAAATCAAAGCATGGATTATCTAAAACTAAAATAAACAGGAAATACTGGTGGGGTTTTTTCCCAAGGAAAACCTAATTTTCAAACTGATATAATGATGTAATTTTTTTATTTACAGCTTGCTAGTACTTTAATCTAAATACCTCCTTACTCAAACATTTTGTTTCTGAGGTGACCTTTGTACAGACCTTTTAAGAAAAAGCAGTGTCTAATGTTTCTTATGGATATTATCTGTGTGCTAGCTCATTTGCAAAAGTTTGGAGGAGACAAGGAAACTGGTTGATTATTACTGCAAGATTCAAACTCTTATGTCTACCCCATGATAACTCTTCCTAATTAAATCTTACTATTCTTTAGTCATTCTCTTCTCCTCTGAGTGCTGGATTTGCTCTCAGTCTTTTAAACAGTTATAAAGAATAAGTGGTAGCCGTCTGTGAGATCAGTCACCTTTTATTCCTGTTGAAGGTAAAGGTATCTCTGCTATTGGTAGCCTGACTTCTCTTTGCAAAGAATCTCAAATTCTGACTACTGGAGATTATACACAGTGGGAAATAATAGTCATGAGTCTATAAATGTGATGCAAGAAATCAAGATACTATTAAATGCTTTAAAAATATGGCAACTTTTACTATTAGATGATGAAATTCAGAATCTGTGGCATTGCAAACTGAAGTTTTGTCCTTTAGGAGTTTCCCTACTTTTCAAAAGATTGGCTCTTTTGAAAGGCTATCACTTTTCCAAAACTTTATATTGTTGAGGTAATTTTATTTTTTTACTGGAATCACTCATTTCCTTCATTTTTTTAACATATTAATCCTTTCCTCTTGGAATACATTTATCACGAATAACCTTCAAATTGCTTCTCTACATATGTTCAATATCAGTAAGTTTAAAACTTCATAACTTGTTTTATCATCTCTGAAACTCAGAGTGTATGCGGCACTAATTTTGTCGTTTCAGTTGGTGTAATGAAAATGAAGTACTTTTAATATTGGTTAATTACAAGAGGATTGGTATATAACACCTGATTATGATGCAGCTACAGAAACTGTAGCTTAAGAAAAGCTTAACCCTGCACTCAGCAATTTTTTTCTCTTTGACCCTCCACAGGTTGGTCTGAGTTACGCAGCAGCCAGCCCAGTGCTGCTGAGGCTGATGGCTGCATCACCTCCTGCAGTCAGTTTAAATGCAGACAGATGTGTCCTACAGATCACTGGCCGTGTAGAAGCGTTTGCTGTTCTGCCAAATTCAACCACCCAGTACATGTTTACAGGGAATCTAGTAAGTAAAATGAGCTAGAAGATAACATTCAGTGCTGGGGCTGAACAAATCACACAGCAATCTTCCTGGTCCTTTGAAAATCATAGAGATTAGCATAAAATAGCATGTACTGGTCTGCCACAAATATGCACAGTGTTTTGATGCATTTCACTGGGAAGACACATGCACGACACACTGTAGAAGTTAATAGATTTAATAGGCAGGTGCAGAGAGCCCTTTTTTCCATGTGGGAGGTTGAGTAACTATTCCAGAATAAATTGTAATATATACAAATGTTTTTGTCTGATGCCCAGTCTTCCTAACCTGTTTGTTATAAAATAGTTCAGTGTGTCCCCAGACATCTTTTCATTAGATTGCAAGTGAACCCATTATGTCAGCCATGCAATGACTTCAGTGATCCTAATGATAAAGAGGCAATCAGGGCAGTGTTATCACTTCGCTCACGCAATCTCAGTAGCTGGCAGAAAGCGGCAAATTCACAAATGATTTCACAATCTTTATGTATTAACCACATGAAAAGTTTAGACATTGTGTTTCCAATCGCAAAAGCATTTGCATTTGTGCCTGTATCTAAGATAGTATCTATCTGTGTAGACAGTCACAGAAGACTGTTTTGTTTTTTTCCCTGCAGACAGCCAGTACCAGAGCCAATTTGACAATAAGCAAACAGAAGTTGATTATCTCATTACTTCTGAAGAGGTAACCAAGAAAAATTCAGAGAACACCATTAATGATCCCAACATTAGGATTCAACAGAACTCATTGTGTCAGCCTGACAGTGCTTATTTCACCATGAGAAAAAGAAAATTAGTTACCTTCTTTCTCACAGGAGCTCTAAGATACTTTTGACTAATTGGTCTAAATCTTGGAGATTAAATACAATAATATTGTGGAAGAACCATGTCTCTGTGCCCTGTGATACTACCCCTTTCTGTAGGTTAAATACCTTTCCAGATGACAATGTTCAATTTATTGGTTATCTTGAAGGCATCTATTTCAGCCTGTGTTGGTGTTGGAGAATCAAGTTGACTAGTTTGCTCAAAAACCTGTAAATGTTGCTGCCACGCAAAGTCTGAGCATCGTAAACAGAAGTGCTGGAGTGCAAACCCAGCACAGGACCACTGTCACTGTAGCTCTCCGTATTCACTTAGATCTCGCTGGCTTTGTGGTTACCTACAGTTACGGCTGGTCTCGCTGTCTTAGAACAAATTTTGTTCACACTTCGAGCAGGGCTGGATTTACAGCCCCTTTCTCCATAAATGCACCAGGTGGGTAGAAGCAAAGACTTTCAGACAGGTAGGCCCAGGTCAGTGTTTCTTCATTTTAGTTCCATACATCAAGTTGGGTTAGAATTCCAGAATATATGATAACCTGTAATCTCTTACAATTTCAGTAAAGAAAAATGTGAGCAGTCTTTTCTTAGTTTTGGTCACTGGACTTTTTAACAAAAAAAGAGGACTTAGAATGATCAGAGCCTGTCAGTATAAGTTTAAGAAGTAATGGTGCCACTCACTTAGAGCTTTTGACACAATAACCTGTTCTCCTGTTCTTCAAAATGTTGTTTTTCCCCAGGATTATATTTACAGGGATCTGAGGATGCATTACAGGCATCAGTGGAAAAAGTTAGGAAATCATAATGGTTAGAAATGGATATGAGTTCATCCAAATTATAATGAACATTTGATGAATGTGTAGTTCAGCCATTGCAGAAAATGGCAATTCCAGAAAAGTTTGATTTCCCAAGCACCAACCTATGTGACCGTAGAGGAGATTAGTACCAGAAATATCCCAGTGATTCTAGAACTCATTTGTAGTTGTGCCAGTTTTAATTAAAAGCTGTTGGGAATCAAAGAGTCTTTGGCAAAGTTAAATGCGTGAATCAGCATGAAATCAGTATGATTTTCCACAAATGAATCCTCAAGCACTGTGCATAACTTGAGCCTTCAGTCTTTCTAGTGAATCCTCTCCTTTTATTTCTTTTCTTCAGGTTCCAGTTCTCCCTGCAGCAATCCAGTCTTGGCTTCCCTGAGGTAAGTTGATAGTTTCAGTGCATAGGAAAGGTAGCTGAGCCCTTTGGAGACAAAAGAAATTCTTCTGAATTTTTTGCTGAACAATTATTGGTCTATCATATATCACTGCTCTTTCTGTTTTGGAACCGTATATTCTCTGCTTTTCTTTTTCTTTTCCATAAGAGTATATACCTCTAAGAGTGTTGGGGGTTTTTTTCTCATCAGAGGCTCAAAATGTTATGGAGTCCGCCTGGCTGCAGACAGAATTCACAGCTGGATTGAGTAGCAGTTGGAATGAATGCAAAGTTAGGCTTAAGCTCCGTTTCAGGCATTATCTTAAATCACTTCGACCAAATACCATAAAAACAGGAGTTTAAAAAGGGAATAAAAGAAACACAATGCCACTATTTAGATCATTCACTGTAGACTTAGAAATGGTCAGTGAGACTCTGCATCAGCTCAGTCCAACCTACATCTCTAAGTAAAGTGAGAAGGACACTAATCACAGTGGCATAAGACAGAGCACCAGGCCAGGGCAGTTCTTCCACCCAGAGAACAGTTCACTTCTGAGAACTGAGTCCTGCAAGCTGAAATGAGATTTAGCATATTTCTTCCTAAAGTTAAGGTCCATCCCTTGTACTTAACATATGGAAAAAACTGAAAACCTTCAATTTAACTCATTGCAAGAGAAAAGAAAAACACCTCTTTGCCATGTATATTTTACATTGTTCAGCTGCAACTTAAACCAAAAAATATCTTTTTTTGCCTGAGATTTTCTCTGCTAAGCTCTGCTCTGATCTTTTTCTTGTCACTTCAGTCGTAACCCTCCATCTTCTTCATCAAGCTGCAACCTCATAGGCATCAAGCAATAATCACCAAATGTGCTTTTTTCCTCACAGCAGAAGTCACTGGTGGAGAATTTTCTGTCTTATGCTTTACAGAGAATAGTGATTCCAGTAATTAATGGTAAGGATTGTGGCCAGTTCCTGAGCACAGTTGGTGGGAAAGCAAGACTGAAACCATAAAAGGAAGTGCCCAGTGCTAAAGTCTCTGTTATGGGAGGTTTTCTTTCCATTTGGTGACAACTGGACAGGTTTACTCTGTGCTGAACTTCAATCCTGGTCATTCAGCCATATGGATGAATGCTGCTGGGACAGAGCAAGTCTTTGCTCCCTTTCAAACACTGGACTTGGGTTCCATTTTCACTGACTGCAGTGTGGCAGCAGAGCTGAGACTTGAGGCCTGAGTATTGTCCTGACGCAGTCAAGCCATGACCAGGGAATGGCCCAAACAGGAAGTGCAGAAGCACATTTGCATCTTCAGGCTTCAGGGTAACATCTCTAACTTCATCACCTCCCTCTGCCTTGGTGCTTCACCTGGTGCCATGGGCAGGACAGAGTAGAAAGTCAGTTCTGTGGGATGCAGGGAGTAAGGGATGATGAAGAAGGGATGATGGTGGAAAGAAGCATGTGGAAGAGTACAGAAGATGCCTCTGAGGTGAACAGAGGTGAGGAGACTGCTGAGAAAAAAAGTGAGCTATCAATAAGAAGGAAGGAAAGAGAATGAAAGGGTGGGATGCAAAAGTCAGATGTTTAGAAAAGCAGATAGGAATAGAGCTGGGGCTTGATCTGGGAAAACAGGGAATAGCTGAGAATAAGAGGAACCAACAGGACAAGAGGATCAAGTAGAGAAGAAAATGACAATGGAGAGTAAGTCAGAATGGGAAACAGCAGAAACCAGATCCTGAGGGGCAGATACCAGGAAAGGAACAAAGGCAGTCAGATCCCAGTGTCAGACAGCTGAGAGATTGTAAGAGGTTTACATGCAACTTTTTAACAGGGTTTTTTGCTTTTTAGAATGAATATATGAATAATAGCTCCCTTGAGAGGCACAAGGACAGCAAATTAAGGGGAAATTGCAAATAGAGTTCCTTGAGAAAGATGCTTCTGAAGTGCATTTTTATTATTATTTTTATTATTACTATTTATATTTGTCCTTTCTGAAGATAAACTCAGGAAAGGATTTCCTCTTCTTAACTTGGCCCACACTAGCCTGACTGGACCTGTAATAAAAATGAATCAGGTGAGAAGCCAAATTTCTTCTTATAGAATATTGCTTCTGTTTCAGGCCTGCGCATTTGTGTGTGTTCCTGTGGCAAGTAAATCCAAATGTTGTTAATAGTAAAGCTTTCACTATATATTAGATATAACATCCAAACTCTAGACCCAAAATGAGCCCCCCACCCTTAGCAGCTGTAGGTTGTAAAGGATCCACTAGCCCTTTGGGGTATACCAGCATGGGCACATGACAAGGACAGCACTGCTATCCCCAGCAGGGCTTAGGAGCACTGAGTGTGTGAGTCCTCAGTACTCTGACCAATCTCTAGGAAGGCTCATAGGCAGAGTGTCTCTGTGGTAAGTGTTGCTCAGTCTTTTGGACAGTTGTATTAACCTACATCAGAGCCCATTCCTACCCTGAAGTTAACTACAGTTCAGAAGGCACAAAGCCACTCTTGTCTCTTGTCTCCTTGTCTCCATCTGAATTTAAGGTAATTTTATATGGTTTTTTTCCTCAGGGTCATCTGGTTATTTGCACTGATGTTCACTATCAACCAGAGGATGAGGAGGACCTTCACAGCCACTCCTGATGTCCCTTTACTTTTAAAGAATAATAAGAGAAAAATGCAGTCATCCTTCTCTTGCCTTATAGGGAGTAGATGCTCTAACATTAGAAGCATGGCTTTTCATGACTATTTTTAATGTTTTAGTAAAACTTCTTAAGCACTTTTCACAAAGCGAATCTGTTGTTTTTTAGTACAGTGAGTGTAGCTAACTTGTATTCATGCTTTAGAAAAATTGTTGCAGCCTGATGAGAAGGAGCAATTGGTTCTTTTTACTAGAGCTATATACAACACATTTTCTTAATTCTTGCATTATTCCATTTATCTGCTTTAATGTTAGTGAAACTTTGTGTATGGAGTGAGACCTTATTGTTTGTAAGAATTTCACAATTTGTCCCTTTGTAAGTGGACACCGAGAGTGGGAACGGATTTATAAAATCCAATGAATTGCCACATAATTATGGAAGCGTATAATCTAGTCCAGACACTGGCTCAAAACAGGACTAATTAGATGGGGTTATTGAGCACAGTGTCCAGTCGAGTCTTGAACCCCTCCAAGGTTGCAGGTTCCACAATCTCTCAGGACAATCTGTTCCACTATTTAACTACCTCCATAGTAAAATTTTTTTCCTAATATCTAATGTTTCCCACATTCCAGCTTGTTCTGTGGCCTTTTGTACTTTCATCACACACTTCCAAGAAAAGTCTGGCTTCATTTTCTCTGTAGTCTCTTAGCAAAATTTGCAGGCAACAAAATGGCCTTTCAAACCCTCTTCTGCAACGTGAACAGGCCTAATCTCTCAGACTCTCCTTGTAGTTCATGTTCTCCAGCCCCTGTGGTGGCACCTGCTGGTGCAGGGCAGAGGGCAAGCCTTGCTCATAAAACTGACCTTTTCTATGTCTTTTATCACCAGTCCCCCATCCTACTGAGCAGGAAGTCCACATTCACCTTCTGCTATCAATGTACTTACAGAAACCTTTCCTGTTGCCCTTCAGTTCCAACTGAACTTTGGCTTTCCTGATTTCTTTCCTATGTGTGCAAACAAGGTATTTGTCTTCCTTCCAAGTAGCTGATCTCAGTTGCCATCTTTTGTATGCTTTCTTTCTGTGTTTGAGTTCACTCAGGAGCTCCATGTTCATCCATGCTGGCTTTCTGCCACAGTTGCTCAACTGTCTGAACATTGTAATGGACCGTTCTTATGCTCTGAGGCAGCTGCCCTTGAAGATTAGCCAGCTCTTCTGGGCCTCTGCTCTCCAGGGCAATTTCCCACAGATCCTGCCAAGCAGGTCTCATCTGAAGTCTACGGTTGTAATTCTGTTCTTTGTCTTGCTGCTTCTTCCAGGATCTGAAACTCAACAGTCTCACGCTCACAGCAGCCAAGGCTGTCCTTGGCTTCTATATCATACAGGAGTTTTTCCTTGTTTGTGAGTAGCTGCAGCTCTTCAAGGGTATCAATCTCTAAATAATTCCATACATCTCATATTTGTAAAATGGAGCTGGAAGCTGTATTTTTTCTTATATTAGTGCCACCAGAGACATTCAACCAGGAGATATTAACAGTGTATGGAAAGGAAAACCAGTCTACAAATGTTACACCACATGAAGTTCAGTTCCAGCTTGGGACAGAAATGTGGCTTGCATAGTTTTAGCTGAATCAGTTTATTTATCTAGGTGACTGACAGAGTTTTTACTAAAAAAAAGCATCCTGAAACCAAACAGCAGTAAATCACAGCGGGCCTTCCAATTCCTTGTATTCTTTGGTAGGTGAAGAGTGACTAGAAAAAGAATGGAAGAAGAAGAACTCAAAAGAAATGGAGATTTTTAATTAGTTTAGTGTTCCTCAGTGGATCAGGAACTTTGTTCTGCCTATTTGGAGGACAATGCATGAGATACATGGCAAAAATAAAATTCGAGCCCTAGTGTCTGTCTATTTTCTCTTCCAATGGGACACATGCTCCCGGACTGACCAACAAGTACCAAGGCTCAATAGACCTTTTCGGGTCAGAGTCATGGCTTAGCACAACACTGTCCCTTAAGCTCTCGTCCTCTGGATGTTGTTCACAAAGTGATGTAGTAATTTCTCCGAGGGCTAAAGAGGATGCTGCAC
Organism: Atrichornis clamosus; assembly: GCA_013400975.1. Classification (NCBI taxonomy): domain Eukaryota; kingdom Metazoa; phylum Chordata; class Aves; order Passeriformes; family Menuridae; genus Atrichornis; species Atrichornis clamosus. Next base: position 33,067 of record WBMZ01011995.1, on the reverse strand, counting down.
AAACCAGTAATTTCCCTGTATAATCCTATACTTACCCACTGGTCACTGTGCCATTTTGATCTGGTCGTGTTTCCCAATTGACAGAAAAATGGAAATTATGCACATCCTTCAGTCTGCTGCAGAATAGAGTGCATGGGGAAAGGGGAGAACTGGGGAGCAGGGAAAAGGAACCACTGGAGCACTGAGCCAGAAGAAACAACAGGAAGATGCAAACCTAGTGATCTGCAGAGACAAAGCAACCAGTCTCCATTAATTGCCATACTGATAAACTCACTTGGTTCCTTGTGCATTTGGTAAAAAGGATTGAAATCTGTATCCCCTTTAGCATACAGATCAAAGAAAATGCTTGGTGGATCAACAGAGAAAACGGAAATAAAACAGTCCTTTTCGAGGCTCTTTGTAACACCTTGAAGGGTGAAAAGTTTGGATGCAGAAACTATTTATAACATATTTGAATGTGCTATCTGAATGTGTCTGTAAGCACATACTTGGCTTTTACTGCTATATTTGTAGAAAGAAATGATGAAACTGTTCTGCAAGTCTTAGTGTGTCTTTGTTAACTTTTGCTGAAAGTCTTACCTAAACAGGGTGGTACTCCATTAGAGGAACCATAACATGTTAAAAAGATATGATGAGGATAAGCTGATAGAGTTTTCAGACAATTCAGTTGTTTGTATATCTTGTAGATCTGTGTGAATGGAAACAACAGAGCTTTTCCCCTTCTTTGTAGGAACTGCAGAACTTGGGCCAAAAAAACATATAGAGGTTTATGTAACTGAGGATGTGAGTTATATTCATCATCAGTTGCCAGAGATACAAATAATGAAATTATTATGCATGTGACTCCCTGCAGTGATTGTTAAATCTGTGTAAAGTATGAGCATTTGTTGACTGACTGACAAGTGTCTCTACCTTTTCTATTCATGGATTGCACAATGAAGTGACTCAGATTGTCCAGGAAAGTGCCCCATGCCTGAGGGAATTTGCTTGGAACACGCAAGCTAATTGATTAAATCACCTCGTTGACAAGCCAAGTAGTACTGGTTAGCTGAAGTACTGGTTAACTGGATTAAAAAGCAGAAGAAATAGAAAATACCGACTTGCAAGGACTGTAGTGTCTGTGTGTATTTATATATATATAGATATATGTATATGTTATAATATAAATACTGTATCGTTTATAGTTTCTTGTATCCTGAAAAATTTCAGATGGACAGGACTTGTTTTCCATCTATTCTTCATAGAATGGCAGATTTATTTATTTAACAATACAAACCTGACTAATAGTATCTGTCCTGTGGAATTACTGGAATTCTCACTGGGGTCTCCTCTCAGGTCCATCTGAAAAGCCAGTGCCAAAACAGTCTGCCACAAAGGCAGCACATCACCCTGAACTCAGCATTCCAGCTCCTGAGCACCCCCACCCAATAGTTTACATTGCCCTCTGCGTATCCCTAAATGAAATGTGATAGATTCAACCTGGAACACCCAGAATAACTTGGGATGTTGTTATCAGAGAGGCCACTCCCTGCGGATACTGCTGAAGATGATAGCAGTGGGCTTTCTTCAAGTGCATAGCTCTTTCCTTTAAAAGACAGGGTCACAGCTGCAGAAAGTTTTCCCTGCATCATCGTCAGCCCTGTGGTCTGGTCCAGCAAAGGTCTTCTCTTCAGCTTTCAAAGGAGAGGTATGGAAACAAATATGTTGTGATTACTCTTTGTCAAGGAGTGGCTTTGTTGGGAAGTGATAGATATAGCTAAATCTGGTTAAATTTTGAGATTTTAAGGTTTGAGAACTACGCATATGTCAAAGACACATTTCTTTCCAGTCCTTTGTTTTTGTTCTACACATGAAGTTCTTTCATTTCTCAGTATCTGTCAGTTAAAATTTAAAAAGGAAATACTGGTCATATTAAAAGGCAGAGGTGTTCTGCGGGATTGCTTGAAACGGTTACCAAAAAATTAAATCAATGTTCTCTCATAATTTTGCAGGTTGTTTAAATTGTGATCATGACTGAAAATATTTTAGAGATTTGAGGTACACTGTTACCTCTGGTAATGAAACAGCTAGTGAACATGCAGCAAAATAAAAACAATTTTTCAGGTGTTAGGAAAGAGGCAATTGTCTGCTTATGGATGGTTTCATTCCAGCTCTTCAACAGCCCCACAGTAACTAAAGAAAATTTTTCTAAACATAATGCTAGAAAAGACTGTACTTCCAGCTGTTTATAATCCAGTGTAGTAGCTGGAAATGAGGAAAACCATAATAACGTGACCTGTTTGCCATTCACATTGTCAACCCCAGATGACAACTCCATAGAAGGTTGTTCTCAGCTCTGGGAAAAAAACAAAACCATTCTCTGATGTTGCCCAGTTTTGTTTTGTTCTCAGCTCTGGGAAAAAAACAAAACCATTCTCTGATGTTGCCCAGTTTTGTTTTAAAATTCTCCATCAGGGTGGCTTCCCTCACTCTCCCTGGGAGACCTTGCTGAAAGCAAGAGCTTCTGAATTTCACAGTACATGCAGTCTGTGATTTATACAGATAGCTCCATGTCAGTTTAAATCCTGTCACAGAAGCCCCTGGGATAGGCATTTGCTTCACTCATTCACCACCCCTGTGGTGAATCCTGTAGAGCCACCAAATTACAGCCTAAAATTTCAGTGTTTGTCCAGAGGGATGTATCCCAGGCACATTCCCCGGACTCTATGACAGTGAACAGAGTTTTCTCCTCTACCCCATGGAGCTCACTTTTTGTAACAGCCTATGGAGAATGGGTCCAGGGTTGCTGGGCTTTACACTTTCTTCATTCTAGAGGGAAAGCTGGTGACCAAGGTGGGAGGGAAGGGAGTACAACCACCAAGTAACATAGCATTAATTTCTGCTAACATTATAAATATTTATTAACAGGTCTTGTACTAAACAAGGAAGATGGTGAAGATTTGCTGTTCTCTCCTCCTCCTAAGTTTGCTCAGTGGGCAACTGAGCGCCAACCCTGGACTCAAAGTGAGGATCACCCAGAAGGGGTTGGAGTATGGTATGTGTGATGTTTTCAGGAGCTATTGCTGGCATTGCCTTGAATACTGATATGACAGGCAAAGGAGAGGGTGGGCAGTGGGAGGAAATGACCCAATCACAGGCTATAAAGGAAAGTTTAAGAGCACAATACAGCAAACTGCTTGACAGCATTGTACATCATATTGAGGTTCATATGACTTCAGATATTGAATCATTTAGTTCAGCTCTTGCCATGACTAGGAGTGGGATCTGAAATAGCACTGCTGGGTCTCAAGTGAGACACCACCTTCTTGCTGACTCCGCGTCCATCACATCTCCTAAGCCAGAAGCACATAACTATAAACTCCCAGGCACTACCAAGGGCAATTGAACTGATCATTGTTTTCCTCTAGCCAAGGAGGTTGGGCTGGAAATCCTGAAGCAGAATATGGAGAAGGAGCGTTTCCCTGATTTGACTGGCCATGAGAAATTTGGGCTTGGCAATATCAAATACAACATCTCAAGGTAAGTATTCTCCCTGGGGGCAGTTTTTGCTTGATTGAAGTTTGATTCTTGTTTTGTGTTCACTCTGAAATACAATTTTTTTTTTTAATCTTGTCTCTCCCTTATCTCTCTCATGCTCTAGAATACATGTCACTGCTGTTGAATTACCCAGTGCTTCCATCTCCCTCCTACCCGGATCTGGGATAAAACTGGTGATTGGAAATGCTTCTCTAACCATCAGTATGAACTGGAACATAAGGACCTGGATGTTGTATGTACAGCTTTGCATGTCCTGGGATTTTTTTCTTGATGGATAATATAAAAATCCAAATTTTAGTTTTCCTTGTGACCTCTTCATGGTAAAGGTGCTCTTTAGCAGCTGGCAGCAGTAACTCAAGAGCTCAGACCGGTCCTTCTCAGCAGGTCTGCTGGTGGGAGACAGCCCCTCTTAGACATGAGCACTGATAAAAAGCCCATGGCTGAGAAGCACTGCTGCAAATAGTACAGGACTGCTGCTCTAGCTGAATGCTGTCATTGTCCAGCCTGCCAGCTTATGACACATTTAGAAAAACTGTAGTGTGGTGGATCACAGTCCAGTATAATAAACCCTCCTAGTGCAGTTACACTATTAGAAACCCTCTGCTATGCCTCCAAGAGATACAGTTCAAAAGCTGATGGAAAATGGATTGAGCAAATGGCAATAGCCTTAGAGCAGTCTCCACATCTTCCAAGTCCCAGGCTGTTTCAGAGGAAAGAAATGCCTTTTCTCTTCCCTACAACCCACATTGCCTATATTGCTAAACTGACTGAACTGCAGCAGTCTCTGATCAGCACTTCTGCTGCCAGGTGAACTGCGTGCAAGGGGAGGGGAGGGGGATGGCACAGCAGGAGGCACAGTGCCCTCACTGGCAAGTACCCAAGGCAGGCCAGCAGAGCAGGTTAATGGCAGTGACCAGGAACAGCAATGGGTCCACACTGCCAGGCAATTCCATGGTGAAGAGGTGGGGTTTTTTCAGTTTTTATTTATTTTTACTTTATGCAGCAAAGACAGTGGAAGAGCCACAGTGCACATTTCAAAGGTGTTTGTTACCGCAATCCTTTCAACACCCCTGGACAATACAGGTCCTACATCAGTATCCCTGACCAGCTGCCGGACAACTTCTGGTGACATAGATATCAAGTTGAATGGAAAAAGTGGGTAAGTGGAGGAGATCTGTACAAACTCTGGGAGAAAATAACTGTCAATGAATGACACAGAGACAGCTTCACAAAATAGGGCACACAGAATTGCTTTTAGGCATCACAGGCTCCACAGGGGAGAATTGGGGCTCTAATACAATGTTAAAATGGCCTACATTGATATTTGTCCTTGTATTTACACACAGTAGAAGACAAAGACAGAATCACACAATTCCTTGTGCTTCTTCAGCACCCACTTCTTTCAAACTTCTGCTTTAATCTTCAGCTCTAGGTAGAAGTTACATGCTTGTACTATGCTTCACTCCTCCTAGTCACAATGCTATCAAGCTTGAACAGAACCAGACTACTGTCTGTTAAGCTTCTGGGTACAACTCCATGCAACAGGATTTCATTGTTTTCTCATATTTCTCTCACTGTCTGAATACTACTCTTCTCACCTGTTTTGGGGTTTGTTTTGTTTGTTTATTTTTACTTGTTCCTAGTGCAGACATGTATGATGGTGGTACTATGAAGAATTCTCTTTTCATAACTATGCCTAGTGCTGAAATTATATTCCTTTAAATGGTGGTTCTCTGATAATTTTTACATTTAAAAAGCTCCCTTGCATACTAGAATATCACACTCAGAGGCCATTAAATTTGTGTTCTGCAGAGATATCTGATCTGTTAATGACCGTAGTACTTGACCCATTAATTGCTTTCTTCCTTCCCTCTAGCTTCCTGCATAACTTCTTTATCAAGTATCTGAAGAAACCCATTCACAGGAGCTTGGTCACTAATGTAAGCCTTTCACATTGTGTAAGGGAGGGGTGTAGGGAGTATAGCATCATGAGTCAGTGCTGCGAGCTTGGCAAAGGAAGAACTAAAAAAATAATCCTGTTATAGTTCTATTCTGGACTGATCAGCACAGTCGTCATTTTGCCAGGCAGAAATATTCCAGATAAAGTGCCAGGTTCATGGCCAAAATAGTGACACAGCTAGGTTTAACCAAGGCAGCAGTAGGACCATAAAATGTAGTTATTTTTCCATTCCAATGCAGAATAAGTCCCTGCCTGTGTACATCCTAGGGTTTGGGTAATTTTTACACTTGGCAGACAAAACATATACTGAGTGATGCATAGAGAAATTACAGCATATCGACTGATAATATGACATATTTAAACTTTATCATATCAAAGAGGTGAGTAGGTCTGATGACAACCCGCCCTGGGCCACTGAGAGGAGACAGAGCTTGAGATGACTGTCATTCTGTACGGTTGGACTCAATGATCACAAGGGTCTTTTCCAACCTAAATGATTCCATGATTCTGAGATCCTTCCTGTGAGATCAGTATGAGATCTGTCTTCTTGCACTGTTTAAGGCTGTGGTTTTGTCACCCCCACCAGGCTGCCTCTGGGAGCTTCTCTCTTTTTTGCAGCTCTGACATAGGACACGTTTACATTGCACCAAGCAGAAACCTTGGGGATCCAGTTAGCTGAAGAAAAGCCAGATTGCGTGTTTTAATAAACAAATGCTGCAATGTGTGTCACGTAGCAGAAAGATCTGCTAGCACACAGGTAAGAGGTGCTTACACATCCATGCTAATCAGGCCGTAACTTGAGTGTGCTTTTATTACAGTCATGTCCCAATATCAGAGCTGGGATCCAGTTGATAGATGAAGACCTCCAATCACTGAATGGTGAGCCATTAGTGATATCTTTTCCTTCTGCTGTCTCTCTTCTGATCAGTGAAATTCTGCAGCTTCCTTAACAGCTGCTTAGCAATGCTTCCAGGAGTGGTATCAGTGCCTCTGCTCCATCTGCTCCCTTGCATACAGAACCACAGTTAAATAAAGGCAGGGCTACTTGGGCAAGAAATGTATGTTTCTAAGAGCCAAGGACTTGGTAGCAATCCTCAGCTTGCAAATGTGGAAGTGTGCCCTTCTGTTGTCAGAAATGCCACTTGGAGGCCACACAGTACTGATGCTGAGGCAGTTTTCCCTTACCATGCTTCAGGTCCTCCTGCACACATGGCACTTTACAAGCTGAAGCCTGCTCTCCTAGCCTGCTTGGAAATTTAAAATTTTACTTGCCTAATTATTAGATTTGCCAAAGGCAAAATGAAAAAGCTCCTTTGTAAAAAACTTCTCACTTGAACCATTTTGGGTTAGATTCGCAGGCATTTAAGACACCCAAAGTGTTGGTCAGATACCAAGTATCTAAGCAGATCAGACACCCTACTTCTGGGAAAGTATTTGCAAGCATCCTTCTGGATGCTCTTAGAAGTGCTTGACAAGAAATCCCAATACCTCCTTATGCCCTGAAGCATTGATATGGCCACTTCCGTTTTCTCGTTAGACCAAACTTACTTTCCACAAGGAGAAAACAATAGACAAACTAGAGAAGGTGCTTTACAGAAGGTGTCAGTAGAAACACCAAATCTTAGGTCAGAATGCATGTTAGGAGGGCCCTGGTTGTGTTTTTCCCTACTCTCTAGAACAACTTCTGTCATTCTCCTTCACAAACTGACTTTGTTTTAAGTATACATAAAATTATTTCTGTGGTTTTTGTAATATTCTGTGTCTTATCTACCACCCTTACAGTTGTAAGACAGATTGATGATTTGGCTGAAGTAGACTACTCCTTAAATAGCTTGCCAGCAGTATTCCGACCATTCATTGACCTGGACTTAAAGGTAATTGCCTGCAGTGCTGTTTGCCAAGATTGCTGTGGGTTCCATTATTGTATGAGCCACTTTCTAAGTGACTGTGATTGCTGTTCTGAACATAAAGGCTCAGGATCTGAGAAGACAGGCATTTCAAAGCATTGTTGCATTTGTTACTGTAATAATTTGTAACAATCCTGTTGTGAAATGAATTATTTAAAAACCACATCCTTTTCTTTTAATTGCTGTTGAGTTGGTTATAGAAAACAGAGAGCAGTAAAAGTTGACTAAGCAAGTTAGAAGAAAAGAGAAAGGGAAAGGGAAGAAAAAAGGTATTCATCTTTCACTGTTGATTAATATCTGGGACTTCATTGTTCAGTCAGGGTAATACTTCTATACATGGTACTAACTAGATGTGTCTGCTGTCGGATGAGAGAGGAAAAGAAAGAGCAAGACTATAGGAGCAAGAATTAAGCCTCTGGCTTCTTGAATGGGAAGACAGAAGACCTTTGAAAAAGCATGGGAGCCCAAGGAGTACTGCTGAGTCTGAAGACCTGAAAGTTTCTTTCAATTAAGGAAAAAGTCTCCTTATGTACTGAAACTAAAATCTGACTAATTCCTAATTCTGGAATGACTTCATTGTCATTCCGTATGAGGTGATTTGATTGAGAGTAGTTGTCAGCATTATAATATCTGAGATCCTTAATTTTAAGCCACCTTGTGATGGGTGTTCTACAAAGACAGAACGAAAAGACAGTCTTGTCAAAAAGACCTTATAAATTAAATAATTTAAAAGGGACGGCAAGGAAAGAAGAGAGGTGGGAACACAAAGGAACAAAAAGTTAGTATCTGTCTGTATGGTAGACACTGGTCTCGGCACACCAGCTCTGCAGCTGCTGTCAAACTCTTCTGAGTATTGCAGCAACTAGATTTTAAGCAGGGGCTTGAGGCAGACTAAAGAGGTAATATCCTGGTTATTCCAAGAGCTATTTTCTCACATGGGATACATGGGGGAAATATACAAAGCAAGTGACTGGTAAATCCAGCAAGTGAGGGTTGAATGGGGAGGTCACCAGCTGTGATTCAGCACTTTGTAAGCATTTTGATAGTCCCTAAAAGGCAACAGGAAATTTAGAGCTGGATGAGAAAATAAAGACACAAAAAATACATCTGAGATGAAACAGAAACGGGGGAACTAATAAAAGGGATATAAAAAACTTTAACCTTTAAATGTATTCATCACTTTAAATCAGCTTAACCTTTTTCTTTAATCTGGATGCATTTGGAGTTGTTAGATCTGCAAGCCTTGGCTAATATTATGGGTAATGCAGAAGACAACACAGGCATTTTAGGTTTGTCTGACATAAGTTTCCTTTCTCTCATAAGCCTTCTTTTGTCTGCACAAGTTACCAACTTGATTCTGGGTAGAGTACAGTGCTGATTTTGACCAAGAAAGACCTCTGGTTTTTGAGATCCATTTTGTAATTCAGACCATTGGATAGTTCTTAAGCAGGGTTCTCAGATTTAAATTCTTGGAGCTGGGGAAAGGAGAAAGTAAGGCTTTTCAGAAAGGAGGATCACAAGTCATATTCTTCATGCAATATGTAGACCCTTAATTTAGAGGGTTTGTGATCTGAGGTAGCAGACTGTCTTCAGTAGGTGACCAGGATCTCAAAAGACAAATCTTGGGTGTCATCTGTGAAAGTGTCCAAATTCTGGAACTTGCCTTCACCACCTGCTTGAAAGCATCAAGTCTTCAGGGTGTACTGCAAAGCCTGTGTACTCATTTATATATTAAATGAATAGCCTGGGCAAAGTAAAGGAAAGTAGCATTCATTGTCTGCAGTGATGTTAACGTTATATTTTGACTCTTTTTAAATCTCGGACACTAACTTTTAGGGCATAGTCTTCCCAACTGGAAACTATATTGACTCTCCCTACGTGGCAGCTTTCTTCACTATCCCAGACCAAAGTGACTCCATGCTCTACCTTGCCTTCTCGGAGTATTTCTTTCAGACCTCCTCATTTGCTTACTACACTGCAGGGGCCTTCAACACGACCATTGCAGAGCAGGTGAGTAGGACACAGAGGAATGGGGTCAGAGTGCCTCCAATAGGGCTTTGTCCTGCCAGATGTCAGTATGTGGCCATATAAAGCCCTTAGTCAGTCTGTAGAGTCCTGAGACAGTAGATTATAAATACTAGGGGATTGCTATTCTCTTTTATTTATGCTTTATATAGATGTCTCAGGTCACAGCCAGGCATGCCAAGTGCCACCGAGCAAGGTACCAAATACTGGCAACTTTGTTAAGAAAAATAAGCATTTTTTAGACTTAAGGCATAGACTTCTCTAATATGGACAAAGGAACAACTCTAGAGAATTTTGCAGCCTCAGTGGCTGTTTTCTGAGAGATCTTCATAGGATGAAAGTACTACAGGGGCATGGAAGCAAAGCAAATGTCAAAGCACAGTATCTGTGGCTTGGAGGCGGCCTGACTTGGCTAACCTTACTGCAGGAGGTTCAGTAAGTCCCAAAACTTATAGACTGCAGCCCAAACTATAATGACATTAAGCATTTGCTTTCCAAGGGCTTATTTTGGCATGTATTATTGGGAAGCTGCTTTAAGTATACAGAGTCTCTTAGGAATATTTCTGAGAGGTACAAAACCAAAGATTCATTGAAATAACAGTAATAATGCATTTAGAGAGAAGCTGACTCTGAAGGTCAAATCTGGTAACTCATTTGTTTTCTCTTTTATTTTTTTCCTCTAGACTTGCAGCTATTTTAATATAAACACAGAGATATTTGGCAGTATCATCCCTGAGGTGAGTATCATTACTTTCACAGAGTCTAAGGAAACCACCCAGTGTGAGTGTCAAGACACCTCACTACTGGTGTATCCCAGAGGCTTGTAGGGCCAGCAGGGCTCCCTCACGGGAGAAGCAGGCACATGTATGCCTTGTAACAGCAGAGCAGATGGGCCTTGTCACTTCCCACCCCCATGAGGAGTTGAATGACTTGCACTGTTACCAGATATAATCTTGGCCCATAACCTTGCACATCAATCTTTACTCTGCCCAACCATAGCTGTTCCCACCTAAAACTAGCTCTCTGCAGGAAAGATCTTCCAGTCATGAGTCCTGCTTTGAGAGACCTTCAAGAGGGCCTCAGTTTAGAAAGAACACCTTTCTCCTGCCCAAACCTGCACAATTGTCTTTGTTTTGCTGCTAGCCTGTGACTGATGAGGAGCAAGACCTGGGAAGAGACCACATGTGGGAAAATGAGCTAACAGATGGACAGGAAACATTACATCCTATGGAACAGACAAGGCAGATGCACAGGATTTCCATTTATTTTAGGTGGAGGAGACGAATGTAACAGGACAGAGAATATGAGCATGCATGGCTTCCACCAGCCTTCTCAGACAGAATGAGAAACCAAAAATGAGCAAAAAAATCCCTAGGCTATGAATGCTGAGGTTGGATGGTATCAGACTAATGGTTCAAAGAACTTCACATTCTTGTTTGCTTCCCAGAAGTTATTAAGTTCCTTCTTCAGAAATATAAGAATTCTCCAAGGGCAGTCATTGTATGGTGTTCTCCATAAAATGCCATGAGCATTGATGCTAATATTCCATCCCCTCTGTTTTGAATAATGAACTTGGTGAGCCTACACACTCTTCAGGCAATGAACAGAGCTCTCTGAGGACAGTCCACAGGAGGAACCTGTCTCATGAGACAGGTGAATTTCAAAGTGAATTACTCCGGAGCTCTTTTATTTTGTGACTTTAAATATCACATTCATGGTCCATTTCTCTCCTCTGTTCACAAACAAGTATTTAATTTCTTTTGAAATTATATGGAAAAATGTGTATTCCTCAAGTGGAAGGAACTTTCCACTGCATTCCTGTCTGGCCAATACTGTTAATTTAGCACCACAGAAAACCTCTATTTCCTGCTTACCTGAAAAAATCTTATGTTAGCAGCTATCCTTAACCTCGTCGTAAGGAACTACTTCAAAATGATTGCTTCAAGAATGAGAAGATGCAGTATTCTGATCAGTTCTACAAGAAAAGTGGTTTTTCTCTTTTTTTCTTTTTTACCTATCTTACAGGTAGCTAAATACTCAGTTACACCCTACCCAGTGATGTTGAAGCTAATGGCTACTGAAATCCCTATCATCAGCTTACAGCAGGATTCCTTCACCGTAGAGATTCAGGGCTCCATGGAGGTGTTGGCTGTTCTGCCAGACTCGACTACCCAGTCACTGTTCACAATGAACATAGTAAGTACAACAAACAAGGTGACATTTAACTCAGGGTTAAATATGTTTGTTGCTTCCTTCCTTCCATTAAAACTCTGTACAAGAAACAAAGAAACTGCCAAATTTCTAGTACTTAAACATGCAAATTCCCCTTAGTCACACCCCTTAGAGACAGGTGTGGTCTCACCTAATCTATAGGACATCTCTATGGCAAAGAATATTTTCCTATAGATGGACAAAAATCCAAACATACAGTGACTCTGATTAACCAAGGTTTGTTCTCTGGAATGACAGTTCTGCAAGTATGAGTCATGCCTCTTGGCAACTTGTTCATGCCTTTGATTAGTGAAATTCCATTACCCCCATTTCAGCTCTTGCAGTGCCATTCAAAGAAACAGACATTTACTGTGTGCAGCCTTGCAACAGGAAAGCTGTATTTACCTAAAACAGCTTCCATATGTAACTGGAAAATGGTATTTATGTATTTTTGACTAATTCGCAGCAAGGGTCCAGGGTTTTTTATGTTTGGTAACCCATGGTTTCTTTATTCTGCAGGCAGCCAACACCAGCATTTCTCTGAATATATTTGATCAGAAATTGATGGGCTCACTATGTTTAAACAGGTAATCCAACCTGGAATGAAAAAGTTTTCCAGCCCTTTGGAAAACAATGTTAGCAATCCCAACATTAGTAGTTTAGACATATGATCAGATAACTGTGAATGTGTTTTGCTGGTAAATTCATCTACTTAATATTCTCTAATTCTGGCTGCACTTGCACAGTTTAGAGGAGGCAGGAAGCTTCTCTGTGACAACTGCCATGTCCCCAAGGGACTGCCCACCAGCTGTGGATTGCTGCGGGGCAGTGGTCTCACTGGACCTCTCTGCTTTTCACATCTCTTGTCCCCTCTGAGCTAGATGAACTAAGCATGCAGGGCAGTTATGATGACCATGAATCATCTGAGAGTTTCCCTCATCACTTTCCAGTTAGCAAATGTCACGGCTTTCCAGACCACCTGTGCCACTAAAGAATTTCAGAGCAGTCCAGGGCAGAGTAAAGAACCTGGGACCCTGCAGGTTCCCTATGCAATTATTCTTATAGCAGAGGTTGACCAACCAATGTCCTGCAACTTCCAAGGAAAGCTGGAGAACAGAGGCATGGGCATTTAGACATCTAGCATGTCACATTTCATAGAGAAGAAGCTCTGGTTACTGGGAGCTCACAACTGGGAAATGGGACCCAATTTCATAAATTCCCTTCCCTTGGGAAGACACTTTTAGGGTTAAGAATATGCAGAGTTCATCAGGGCAGAGAGGTGTTAGGAATTTAAGGAGGATAGTGCTGTTACCATCTTTTGCAGTAATATTCAAAGAGAAAAGTCTGGAGTGTGCTGGAAACTGGCGTTAAGAGCTGGGGTGCTTGTGCTGTGGAAAGTCAGAAATGTTGTGTTGGATACAAGAGTAACATAGGGAAGAAATATTTCAATTTGGAAACAGAGACATTAGCTACAAGACCACCAGCAGCTAGTACCATACAATGAACAGATTTTTTCTTCCAACCCTGGTAAGACTCACATGAAAGCATTATGCAGATGTACCAAAATCCTTGCAAAATACCTGGCAGCCTGCAAGTCCTTGGTAAATTCAATTGTCAGTAGGATTTCCAAAACAGCACAGAGGGAGAAGCACACTCACATTGCTGGTTATAGCCCTTCTGGCACACTCTTTTGCATGGATGCTCAGCAATGCTCTCAGAATACCAAGTCTTTCTCTATGCAGCAGTATGCAGTGTGTGAAATTGCTTCAAAAATCCCTTTACAGATGCTTTGTAAGGCCTGGAGCTCTACAGCAATGACTGCACGTGATTAACTGTGTTTATCCTTTCTTAGTGACTCATCTTGTTTCACTTCTTTCCCTCAGGCTCCAGTTCTCCCTAGCCCACTCCAATGTTGGCTCTTTTGAGGTAAGTGGGTAGTTGAAGCATATAGGAAATGCAAACCAAGAATATCAGTGATATCAAGGCTAAAGAGTAAGCAGCTAAATTTTATCTGTATTTCTAAATCATTTAGCTTCCTTCCCAGATGGCTCTTTTTCTGTCTTCTGGCAGCCACCTCTTTGCTCTGGACTTAAAAGTAAACTCTTTGGGGCAAGCTAGTGCTCTGCAAATGAGACATTCCCCTGGCTGCAGTAAGCAGAGAGATGTCTCGAATCATCACGGTGAAGCACAGAGCAGTGACCAGAACTGCAGCAGCAGAGCAGAGTGCCATCTGATAGTCACATGGATGGCCGAGGCACAGGCACTCCATGTGCTGCAGTGGTGCTCATCAAGGTGCTTGGAATTACAGCAGGAAGTGGGAGTCAAGATACTTCCCTCAGATGCCTGAAATAGTGCAGTTCTAGCCTTGCAGGGGAAAACCCTGCCTCCGCAGAGAGTCATTTCATTCTCAGAATAATCAATCACTTCCGAGTAGCTGAGGAGAATGGATTAAAACTGTTCTGGTCCTGCTTTGCTATTCGTGATAAATTAGCTCACAAATAAAGCAAAGAGGCTGTTTTAAATTAAAATGTTGGCCAAGCATAATGAAATCAATTTACATTTTCCATCTCACTTCCTTTGCATCATTCCAAAGCCTTAAGATCCAAAGTTCACTTGAGCTTATGACACTTTGAGGCCAAAAGAGAGCTGAAAGTTGAATAAGAGCCTACTAACGCCACCCAGGATTAGGGCACGACAGTTCTACCACCATCAGGAAATGATGGCTAACTCAGTTTTCTTACCTGTGGCAGGTCTTGCTTCTGGAGAACATCCTATCTTACATTTTACAGACTGAAGTAATTCCATCAGCTAATGGTAAGGCTGTATTGCAAAGCATCAGCTAAAAAGCTTCCAGCAGAATGTGTGATTCTAGGAACTTCTATTGACTTTCTAATTAAGTTTCCAGTTCCCATTAACTGGAGTGGAAAATGACCATCATTTCCACTGATGGAAAGCAGTGCAAGGGGGAGATGTATCTGCAGGGGTGTAAATGCACCCTCTCACCAACTCTGTTCTGCAGAAAGGGCAAAAATTACTTGAAAACTCGTAATTCATCTGCCTTCACTTCAATCTAGGTGGCCCTGATGCATCAGGGAGAAGCATGTCTCTCTCATCTGCACACCTGCCTGAGGCCACCATACGTGACATGTACTCCTTTTTATTAGACCAGCACAGAGCTTTTGCCTCTCACACATCTTATTTAAGGCCCCGGAGGGAGATACAGCTTTGTGTCAGCCCTCTGTACTGGGATGAACATCACCTTCCTTAGTTAATGGATACAAATGGGAACAGGTTCTAATGATGCTGGAGCTGTATTACCAATCCCTCAGGGATCGTTAGGGATGAACCACTGAGTATGTCATGTGTTGAACATGGAATGCCTTGGTTTGGCTGCAACACTCTGCCAAAAGAGAAGCACCTGTAATTCTTTTTCCCCATTGGTAAATGAGCATCTCAGCTACCCCCCAGGGTTGCTTATGAAGACTAAGAGTCTAATTGTTATAAATGACCTAGAAGTCTCCAGATAAACAGGTGTTTATTATCTTTCTAATGCATACCTAAGTCATTGTTTGTCTCTTTTTGTAAGCTAAACTGTCAAAAGGATTCCCTCTACCCAATCTGGCCAATGTTACCTTGACAAGACCTCACATTACAATTGTACAGGTGAGATTTTGATACTTATGAAAGGTTTTCCTTTATGAAATCTTATCCCTCTTTTTCCTTTTCTTTTTCCCTCTTCTTTTTTTGCTAGGCATTTATTCACCTTCTATTGTACCAGAAATTTGCTGCATTTGAGCTACTGAAGTAGTAAAAAGCCCTGAGTTTAAAATGAGAGTGTAATAATGGTAAAATCCTATTACAAACAAATGTATCTTTCTGTGAGAGGAAAAGTTGGAACTGAATATATAACTATGGAGTTATATATGCACAACTTGTTCAGCCTTGCAAGTTGCAATTCAGTGTGAAAACAGGTTTAACATATTGTTCAACTTTGGCCAATCACATCAAATTAGAGTTATTGCTATCCTCACAGTCCTGTTGAATAGCTGGAATATGAGACGGAGGCGAATATGATTTTGTGCACCTAGGATGACTGGATTTTGTTAATAATTGGTGATAATAACTCAGGTTAGTAGCTAAAAGTAGTGAGCGAGCTCTGAGATAATATTTTTTTGCCTTCTGGTTATCCTTCTCCAAACCTAGCCCTTAGTTTGGGCATACAGAATGTTGCTAGGCAATCAGTGAGTACAAGGTCATTGCTGACAAACGAACACCTAGAAAATGAGTAAGACTGTTGCATTTCTCCACTTGTTTGCCAACTTCTCAAAGTTATTTTCAGCTTTGCAGAGTCTCTTAAATCTTTGTTTGCAGTTAGCACAAAACACAACTCAGGAAAGGAAATGCGAAGGTTGTTTTGAATTGTTCTTTGCATCACACGTACTGGGTTCCCTACAAAATATAATTGCTTGGAGACTGCTTTCAGTGGCACTCGTCGCCAGCAATCTTATAGACTGATTGTGAATGAAGGATTTTAGTGATTCTGTGGTGCCCATTCCCCCCTCACTTTCTCTAACCAGTCTCCTCATCAATAACTAGGAATGAGAGACAACACAGAATTGCTGTGCCCTACCAATGTGAATGAGATTCCTATTTAAAAGCTTCTCCTTGAGTTTCCACTTTCAGTCCCAATCTGTTGGCTATGGTCAATAGGAAGAAAGGTGATCATTCCCACTTTTCATAAATAGACAGGCTGGATGGTGCTTTGAGCAACCTGATCTAGTGGAAGGTGTCCCTGTTCATGGCAGAGGGCTTGGAACTAGATGATCTTTAAGGTCACTTCCAATCCCAGATATTCTGTGATTGTGTTACTGTGATAAGCGGCTCTTTGAAGGCTCATTGCTCTATATGTGCTTACAAGGGGGGAAGTTTTAAGAACAAGTTTAGATTAAATGGCTAATTCTTAAGTGGCCCAAATCAGGTTAAAAATAATCCCACCTTGTGATGATTGTCTAGTTGCCTCAAGGCTCAGATGAACCTTCCTGAGTAGGCTGTATGATTTTTAGATGCCCCTTCTGTCACTAGCATGGTGCAAAGGGATATCACCCAGGGAAAGATGGGGCCCTTTCGCAAAGTTCAAAGGACGGTGTTGAATAAAACTTGTTACGTCCAAGGCTCAGCTCTTCTCAGTAGGTTTTCAGACCTTAAACACCGAGATCGATTTGAAATTTTAAAAAAACAGAAAAAAATAACAAAAAAAATCAACCAAACAAAATAACACGTTCATTTTTAATTCACAGTATGTCTGTGACCGTTCTTCTCCCCACAGGGATACGTGTTGATTTCGACTGATTTCCACTACAAACACTAAAGGCGAAGAGAGACCATTTGTTAAGCATGAACTTCAAATCAAGTCAATAATGTGACTCTGAAGACTGAACGCTGTCCAGTTCTGCTGAAATGTTTGAGTTCTGACAACCTCCATCCTGGTTGGGGGCAAGAGGAGGTGCTGGGAATCAAAAATAGCTGATGGAATGGTTAGCTGGTATAATGGTAGTAACAAGCAGACCCAAGGGAGAACATGTAACATTTGCTTGGCATTATTTATTCTGGAGTTTAACTGATGCAAAAATGTTTTTAAGATTAATTACTCTCTTGAAATACAGTTTTGTCTGTACACTTGCAGAAAGATGCTGCAGTCTCTTCAAAGAAGGAAAAGTACATTGTCAAAATGCTGCTAGGGAAGATACAACTGCTAATATGTTTCTACTGTAATGATCTTAAACACTCCTCTTCTGTATGCAATGGATGAAGTATGGAGTGAGCCCTCTCCAGAACCATGGAATCGTCAGACTGGGAACTGTCCCAATTACAATGGGAACTAAAATCTTTGCAGTGTCTTAACATAAATCTTAAGAAGCAGAAGCGGGAAGAGAGACAAAGTGGCTCTACTACTGCCTTTGATAGTCCCTCTCTCCCTGTGACTCTTCAAATCCTTGTCCCTGTCATGTACTCTGTTTGGTGCTGCTCAGCCAGGTTAGATACATTCAACTCCTTCATTGTTTCTGGCTAAGTCCTCTAATTCTCCAACATCTTTGTTGATATTTCTCTGAACTGAAAGTTAGATACATTTCTTACTCTATTTGGGTATGTTATCTTACCTTCTCTCTTTCACCTCCTTTTTTTCCTAATACTCTATTAGTGTGGAAATCTGAACACAGTTCTGCAGGGGGCCATGCCTGCCCTGCAGTGCTTAGGTACTTGTGCTTTGGCCAAACTTGGAAGGGAAGCCGGCTCTGGCCTCCCAAACAGGTGTTTCCCTCATGCGGAGAAACAACCAATGATGAGGTGCAGGAACTCAGTAAGCATATCTCCCCTGCTGCCGAGCGGTACCTGAATACCCCACGGGCCAAAACTGCTCTGCCCGGAGGTCAGCAGGCAGAGACACGTCAAAAAACACTTGGTTTTTTTCACGCAAACCAGCCCAAAAACCACGTGTGGTGTGAGGCAGGAGGCAGCCAGGCACAAAGCCAACGCCCTGCGCTCCCTCTCACACCCGGGCCCGCGGGTACTGGGGGCCCGGCCCGGGCTGCCCCCGCCGCTTCCACGCTCGTGGGACAGGGCCCTGGCATGGGACTAACTGGGGGCGGGCCAGCCCTCGGCAGGGGCGAGGGAGGGAGGCGAAGGCAGGGCTGAGGGAGGAGGTGTGAGCCTCGGCGGCTCCTGTCCGCGGGACCGCGTCAGTTCCTGCCGCCGGCCCGGCGCTGCCATCGGGATCCGCCGCCCGCGAGCGCCGCCGCCATGAGCCGCAGCTACAACGATGAGCTGCAGTACCTGGACAAGATCGACAAGAACTGCTGGCGGATCAAGAAGGGCTTCGTGCCGAACATGCGTGTGCGTGGGAAGGGCCTGGGTGCCCGGGGCGGGGGGTCGGGGGAAGGGGCGCGGGGTCGGGGCGGCCCGGCCGCAGCCGGCCGGCTGACGGCTCTCCCCGCAGGTGGAGGGCGTTTTCTACGTGAACGACCCGCTGGAGAAGCTGATGTTCGAGGAGCTGCGGAACGCCTGCCGAGGTGGAGGTAGGTCCGGTGGGGAACGAGGTGGGGACCCCCTGACCTGGGGTGGGTGTCATGGAATCAATCAGTTTGGAAAAAAACCTGAGATCATCGAGTCCGATGTATGGCCGAACACCACCACGTCAACTAGAGCATGGTACTCACTGCCACGTCCTGCCTTTCCTTAACACCTCCAGGGACGGTGACTCCACCACCTCCCTGAGCAGCCCATTCCAATATGAAATTATCTTTATGTGAAGAAATTTCTCCTAATGTCCAATCTAAACCGCCCCGGCACAATTTAAGATTGTTCTCGTGTCCTGTCACTGCTCATCTGGGCGCAGAGGCCGTGTCCTCTGCCCCAGGGCTGTCCCCGCACGCCTTTGCCCGACCCCCAGGGTGCAGCAGACAGCGGGGCAGGCCCGGCGCTTGTCCCGGCGGGTGGGTCTGGAGAGGCGACAAACAGAATTGAGTTTTCTCTCCGTGTCAGCCTCTGCAGCCTGGTCGGAAGCCCAGGGGTGTCACCTGCAGCACAGCGTGTCCTGTGCCCAGCTCTGGTGGGTGGCCCAGCATTGCCAGCTACCCTCTAAGCTCGGGAGTGATCCCTGAATGCCCGCTCTCAGTTTACTTTGGGGGGGTTACAGCCTGGGCCGGTTGTGTGTGAGGCTGGCATGCAGGGCTGGATCCAGATCTGCCAGCTGGGCTGGTGGTAGCACACTGCTGCACTTAGCACAGACCCTCTCCACTGAAGTCGGACTTCAGTGTAATAAGTATCTCATTTAATGAAACTGTAGATTGTGCATAATGCTAGGTGCTTTATACAGATTAGAAGTCTTGTTGGTGGCTGACTTCTGATTTGCCAGTGTTTTAAACAGCCTGTTTAAAAAGTGCTTCATTGTGATTATCATGATAAATTATCAGATTACTTAACCTTTTTTTTCTCTCTTTTTCAGGTGCTGGTGGTTTCTTGCCTGCTATGAAACAGATTGGGAACGTGGCTGCATTACCCGGCATTGTTCATGTGAGTTACTGCTCTGATAATTTGCTCTTTTTCTGTTCCTGTTTGTCTGAGATTATTGCCTTCCACATGGGAACTTGGTTGTGAGAAGAGGCATGAACCAAAGTTCCTTTCAAGACAGTTCATGTGTTAGGGACTCATCTCTGATTAAGGAGTGCTTGCAAGGACCGGCTGCAAAACTAAGCTTTCAGAAAGGGAATTATCCACTTCATTGCTTCTATTTTGACAGGAAGCTTTTTTTAGCATTGCTTTATGCCATTTCAGTTTCTTGAGCCACCTTTCCCCCACTGTTTATATTAACTGCCTGTTTTTGAGTTGCCCCTACTGACCTGGGATGCGTGGAAACGTGAGGAGAGAGTAGGAGGTGATGCTGTTGTCTCTATTATTGTTGCTGGCCTAATGTGAGTAGTGAGGTTTCCCATGCACTCGGCGCTCCTTTCATGCACCCTTTGCCTTTGTGGAAGCAAAGCATCAGATGTAATGATGCAGAAGGAAAATACTAGCCTGTGACTCTTCCAAGAAGTGGTCAGTATTTCTTTGACTGTCCTGTAAGTGCAGGAGATTAGATACTCACCTGAGTTGATGTGTTCACTCCTCCTACCTCTGAACATCCATTCTCTTTGTGTTATATTTGTTTGCAAATGTGACAACCACTGCCACAAGGCAAAGTATAGCTAAGGTGACTCTGCAGCACTGAGTTTCATAAAACTTTAAAATTGCCTTTCAGAGATCAATAGGCCTTCCAGATGTCCATTCTGGCTATGGGTTTGCTATTGGCAACATGGCTGCCTTTGATATGAGTGATCCTGAAGCAGTGGTTTCACCAGGTAAGGGTGACTGACTTAACCTGCTCTGAGAAGTATTTGGGATGGCATAAAAATACTTTTCAAAATGGCAGGACTTTACAGTAGTTTGCACATAGAACCAAAGCAAAGAATATGGGAATTATAGGGAGCTATGTGGTGCTTAGTTCTTGCACTCAGAATCTTTATTCTTGATGGAGCAGGTAGTTACGCTGAGAACATCAAAACAGTGCAGGGAGAATTGCACTTGTGTTTTTGGCTTGGATTCGTGATGTCCCTCAGTTTTGAAGGGAGAGCACAAGTCTGTGACCTTGGGGTTTCACCAGATTGCTCAAGAACTGACTAGTTTCTTTGAGCAGTGTTTGAAAACATCTTTTGAGATTATTTCTACACTTTTATTTAAAATACGACATTAAACTGTGTTTGTCTTTTTAGTAAACACCCAGATCTTTGGTTACTGATGGTCTGAAGCTTGTGTGGTTGTCATGAAACATAATACTCATGTTTCAGTTTTGCTTTGGTCAGTTCAGGTGTTCCTGGTTGACTTATACCCAAGGTGTCTTAGTTTGCTGTCTCCCCTCTGACACTGCTTAATATCAGAACCTTCATACTAAAGGTGGCATGATTATCTTTCACATTAGGCCTTGCTTTGCAGTGTTTATTTTTACAAATAGTGACGGTTAAGCAAAACACCAAGCACTGAAGTTTAATATTCCTTGTAAGTATTTATAGGTATAATAGTTCTTATCACTCTTTATGATTTATTCCAGTGAAGATTCAAAAAGAACTTGCTTTTGAGAACATCTTATGTCAGGGAGCCATGCTAAGATCTGTGACTTTTTTTCTAACCTTAGGCAGAGGAATAGGAACATTCTCTCTGTTTTCTGTGAACAGTGTGTTTTATAGTTCTGTCTACTTCTTTTTGTCAACTTGCTGGAGTAACTTTGTAAACAGAGACCTCTGTAGGCAATTCTACAGCTATGTCTTGAAGTCTGAAGCTTCATTTAAATCTTTTAAAATGAAGCTTAATGCAGTTCTACGTTTTTTTCCCAATATTGTGTCAGACAGAAGGTGTGACATCACGGCATTCAGTACATGCTCCCTGTCATGGCTTTTCCTACCCTTGTAGGTGGTGTCGGATTTGACATCAACTGTGGTGTGCGCTTGCTGCGTACAAATTTGGATGAAAGTGATGTGCAGCCTGTGAAAGAGCAGCTCGCCCAGGCCATGTTTGACCACATTCCTGTTGGTGTCGGCTCCAAAGGCGTCATCCCCATGAATGCCAAGTAAGAGAGTGCCTTTGTGCACACATCACCAGAGGGGACATATCTGTTGTTTATTTTGATGTAAGATTCATCAGTGGGAGACCTTTAGGAAAGAAAAAGTAATTCTAAAATGCTTTCCATTCTTTCTGCGTATGTGCTTTACCAGGACTGACATAATCATCAATGCACAGTCAGCTCTTTCTTCCCCCATTTAAACCCCTGAAACAAATAAAAGTTCTTGCTAGGTTCTCATTTCTTCCGACAGAAAACTTCCATGAATATAGAAAGGTATTTTTTTGAAAGGAATGAGAGAGAAAATATGATATTCCCCACTCAACAATGAGGAAAAAATAATGACCTATCAAAAGTTAATATATTTGTGGTGCTTGATTTTCATTAAGTATTAAGAAGTTGGACTTGTTAGGAAAGTTGGGGACTGACCATAACATCATAGAATAATTTAGGTTGGATGGGATCTTTTGAGGTTGTCTCATCTAACTTCTTGTATGAAGAATGGCTAACTGAAGGTAGATCTAACAATAAAAGTGCATCAAGTTGCTCAGGGCCATATCCAGTGGTGTTTTGAGTATATCCAAGGAAATCATCTTACTAGGTGTTTGATAATTGCAGGGATTTGGAAGAGGCACTAGAGATGGGTGTGGACTGGTCTCTTCGGGAGGGCTATGCCTGGGCAGAGGACAAGGAGCACTGTGAGGAATATGGAAGAATGCTGCAGGCCGACCCCAACAAAGTCTCTTCAAGAGCAAAGAAGAGGGGCCTGCCTCAGGTAATGTTATGTTCCAGAAGGGCTGCATGCTTCCAGGATTGAAATGTAAAGGTTGGAGAGTAGTTCTCTAACTTTGTGTCTTTTCTTGAAACTCTGTCTAGCTTTTCTGGTCAGGGGGAAAGGTGAGGTGATGAGGCCAGTTCTGAATAATCCTTGACAGAACTGTAACAAGGGAATAATACTGGGCATGCCCAAGGTCCCTGAGGCCATCAGGTTTTCACCTATTAACACCTGGTACTGGAATTTATGTTGAGTGGCACTTCCACATCCAGGTGTATTTTGTTTTGAAGAGATAGACAAGTTAATGTACAACTTTTGTTCTTGTTTGCCCAGCAAGTTAATAGCAGGGCAAGAAAAGATCCAGTAATAAATGGAACTAGCTCATAACTGAATTACAGTTAGAGTTAGATTTCATTTCTATATATAGTATCTCTTTGTGGAACATTTTGAGATGGCTGTACCAGCGATACATTTGTAAAGCTTTCTTGTATATTCTTGAGCTTTATAAATCAGGGTGGTGCAAAATTACAGCACTTTCACCTCAGTGTTATGTCCCTAGTTCTCACATTTGCCTTGCAAATAAGTGATCATCTGTTAGAGGGTTGAAAAGATTTGTGCTTGGAAATGGAAAATCTTGCTTTAATCTACTGAAAGGTTCTAAGTACCTAATTAACAGGCTGTTGTATGTTCTTTGTGGAGTTATAACCCAGTATAAGACTATATGTCTGCCTTGCTTATACAAACTGAAGATGAAGTCTCAATACTCAGTACTCTTCTCATCTTTCAACTAGGCCCAAGTAAATTGGAAAGAAGTGGCCACACAGTCTGTATGTAGATCCTTTTGTTTAATCTGCAGTCTTGTTCCAGCAGCAAAGGTAGTTCAAACAAAGTGGAAAATGGTGATGCTAGTGTGTTCTACTTCCTTTCAGTTTACCTGGGGATATCTTCTCCCCCCAAAAAAACTTTTCTGAAACCAAACCCTTGCTGTAGCAATTTGCCTGTTCCCATAGCTCTCCCCTGTGCCCCCAGAGGCTGCTTTCCCTGCACTGTCTGATCAGTGTGTTGTGATTGGCAGCTGGGGACCCTGGGAGCTGGAAATCATTACGCCGAGATCCAGGTGGTGGATGACATTTACAACGAATATGCTGCCAAGAAAATGGGCATTGACCACAAAGGGCAGGTGTGTGTGATGATCCACAGTGGAAGCAGAGGTCTGGGCCACCAGGTTGCCACAGGTATGATCTGACTGGCGTAGGTACCTGGAGTGAGGCAAACACTTCAGCATGGTCTTGTTATTGACAGCAAGCTCCAGCACCAAAGAGCATTTCTTACAGCGTAGTTGCTGAGAGCATTCTGAATTGCACGTTCAGATGTTAACTGTTTGCAAACAGTTGATAACGTTCTGCCACAGATTTGCTTTTGCATTTGAGAAGTAGCCACGGGTTTGACCACTGGACAGATGAGTTCAGTTTTAGAATATAAATTATAGACATCCATGTTAATCTCAAAGATTGAAACAAAATTAAGACGTCACTTACTGTGGTTTTTTTTCCCAGATGCACTGGTGGCTATGGAAAAAGCTATGAAACGGGACAAAATCATAGTGAATGACCGCCAGCTGGCGTGTGCCAGGATTGCCTCTGCAGAGGGACAGGATTACTTGAAGGGAATGGCAGCTGCTGGGAACTATGCATGGGTTAACCGCTCTTCCATGACTTTCCTAACACGACAGGTAGGAGCAGAGTTGTCTCCGATGCAGATATTTTTGGTGCACATCTGTTTTATCCCAGACATATAGAATGAAAAGTAGTTGCAGTGTTTAATTTAATTTCATTTTTATGCTTCTTCAACTGTTTTTTTCTGGAGAGACTTGCACACAGCTGCAGTCAACAATCCGTCTAAAACCTCTCAACATCACTGGATTGTACTTGGCAGAAGCCACTTAAGCAGTGTTTTTGAAAATGCCTTGAACTGGAAGAAAAGGATACAAGGAAATTATTTTTGCCCTGCTAAAGCCAACTTTTTAGAGTTTCAAGAATTTGTCTACTTGATACCTAACTGAATTTTAGCAGTAAGCTGCCAGTGGGCAGAGAAACAATCTAGGCAGTCTAATTCTGTCATACTCAGCACTTTTGTATTAAGTTCCACTGTAGCTGAATTATGATCTTCTTGTGTTTCACATCCTGGTTTGCTCTCTTTTTAGGCCTTTGCCAAAGTCTTCAACACAACCCCAGATGACCTTGATATGCATGTTATCTATGATGTGTCTCACAACATTGCCAAAGTGGAACAACATGTAGTGGATGGAAAGGAGCGGACTCTGCTGGTGCACCGAAAGGGATCAACCAGGGCCTTCCCTCCTCACCATCCTCTTATTGCTGTTGATTATCAAGTAAGTTTGGCTGTGGGAGAAGGAAATAAAAAAGAGAATTCTGGATTCATCAGACAATTTTAGGGTCCCTAACAGATACCTAAATGCTGAGAGTTGCTGTTTTAAGGTAACAGCACTGGAACCCTAGTGGGATGGCAGTATTCTGCTTGTCTTTGTGTTAGATCTTTGGGACACTGAGCTCCTACTTCTGCTCCACACCCACAATGGTTGGAAGATCATGAAAGAAATGAAGTTCTTCATACCTAGGGCAGGCTTCAGTGGTTTGTCTGTCTGTTGGACACAAGGCTTTTGATCTGCCGGTCTGCGTCTTTCGGTGCAGTTCTGCAGATTCCTTGATACCAAGCACCCGAGACAAGCAGGGATGCCCTGAGGGAATGTGAATCTGACCTCCTTTTCATGGAGATACGGTTCTCCCAGACTTTATTACGAATTAGTTTTTTCAGCTTTTTCTTACGAATGAACGCTTTTCATCCCCAGCTGACTGGACAGCCGGTTTTGATCGGCGGCACCATGGGCACCTGTAGCTATGTCCTTACTGGCACAGAGCAAGGCATGACTGAGACCTTCGGAACCACTTGTCATGGAGCTGTAAGTCCAGGAGTTGTTTCAGGAAGGGGTTGGAATGGGACTGTCATCCAGAGAACAAGGTTGTTCCAGGGTCATCCGTTATGTGATTCATCTGTTGGTCATACAAGCAGAGAGTAGCCTTGCTGGTAATCCCTGCCCAGGAGGGCTGCAAGGTAGAAGTCCTTTTTGGTCCTTATTGAGTAGGTTTGACTACTTCTGCAGAAAATGTAGGGGATACTGATATACACAAGGCAAATGTTTGGATGAAGATGTAGAGAATGAGCTCCTTTTACCATATTCTGTTATCTCTGAGCTAACAGGAGGAGTTAACTGTGCTGAAGCTGTCCATATAAAACTCCTCAGTAGTTAGAAGGAGGTATCTTCTCCCTTGTTATTCAAAGTGTGAAAATGATTGAGGAAGAGAAGCATCTTCCAGTAAAAGTACGAGTCCTAACATTGTCTGGTTTGAGTAAAAAGACACCTGCAGAGTAGTGTGTTGTACATGTGGAACTTTCCTAGCCATTGCACCAGAGGTATGATTTTGCTGGAGCCTGTGACCTGAAGTTCAAATTAATTTCCTGTATTGCGGTTTACTGCAGTCTCTGCTCTGGGCCATTCTGTGTTTGCTTATAATGTAGTGTTTTTCTTTGATAAGAAAGAGTTTTGTTTTTCCAAAGTACTGCAAAAAGTAGAACTAACAAAACTGCTGCCTAGGGTCGTGCACTGTCTCGAGCCAAATCTCGACGTAACTTGGACTTCCAGGATGTATTGGACAAGCTGGCTGACATGGGCATTGCCATCCGTGTTGCTTCTCCCAAACTGGTCATGGAAGAAGTGAGTTCAATAATTCATTATCTGATAAGGAAAAGGGGGTCTTGCTTCTCAGCTGAATGGCCCTCCCTGACCTGAGTTTTTGCAGCACTAAGTGATTGCCAGTACTATAAATAACTTTTGTGATTTCTGATAGAGATGTCAATTTTTTTGGAAAATAATGTGAAGTCTTCTTTATCCTAAAAGCATGCTGAAAGGGGAGATGCCTGATTGACAGGTCTTGGGATATGTTTTTTTCCTCTTCTGCCTGGTGATAGGGATAATTCCTATCTTTGAGTGAGCATCTACAAAAGTAGTTATATTGTATGGATTTTATTCTTGAATGATGTTCTCTCCTTTAAATTTACCTTACACTGCAGCTTCCATGTAGATTAGTAGCAGTTATGAGATTCTCTTTTAAGATGAACTCCCATATTTGCTCAAGAAGAGAACTCTGAGTGGTCAGAAAACTTTGAATATTATGACTTCCAGTTCCTCTGCATTAACATGAGCACGCCTTTTCTGTTCACAGCCTCACTCATAGAAGTATGTTAATCATTTGGAACTATGCTTTTATGGGTGTTAGTGTTTTATGAACATGTTGATCCCATTAAAGTCTCTATTTCAGAGCAGATTCCTTGTCAGAATGCTGGTGNGGTGTTAGTGTTTTATGAACATGTCCTTGTCAGAATGCTGGAAGGGGAAGCTCTGGAGTTAAACCCTGACTGCTATCACTAGGGGTCAGTGACAATAACACTTACAGGCTATCTGTAAAGAACTTGGGAGTCACTTCCTACTTGTGTGGCAATGAGGCTTGACATTCTCACATGCTGGGGCACTGGATTATCTGAAAAACTGAATTAAAATAGCTAATATTTTTTCTGAAATATGATTAGAGCTTATTTGGAAAGCTAAGTGTCTCATAGATTTCTTGGATATGTAAGGTGGCCAAATTCTCAATATGTTCACCTACTTCTACACCCTCTATTTATATGATTATTTTTCTGAAGAGGGGATTTCAAAAGCCTACATCTGACTTCCTGTGACTATGAGTTGTTTATAGTTTTGTTGGTTTGGGTTTTTTTTCCCTCCAGGCACCAGAATCTTACAAGAACGTGACTGATGTGGTTAACACCTGCCACGAAGCTGGCATCAGCAAGAAAGCCATAAAACTGAGACCCATTGCTGTTATAAAAGGCTAGGAACCGACAAGGCAGCAGGAATGCACCAATGTCTCCAGGCCTTACACAAAACTGACTAGAATAATCATCTTCCCACACCTCTTGGACTCTGTAGGACGCTCAAATATCACATTCCTGCTCTGGAAACACAACAGTTGAGGATACACCTATTTTTAACCACTCCTAGGCATAATTAATGTCCCTCCTCCTTGTTACATGGCGTTCTTTTCTTACAAGGAAAGGGCAAAGAAACAAGTAAGCCTTGGTTTCTATATGCAGTCCCTCCTCCATTTCCCTGATGATTGCTCAGGCAGGACTTCAGACTTGCCTCAGTTGTCACTGATTGCTGTGCTGCAAGACCACCTCCAACAGTGAAGATGTGTGTGAACCAGACCTGCTGTGTGCGTACCTGAGTGCCTGGAGCTCTTTCTGCATATGCAAATGCTCTGATAGACAGGGTATTGCACTGCTGGCAGGGAGAGGCTGCCCTGTTTGCAGGTACCTTCATGCATAGTCTATATTGTTGCATGTTTTGTGGCAATGGGTAAGAAATCTGGAGTTGGGAGTGGTCTCCCTCTTGGGTTGAGAGGGACTAGGTAGTCTTGAGACAGAGCCTTAGCCCAGCCTCTCCCATCTAACACAGCACCTGGTGCACTTGGCTCAGGACAAATTGGTGTTCTGCAGTCTTTTGGGAAAGCTAGTAGAACTGAGTATGTTTCCTTGAGAGGTTTTGTTTGCCTAGTAAAAGTTGTAACTTAACAACTTAGAGATGTGCTAATGCAACATTTTAAAAAGGTCTAAGCATGTAAAAGTTGGGTTGGGTAATGCTGCTCACTGTGTCCCACTGCTCTGATTTAAGGGAGCCCAATTTCAGGATCAGGCCCAATACGACGGGACTTAGGATGTTTCTTTGACATTCATTAACCAAGACTGGACAGGAAGCTGACCATCCCCACTGGATCATTTTGGGGATTACAAATAAAATGGGAAGATGGACACGGCAGTGTATCTGTGTCATGTTTATTCTGTATACTTGAAAGCAGACAACAGACACTTCAGCCGTATACGAGCTTGAAATGCGTTGCAGTTTGTGACTTCACATGACAGGTCTTGCAAAGGAATGGGCAGATGGCAGAATGTGTGCAGGATTTGAGGAAGGGCAATGCAGTGCTGTTTCCCCAACTTGGTTATGACACAAGTGTGGTGGCTGTGACTTGTCTCTCCCGGCCCTGCTGAGCCCACCTCCCTGGCCAGCGATGGCGCCTGCCTGCAAGGCTGGATGCCGGCACAAGGGGGCGGCTGGAGGGAAATGACACCCCAGAGCAAGAGTGGAGCCCTGCCAAGGACTCGTGTAAAGGGAGCAGATAGTGATTGATGGACTGGAGTGCCTTTTGATGAAACATCCCTTTAAGTTTAGGATCTTAGAAGGCATAATGGCATTTCAGTGTTCTAATCACTTTGTTCTCACTGGTTTCTAAAGTTCAAATACTGTGTTTGTGCAGGTTCAGAAGCAGCACATGTACTTACAGTCACTGCTGTGAGTTCTTGTGTGTCTGACCTTACAAACAGTTTCTTGTTTTCCCCTGGTTTCTCCCGTGGAACAATTCGATTGCCATTTCAGAGGTCTGAGACACGCTGAATTTAAAACAAAAATAATTTCACCTAGAAATGTGAATTAGCCTCCAGTGACTGAAAGACAAATGGATCTCAAATCTTCTGCAGAAGTGTATGTTCCATGCAGAAGTTGCTGTCTATAAATACTTGAACCTCTCTGGTGTGGAATGTAAGGGAACCTTTAAAAAATTCACATTTCAAAATATGAAGCATTTCACAAACACACTTCTCCTTTCAATTTTTACCTACCCTTGCCGTTAAGAGACAAATTTAAGTTTTTTGCAAGCAGAAATCATGAGTACCATGGAGGTGCTGTCATATGGATGTAAGCCTTGAGTCCTTTGATCATCAGTGTTTATGCATTGGCATTCAAGACTGCAAGAAGTGCTGTCAATTTTGGTTTCGTGTTGCAAAGCTAGTACTAGTTCTGGTTATACCTTGTGCTCTGTGGAGTAGAGTGCTGGTTTTCTAACCACCTTAAAAAGTAAGGAAAAATGTAAGATGTGTCTCAGTTCTTTGTTTGGACTTGGATTTTTTCTAGTTCAAGTCTGTCTTTTTTTCTTCAAGTAAGACTGTCCATCAACTTTTTTTATTCTGCATTTAAAAAAAAATCAAATTTAAAAAGTGTTAGGTAAGAAAGGCATGCAGTATTAAATTCACGTGCAGAAATACAGCTGGATCTGCAGGAGCATTTCGGCACTGCCAAAGAATCGATGTGATTATTGAATCATCTCTGCTTCCATGGAAGATTACTGAGAACTTGGAAATACCTGTTAATGATGTGCTTTCCTCCCCAAAAGACTGAAAAAGCCTTGGTGAATGATAGTTAGGTTCTTTTTCCCTTGAGATACCACAGTTAGGAGATCTCGTCTACACCACATCCCTGGAGCTGCGGCACACTTCTGTCCAACCACGGCACTCACCTATTCCCTACGTAAGTTTATTTGATTCAGTCATCTGTGACCTGCAGCAAAATGTTTGTTGCCCTTGGGGCTTGCACTGGGTGTCTACATTAATTCTGCCTTCAGCCAGCACAAAACCCCTCCCAGTCTTTGAATAGAGTCTTGTTTTTAGTGAGAACAAATACCTCACTGCATTCATCTTACTCTGACAACAAGATGGTTTAACTTACAGATTGGAATTGCCAAAACAGAGCTGCTTTTGGGAAGTAGAAGGTGTCAGCTCTGGTGGTGGCTTCCATGGCACCTTCCTCCTCTCTGTGCTCCCAGGACTGGCTGCAGGGACAGCACTGGGCAGCCCCAGCGAGCACAGGCGAGCACTTCTCTTGCCGGGAGCTGACTGCTCCGGGGTGCTCAGGGCCTGTGCAGGTGCTGTTCCTATCACAGATAGCACAGCATTAAATGGCAGACAGAAGATCACTTCAGGGTTTTGTTGCTGTTGCTCTTTCAGGAAGCCCTCTAAATGCACGCCAAGCTGGGGGTGCTGTTTGTGGGGTGCAGTGCGAGGTGGAAGGGACAGCAGACCCCCAGGAAGGCAGTTGCTCCCAGCAGTGTTGCACACAGGGGCAGCTGTGTTTTGTTTGTCATAACAGATGACAGAGCTGGGGTGCAGCTGATGGCCTCCTTGTCTTTGATTTGGTCACACTTTGTGTACTCCAGGTGCCCAACTTCCCTAATTCCACCTCTCCTGAGGGAAACCAGGACCCAGCAAGGTAAGTGCCTGCCATGCTACCTGCTGTGGTATATTTGCCCCATACCACACACCCGGCTGGTTGGGAGCCTGGTGTCTGACCTGTGTCACATTTACCACCATTCTGAGTCCCTTGGGGATTCCTCTTCCCACTGCTGTGACTTTCCCTGCTTTAAACACAGCTCTGCACACACCACTTCCTCCGACGCTGGTGGTCCCAGGCTGGTGTTCTGGCCCAGGAGGAACAAGTGATCTCTGACACATCTCTGGCACAGGCACCCCCACTCTCTCCTCTGCTCTCCTTTGTTCCTCTCAAACATAAACACACTTAACTGGCCTCTTCTCTTCTCCCTCCACCGCCCCAGTCTTCAAAGCGATCAGACAGAGCAATATCCCTCCTGCAGCGTGTGCCAACACGCTCCCTGCTTGCAGAGAGAAGCGAAGCTTCAGTGGAGCAGCAGGCCCTCCTGTACCTGGCATTTGCTTTGGTCTTGAGCCCTGTCCTAGCCCGAGGGGTTTTGATCACCAGCGCCTCTGGATTTCTGCCTGGAAGGGTGGCGGTGGGAGGTGTACAGTGGGAAAGCAGGGGCTCTGCAGGCCCCCAGCCAGGGAGATACTGGGTACAGGTGCTTTGTCCCCTGCGTGGTGGGAGGGAGAGGAAGATGGTAACCTCCTGGCACTCACAAACACCAACAATTACGTGGTTTCTGGTGGAGTTTTTGGTGTCTTAATTGCAATATGTAGCGGGAGGGTGGGGATCATGCTGAGCAATGCATGAGGTGGGAGACCAGAGGGTACAGAAATGCCTCTGGTCTCCCTAGGCAGATGTGCAGCTTGGTCTCAGGCAACCAGGCATCTCCAGCCTGAGCTGCTGCTGCTGGCTTTCATGGTGCTGAGCACATCCCCATCTTACTGCACCCTTGTTCCTAAACCCCAGGAGACAGCTTTGGGTCATGTTGTACAGATAAATTCAGAAACCAAAACAATCACTAGTTGTAATTGCAGAGATTGTGACCAGGAAAGGGAAATGGAATCATCTGCCAGCACTTAATTTAACACTTACTTGCTTAGTAAAAGACACACAGGGGCTGGCTGGGCTGCCCTCACATACTGAGCCTTGTGTAGGAGCCTATTCCAACAAATCACCTGGTTACCCAGCTTTTCATTCTTAAGAATTGTAACCCGCTTGTGCTTTTAATCTTAAAAAAAAAAGTTTTATTTTTGACTAACGCTTATTATTGTTGGGCATTAAATTTGTGTCATTGACAGACAAGTTATCAACCTTTAAAATCATAGGTAGGCTGATGAGTTCCTCCACTGCTTCCCTGCCAAATGTTTAACCACTTCTTGGATGAGTAAGACAAAGGTATCACTGTAAATTATTATTTCCCTAGAAGGTATTTATACTGTAGCCATTGCTAAAGGGATTTTCTCCATTCCGCTCTCATATGAGTGTTTTTGTCAGGCAGATACAGAAAGGACCATGACAAGCAATTTTTGCTCCATTTTGAGTATCTGTGTATTTTGAGTCCAGCCCAGAAAGGGCTTTGCCCATCTTCCTGGCACAAGCTGTGCATGTCTGCTGGGCTGGAGCCCCTTCATGGTGGAAGGACCGAGCACTGCAGAGGAGGAGAAAACTGTCCATCCATGGAAACCTCTTTGCCCAGCCCAAGACATTGGGCTGTGCTGGCAGGAGGTGCCTTCGGGTGCAGGCAGCGCTGGGTGCTCTCCTACCCCAGCAGCCCCAGTGGGCACCTCCATGGCACAGAATCCCTCCCCAGGAAAGGGGTCTCAGGGGGACTGCAGTGCCCACAGGGCAGCTGGTCAGGCCTCAGAGGGGGGAGCCAGGAGGGAGAGCCCTGCTCAGAGGGGCGTGTGGAGTGCCAGGAGCACACACGGCTCCAGAGAGGGCTTGTTCTTCCTGTTCCCTGCCTCAGTCCCAGGATCAGGGGGTGACCTGGGCAAGCCCTTCACAAATCCCTTTAGGTTAGTTCAGGAAACATGCAGGCTGCTGGCTGCTCTTCCTGCCAGGCCCCACGAGCTCTTCCATTACTGGTCAGTGGATGAGGCAGAAGTTTTATCTTGATTGAGAAACACAAAGCCTTGTTAGTGAAACAAATACTCGTTTCCTTGTCTCTTGGGTAGAAATTCAGACAAGTTGATGATTATCAGTAGCAGCCAAGAACACTACTGTGTCTTAGTTCGAAAGACAGATACCCGCCAAGGAAGGTGGGAACCTTCCTGGGAGGGGAGAAACTGGGAGGGGAATTCCCCCTGAATTACTGTACCTC